>JACJUY010000254.1:204919-264228 GCA_014220935.1 Platorchestia sp. MABIK
CTCCTTCAGTTACCTGACGCTGTTTTTCCGATCATACATTTGATCGAAACAGAGTCATATGACATTGCCTTATGCGATTAAACATCGCTTGGAATTCATTAAAGTCAATAAAGTCACATTTTCTACTCTATGCTTAGCGGAATCCCTCCTGTTCATAATCGAGTACGTCTAAGTCGAAAACCTGATTAGATTACATTCGATTAGACGTGAGTTTAAGCCTCTCTAATCACAGCAAAGGCGCCCCAAATAGAGGAAGGAGGAAGGCACATTTAGTATGGACTTAGAGGAATGCGAAATTAATTCACAAAGTGCAAAGAAATAGTAAGTTGAGAAAGAGGTTCGTGGAACAAGAAAAAAGATCAAAAAGAAAGTGGCAGGTGCTGAAAAACACGACAGCAGGGAACCGAAAAAAGAGGGTCCGTAATAAGACAAATAATCAATTTTATTTCAACAAAAAGAAAGCACACCTAACCTATAGCTCGGAACCTCACATATTCCCCCTGGGAGCGCTTATTCCCATAGATACAATAATTGTATCCCCCAAAAACCTGGTAATAGACGTGAAATTTTAAAAGCATCATTACGCCGAACCATATTTTATTTTCAAAGCATCCTCGAGTTATACGCTTGCCTAGTCAAGCCTCAATTTCGACAGTGGAAATTAGTACCAGTTGTTTAACTAATTTGAAGCTTGATTTTAGTTTTAGAGAAATGAGAGTAAGTTTTTGACATTTAATTTAGCGTTTGCATAAAAAGATGTCACAGAACTTGGGGATCGGCAATACATGTGTGAAATGAAACAACTGTTCTGAATGTTTCTCCACTTGGCAACGGCGCAAGTCCGGCATCCGCAGCCCCGCCGTCATTATGCAACAAGCCGTCTTCCATGCCCGGTACATTAGTTGATGAAAAAACTTTCCCTCTCCAAGTCAAAATGAATAATAGATTTCCGATAGCGATGCTGAGAAGAACATGCTCGAGGACAACATTTGCGTTCATTAATTTTTGTCGCTGGAGAACGCAACGAAAGATTAGCAGAGGGGGGAATATTGAACGTTTAAAATCCCGAAGAAAACTGTGAAGCCACAGCTTCACAAGCTCGGGCGGGGTGCGTGCGCTCATGTAGATTTGAGCAATATAATTCGATTTGAGCTGAAGAGTTCCTGTACTCATTCCAGAAGATTTCCGTTGGGAATGGTAGCTGATTAATTATTACGTGAAGATGAAGGGTAAATTCATTCCACTGTAAAAACAGTTCTGTGTAACTCAAATATTTAGTATTGTATTCAGGTCATCAGTTCTTCTTGACCGACTGTGATGATGTTAAACATGTTCGCCTTTGAACATCAAATGCTGTATAAATTTTAAATAGTGCTTCTCTGCAGCCATATTAAAAAACGGTAGACTTCCGCTGATTTTAAAATTGGTTAGAGAGTAAAATATCGTAAATTTCATGATTCATTAGGCACTTTAATCAAGTGAAAATGAATTAACTTGAAGGGCATTTTAAGAACATGTAGGAAAATCGAAATGGTGGATAACCCACGATCTTCTTTGTAAGTAGGAGCATCGAAAGTTACCAAAATGTTATTAAAACCAGCCGTCAGTTACACCTTGCGTGAATAATCAACAAAACCATTGAAACCAAATATCAGAATGAACAGTCTGAGAAATTTCATTTACACTCGGGAAATCCATAAACCGTGTTTGCTATATCGTTGTCACGGGCTCAAGGATAAATGAACCATTAGCACTAACATCCTTGGTGCGCACTCAACATGTTTCTGAAGTTACATCCAGTAAACTTGCCAGACGATCAAGTTATTCATTGCCTTCCTGTTCTACCGCTAAAAATGTTCAGCGTCACCAAAATATAATCATGTAATAAAGAGTAGTTGTACGGGAAAATTTAGAGTCGGATCTTCCTGACAAAAGGCTTTTGATTAGATTCTGCAAGATATATATTAGTTGACTTTCAGACTTACTGAATTATCAGGGGATTGTTTGCACTGGGACTTGAATTTTGTTGGACTTCAGGTTTGACCACAATAAAAGGAGATAAAACTGCTTTACAATTACGACACTCTGCACATTGGCGTACAAAAAGTAAAATTAAACTTGCAATAAATATTAGTTTGAAAGCATACGGTTGGTCTCAATTCCCTGCGCAATCCTAAGGCGATGACAAAAATAAAATCAGGGCCTGGATGACTCGCTTCCCGCGACAAAATAGACCAGGACAGTAATTCCGCTGAGCGGAAGTTTTGCTAAGTTCTCAGATTGCAGAGAACGTTGAAGGGATCCCGTGAGCTCACGCACGATTACACGGATATAGCAGAGATATGTTCGAGCGGTGGACGACCTTAAGAGCTCTGTAGACCGGACTGTTGTTCGAGGTCTATTTCTTGATGTGTGTCACTATCAACTAACCTCAGCAAGCCTCGTTAGCGTCTTCAGAGAGTTCACGGAAACACAATAGATCCAGAACAAATAAGAAAATCGGTGATACAAAACCATTTAGGAATATCAATATGGCAATGTAAAGAGTACTGTATTTCATTTCAATTATTCTCTTAAGATTAATGAAAATTTCGTTTGATTCATTGTTTTCTCGATTCGATACCTCAAGAGGCAGTACAATAAATCTCGTGAGAAGAAAAGAAACAGCACAAACTGATGAGATGCTTCTCACCCGCGTGAAATATATTGCTGGTCTGACGGCCAATGTGGGGAAATCAAATAAATTATTTCTCCATAAATCGATTCTACCCATTACCCGTAGCAAGCAGTCGTTATTCTCAGACAAATTCATTTTCTACAGCAGAGTTTCCTTCAAATCCGAACTCCATGTAATCAATGAGTCATTTTAGTGAGCACTCGGAAGTCGACATTTTACGACTTTAAAATATGGGGAAAAAAATGAGAATCTGAGTGAAACTGATTGCACTGCTAAGTCAGTTTGAATTTTACATTGTTTGAGTCAGTGATATGTGAAGGGCGATATATTAGATTGTTATGAAACAGATTGAGCATTCATCTATCACTAGTCATGAGTAACGGCACGACAAATGTTTGACAAATTTCTTCGCCCTCGCCTTCAATAATTTTTGAGGTGCATCAGGTCACTCAATATAGGGGAAAATTATGACCCCTTACACTAAATTCATCGTCGGCACAACTTCATCTCAGAAAATGAAGCGCATCAGCTCATTATTCACAGCAATAACAGTCGCTCTAATTTTCATTGGTTAGAAACCGGTGGCATGTACTGCAATACTTTTCGCCACGGCAACGGGTTGCTCGAAAATCTGCTGGCATGAATTTCAGAAATCACGAGATACCATTTTTTTGTTACTTCGAACACTTATTTTAAATGGATAAACTCTCTATGCTTTGAAAATTCAGAAGTTTTAAATCAATATCGGTCGTAAAGCTATTGATTTACGGATATTTGTTTTGCTGTAACTGATCTGGAAAACATGTTCTTGAGTGCGGCGGCGAGAACTGCAATCTCTGATGCACTTGGCACCTAGCCACTGCAGCGACGTCTGAAGCAAACCGCACTGCATTATGCAGATTACAACAAAAATAATGACTTGAAAATTTTAAAATGGCCGCTGATCTCATCTTCCGATTTAAAATATATGATAGAGTTTTTAGCCAATTCATTGGTCACTTTCTTGGGGAATCAACATCGTATTCTAAAATACTGAATACGAATGATGGGTTCATTTCAGATTCCGGATCTTTTCTTGGTGCTCAGCGCTTTTCCTCTCCCGAGATTTAGTTCTCAACTCTGAGACCGTGAAACAAGAGTTCAGTCCGAACTTTCCCTGATCGGATCTGGCCCAAAACTCGAGTTAGGTTCGAACTTCCAATAATTTCCCAGAACCATTTCGCACAACCTTGCCAGCTACAACTCAGCTGGCTGCTGGTTACACGTCGCGACACGGCTATTGTTTCTAGTAGATTTGAGTAGAATAAGACCGCAGAAGTTTATTCTAGACACATTTGTCCAATTGCAGTTAACGGCTCTAATTTTCCATATTGTTTCAAGTATATGAATTATATAACCCTAATTTTCACGTGATTGCTGCTCCCTACAGCAGGTACAAATGGAAAGGTACAAGACTGCTGCAATTTTAGCGTTTGCCTCATAATTTTCCATTTCAGAAAGTCCACCGGGAAACTCCACCAACTCCTCAAACAATTTTTTATAAATGGAGGAAAAAGTTCGTGTGTTTCAAGCAGTACATGTCTGGAAAATTCTACATAGGCCAAAGCAAATGATACATTTTGTCATGAACTTATTCCACGTCTTTTTTGAGATCAATGCGATTCATGATTTCGAGGTAAAGCGGATCTAATTATCGAGACCGATGAAGAGTTTACACTGTTTCTCATTTTTATTATCAAACGAGCGATGAGGAACAAATTTTTAATGCGTGCAACATTCAGGAACATTTTTCTCGCCGGTGCAAGAATCGTACGGCTCCAGGAAATAAATACCGTGTTATCCTTGAGGTAAATTTCCCAGGCACAGAGGTATTGTGCGTTATTTCTTCAAAGGTTTAGAACTGCAGTTTTCGTTATACCTATCGCCTACATAATGGCAACTCCTAAATTTCTTTCCTTAAGTTTTACATTGTTTTTGACGCTGAAGATTGAAGATAACTCAATTTGGCTATCTTCTGCAACGATTGCATTTATTCACGATTTGCTTGAACATTTTTGTTTCTTATTTAATAGATCCAATCAGAAAATTTTTGTCATCGTTTCCAAAATTTCCTCAAAAGGAAATGACGATGCTTAATCTAAATAAAATACACACTGCTTAAAAATTTTCGTTCTTTGAGACATTTCTCGAGAGATTAGCTTACATTCTTTCGTTTGGCATTCTGCTGAACATTTCAGACCATCATTGAATGAAACTAGAATGGAAGACACTTAGACGACCAGCTTGCCATATCACACACGACAAGCTCTGCACTCTCCACAAGCTTGGCACGCTCGACAAGCTAGGAAAATACAATAATCTATGATGGCAATCCAAACATTGAACATAAATCAATTAAAAGCTGTAAGTCAATCCAGTATTAAACATTTCAAAATTACCGGCAATTCGCTGCGCAAATTAAAAATATCTTGAATTTTTCAACTGGTCGACTAATTGAAAGTTGCTGTTCCACATCATTAACTTCTCGTTACCTTGGTTCAAATAACAGTGCTCTAACGAGCCTAAATTCCAGTATTTGCATTGTGCGCCATAACAGTGAGGAATCATCGAGAGAAGTCACGAGTTTATACATCCTACGTTTTCGTCTAACGTGCGTTCATTATATTTCATGAACTTCCTTCGAAATTCATTGTCTTTTCAGATGTGCTTTTTGAATGAAAATTAAGTGGAGGTTGAAAGACATAACTCTCATGCTTACAAAGCCTCTAAGACTTCAGGACGGACAAAATATGCTCATGGAACGAATAGCTGGGAAAACAAACGACTCGTAGCAAATATGTTTAGTATTTCAAGGTTTATTTCATCAGTTGTGTCCATGTATGAAATAATTAATTGATATGGTGAGTTTAATTATTCATAACATTAACAAATTAAAGATGCTCACTCAGTCAAACCAATGGTTGTTTTTTGTAGAGCGCAATGCTTAACGCAGTTTTAAAATGATGTTTTAACTCAACGAAGAGTTGGCCCACCTAACGACGAGAATGATGGTAAGTCTCCAGTGACGATGTAGTACAAACTATGAGGGCGAAGCAAAAGCAACCTTGAGACAAAACCTAATGAATACCAACGGAATGATAGCAACATGCATCATGTAAGAGAGCGAGCTCATGAGCGTCAGTAAATTGTCGCGCGGTGATGAACGAGCGCGCTGACACACAAGCAGGTAACTGCGCTGGCAGCGAGCTGACGGCCAGCTGATGCATGAGCTGACGAGAATGATAACTGTGCTGATGCACAAGCTGGTGACTGCGTAAGCAAACTCGCTAGCACACAGGCCGGGGAACATCGCACGCCAAAAACAGCTCCATCAAAGAACGCAGGAGAACAAGTGGATCAGTGTTTTGAAGCAGCGAGATATTCACGTAGACGAATAGTGTGAGAAAACTTACGGAAGGTAAATCCCATGGAAAAAAAGGCGCTGAAGCGCAGAGAAAGCACCTTGCTGAGCCCAGAGCACCTGAGAAAAGCCAACATGCGCAGCTGAACTGCAAAGCTTGCTCTTGTGATCGAGTTAACAAACGCTAGAGAGAGGCGAGATTGATGAGCAGCACTCTGGAGGTGCGGCGCAACCCGAGACGCCGAGGCAACACTAGGCCCTCGGGTCCACGACGGCTCCAGATTGCAGTGCACTCCGGAGCCGCGTGTCTTCTTTTATCATACTACAGAAGGTACTTTCTACTGTAGTTAGATCCTCTTTTATATTTCAATATAACGAAAAGAAGAACAGAGTCAAACTTGACGTACGCACAAGCGTCAAGAGCAACCAGTTTTATCACTAAAAATTTAGTTCTAAATCCAATAATATAGTGACCTCAAACTACGCACAAATGTGCTGAATTGACGAATAACATTTACCAAAACATCATCTAACGATAAAATAGAATGGTATTTATTGTCATGCGATCACGAGTTGGGTAATATTTTTGCAGAAATTCGTTCTCTTTTGAACAGGAACAGTTGATCAGATCTTCATTGCTTGAGCTGATATACTATTTTTAAACTTACGAGAATAAATTGTATTCAGGATTGTGCAGTTGTCACTTGAAACATTATTGTTCGGGAATTTTTTGGAAGTATTGAACCTCTCGAAGTACTCATAAGAAATGTACTACTATTCTGAGTTGAATTATCATTTACTTACGTGAAGCTTACAATGATAATACGTAGAAAAGAAAACGGCAGCATGTATAATACAGTCTCTTACGGAAAATTTCTGTCTTATAGTGCGGAAAGTGACCGTTTGGCTATTGCACAAAAAGCATGGTTAAGAAGGAAATCTTTTATGCTCACGCTTCGGAAGATGAATTTTTAAACCGTAAATTAATTCCCATAGCTTGAAACCGAAATGCTTTGACTGGTTGAAAAAAAAATGAATATCATTTCACAATATCAAAACCTTACATCGAGATTCATCTTTTCAAAGGATAACACGTGATACAATGAATGTTCGTTTGGTAAGACAATCAAATGCTAAACAGTCCATTATGAACGGTAGACGGATCCTGTTGATCAGGAACCGAATCCCACATAAGTTGGTTAATGTGCTAATGTTATCGACCCATCACACGGAGTGGCATGCTTATGGCACACTAGCTGCGCCACAACCCATCCCTCACTTTGGGATGCAGTTGCTCAGAGTTACTCCGCTCTCCAGAGTCGTACGCAATCACATTCAAACATTTCTAAAAGGTACTCTACGGAATTATCCATTTCGGACGTAACAAGTTTATAGGGGCATTGGGAACAGTGATGCAATATTGTACTGTCACTCTTCCCTATGCACATTGCCAAAAAAGGTTTGAAACCGTCCAGGGAAGCCCCGCTTATCTTGCTTATGTTATTTTTTTTTTGTCGTCTAAATCTATTCTCTGTACTCAGTATCGCACTGCTTGGCAGCTGAACCTTTAAATTCTGCAAGATTTTAAGTGTTAGAACTAAAATTAGTTTAAAAAATTAAAACCCTACTAGGGTGGATAGTTGTATTTTTTCCGATGAATGACTAAATACGATTCCTTCAACTGGAAATTTCAATTAAAATATCCTACCAACTTTTTAAAAGTCACTTGAATATTTTGTCGAGCATGAGGCGGTACTAAAATTGCAGAAAAAATAAACTACAGCTAGTGCAAGTCGGCGGTAAACTGCAGAACCAATGTGACTGCCAAGTCGATTTTATTGTCGGCCCACTATAATGAACAAGCACGTGCAATGTAGCATTCGATCTCTACGTCTAATTATACGGAAGTTCCCTTTGAGAAAACATATAGTGACACAAGAGACAGCAGGATGATTACTGGAACAGAACTTCTTGTGTGTTTCCAGCTATTTTAGAGGCAGTGAACCATTAATTCTGCAATCCGAGATTGCCAACATCGGTAGCCTTGATAGTTACCTCCCAAGTAATTTGGTTGTGCCTTTCTATTTCATGTCGCTGACGTTCATACCGTAATGGAGTACCAGTCAGGGTACAAATTTTGTCTTTCACAAATTGATGCACGCAAAAAAGTTCCCCGTGCCAAATATTCATTTTTTGTTGTAAGATAATTTGAAGATGAAAAAGTAGGCTTTTGAATAGCGTCTCCTAACCGAAAAATGTTATGAAATGTAATACATTAATTAATACCGAGCCCTCACTAGGCCAACTGTGAGAATATTTTTTTTTTATTCTTTTTCATCCTAAAATGGGTTAAATTTTAAGACTCAATGTAATGAATGACCTGGATAAACTTTAGATAAAAAGCTGCTCTTCCTATCACGCGAACACGACACACTAACTTTTTCAAACGCTTGCAAAACATCAACAACTTTCTGTCCAGAAAGCCATTCTAATCTAAAAACTTTTTACCACTGCCATTCACAACTCACCACGTTTGTTGAAGAAATTTCCCCGAAGACAGAAGAAGCAATATCGCCGATGGTCTTTCCCTCTTTGTCTTTATTAGAGTGGTCGCGAGGGGAGGGGCCTCCGAAGCTACCGTGGCATCGGCACCGGCAAGCACTGCAGCGGCCTTCCAGTTCTTCAGCAGCGGCAAAGTTGCCGTCCAGGCAGAGCGAGCCGTTGCTTTGGGCAATCTGAAGCGAGAGATGTCTGGTATTCTGGCTGATGCTTGAACGCCGATTTGACGATACTGGCGAGTCTGTATCTTGTGAAACGTGGCTGAAAAAAGGTGATATCTGACGCGATGTGCCGGAGTGAAGGATTTCTGGAAGCAGTGTGGACTGACTTCTTTTAGTCCTGCGCTGAGGTCCGTCGAATGGAGGGAATGGATGACTGCCACTGCTTCCAAAACTGTTACTGCTCAAGCGACGACCTCGACAACCTGGAGGATCTACGTCATAGTAACGACGAGGAACAGCCGACATGTGGGAAGGACTTTCAGTTGAACGGTAATCAAGATGTGGGGATGATCTTCTAGACGCATCTGATGATGAGACCCGCTGTAGCAAGTGGCCGCGGTCCGTGACGGCGCGTAGAAGTGAGTGCGCTGACGTAGCTTTTTGTAAGCCTCCAGATATAATTTTAGGCTCTAATGGACGGGGAACAGAATTTATTCCAAGTTCAGGATCTGTGTTAATGCTACTGATATTTCGTGCAGATAACCCAAGGGTGTTGCGAAGATTTGAGTTTGCAGCAGCATCACTATCAGGAACAGACGAGCCAGCATTGCTAGTATTTTCGGGTTTGACCGCATCCCCAGCTTCATTCTCGTGAAGTTTTGTTGGCCGATCTAGATCATGTGCAGCATTGTCACTGCAATTTATTTTCCCAGGGCACTCTTCAACGTTTTGATCTTTGAGTCGCTTGAGACTTTCTTCATGATCGATTTCCTCCTGCTCATCGAAGCTACTCCGCGGCCCTTGGGCGCTGTTGCGGCGCTTGGCGAAGAAGCGGCGGGCGGGGGAGGACGAGGCCACGCGGTCGTACGACGATGACGCCGGCGGCATTCGGGCCGACGTTCGATCATCGTCATCGTCATCCTCGTCGTCGGAACGAGTAGCATTCAACGAGTTTTCCATTTTACGAACACTAACTATCTGATTTGAATAGCATTCGAGTCAAATAAAGCCCACTTAACACAAAACTGCAAAGCTAAGACAATTGAAATGAAGCGAAAAATGCTTCATGTTTTCCAAGTGCAAAAAAGAGTAATGAATTTATTATGTTGAATTTTTAATCAAAATTGTCTACATTTTTAGAAGTGTTGACTTGAAAAATGGACCCAATTCTGTAAATTTAGCACACATCCATCGATATAATATATTATTAAAAAATGAAAGAATTAATGAAATGGAGCCCTAGACTCTGCTAACTGGCTTTCAACTCATAAGGATCTACAGTTGACGCGAAAAACACGAACATCTTCTGTCACAAAACACAAAATTAAAGTAACAGCATTTCATTCGACTTTTCACCAAAAAATGATTTCACAACAAAGTAGGAATCACTTTTATTGGGAATTACCAAATAGATCTCACGAGCGGCCTAGAAGTACTTGAAAAGTTGAAAAAATGACTTCCAGGGCTCACAGCCTTAACGCACAGTGATAACGAGGCTCAATTTTTGACACTAGCCAGCACCGCCATCAGTGTTTTGATAGAAAATGCTGCAAAGAATGCAACTTCATGAAGAGTTACCCCAGAAGGCAACGCACGGCAGGTGGGCACCCAACCGCCCCTAAATGCTGCTAAGTTTAGAAGAGGAGGAGGCTTGTCTCTGGCACAGTCGCCACCACCACACTGCACGCATCTCTACGTACACCCTAGTAGCGCCTAACGAAGCTCTCAAAACGAAAAAAGGGTAAAGCGCCACCGAACGAGTCACACGGTACTGAGGCACACTTTCTGCCCCTCGCAAGGAGATGAGGAAGCCCCGCTTCCTGACCAGCCGGCCCACGACTAACACAAACCATCAGCATTGGCAGGAGAAGTTGAATGTCAGTAAATAGAATCAGTGGCGATGCAGCACGTCAGTCTCAGCGTCTCGGCTTGATGGGAGGGTCAACAGTTGTGACAGGTTGCGTACACAAACTGCATCGGTACTGCATTCTTAGGTTGCTCGTTCACGTGTATGGGATAGAACGAAGGTGCGAAATGCGAAAAAGGAACCTAAAACTTAACAAGCGGACAACAAAAACCATGCAAATGCTTCGCAATGCAGTTTAGCTCAAAGACTCTTATTTAAAACTGTTTTAAACTAAAACTAAATAGTCAGGGCAAACTAACTCGACATAAAAAAATGAAAATCAAAGTTGGGCCCCACAATCTTCAGTAGAAAGTCGTCCTGCAATCCACAGATAGCACCTCCAAGCATTCTGAAATTACCATGCAATTTGCTATTGCAAGAACTTTGTGTAGCTCTTCGGAGTGATGGAGTGGAGTTTGGCGCAATACTTCGGAGAGTATTGAGGCGCAGCCGTGCAAAGACGGCATGATTTTTCAAGCTCTGAACTGACATGAAGCTTGAATTAAAAAGGAAAACGAATAAAAGTGTAACTTGAAGCTATAACTTATTAAAGTAAGAGCTATCTAAGCAGTTGTGAGTTTGATAGGAAAATAAATGCTACGATGTCAACAGACGAACTTGAAATTATGAAGCGAAGGCGGATCATCGAGGAAATTTACAAACATGAACACAAAAAGAATCAGAGCTGATCTGCTGCCTTACAGCCACACTGTAAACAAATCGTACAGAAGGGGATGAAATCGTCTGGGAAACTTTTATATAAAGATGTAATTATTAAAATCGCTTCCTTGTTAGTTGAATAACTTTGCGAAGAAAATAGGAATAAATTTCTTTACATGTCTCGGAAAGTTAGATTGATTGACATAATGTAAGTGCATTTTGGTTTTTTAATGAGGCAAAATTCTTTTTCGTGTCAGGTACGGTTTAAAAATACATTTAGTTCGAGGCTTGCTTTGAGGAACGATACAGTGATCAGTTCCAAATTATATAGACTAAAAACTGTCCAAAAATCCTCGCAGAAAAGTACAAGCGAACGTCATTTTTGTATTTAGTAGCTCATATGAATGCAACCAGTTCTAGGTGTTTCACTGTAAAGGTCTAAGTTTTGTCCTTAAATTTACATTTGGTAGAATGACAGCTCAGACGTTGAAAAGCCAATCATTCAATACGTTGGGGGCGTCACGACGTGGGCAAAGTCTGGAAATTCGTAGGAAGTAGAATCAGAAACATAAGAGGAGCAAGCAAGAATTAAAGATATAAGTAGAAGGAAAGGAAATATTATAATAACTATACACTCCAGAATTCCTATGCATATCTAAAAATATCAAAATACTGACCTGGCGGACGATCAGATTGACTAACTATGCATAAGATGAATATGGGAAAGTATTTATTACCTGAATCGTGATCATGCTAGCTAATGGTTTATAGGGAAAGAGCCATAAAAGTAGCGTGTGAGCAATAAAATATTGAGCTTGAGGCTCACTTGATTATAGCGGCTAGCGGCTGAAAGTATAAAGTAAGAAAGAAAAGACTAGTGTTGGGAACTTCGTTCATATATTGGAGCACTCAGAAGGTGTGTTTAGCGAGTGCTCCCATTGGCTTGATCACACTTCCGCCATGCAGGTCACTGAAATGTTTAGGGTTATTGAATTGAACTTCTCCGGGCAATGGGCTTCCACTACTTCAGTAGTATACTCCAGTAATTAATGCAGTACCCAAGAAAAACTGTCAGTGGTGCTGTAAAGGGAGAGTGAACTGAGGTATAAATTTCTTTATGCACTGCAAGTTTACGCGCATTTTCAGAAACATCTGCCCTAAAACTAATGAGTTTTCTCAAAACAACTCATTAAATTTTTGGATGACGAATGAAGCAAACATGAAAACTTCGAAGAAGCCACTGCAATTACAATTGTACTTCATAAAAACTTTAGAAAGGAAAGGGTTTTCATCTCATGGAACAGCAACGTAATAATAAAATAGTAAGAGTAAGGTTGCCAAATCGACTTCTTTCTGGCTAAAAATTCTCAAATATGGAAAATTCCATTTGAAAAACCTAAATTTAAAAATTTGAGCTTGTTAGTACATAACCATCGTCGTAACCCAAAGTGTCATAAAAAATTACCAACAATACAGGAGAAACTTGATTGAGCTGGTCTCCAGGGTCTAAGTGATCATAGAACTTTAAAAAGGAAATCAGTTGACTCATGCAAAAACTAAAACCGGTATTCAATATTTTCCTCCAAATTTTTAGATAGCATAAACGAGTCGCTGCAGTTTGTTTCATACTTATGGCAGGAAGAAAGGTTTGCTTTCGGTAATACGCCAAAATTAGGTATAACTATAAGTGTGAATTTGCACATCACAGCCCAAGTATCCTAACCCCCCCAGTTCAATAATAAGCTAAACTACTATGAAGAGGTGAGTTGCAAAAATAGCTGGCACATTTCTTGTCAAGAGGCATTGGCCTGAAGGAGAGCCGACCAGAAGGATCACAGATCAACCTCGTCTGGAGCAGAATTTAAGACCGGCAGTCAACATGAGCCGGGCCCTCCAGGTCCAATAGCCGGATGAGTCCGGCCGCGAACGAGGAAATCGAACAAACTTCTCAAACGATGAAATTATATGCTGAGCTAAAGTTTTCTTCCTACAAAATGAAACTGAATTGTTATCAGACCTTTCCAAAGGAAAATAACCCTATTCAGACATCCAAAGTTACCGCTATTGGACAGGAGCTCAACAAGCCAAGAGCTAAGAGAAAGCACTAAAACAAATGAGGTTGTTTGTCTCTTATAAATTCATCGGAGTTCGTCGAGTTTGGCGGATGAAGTACTCGGACAGAAGTCATTAATCTAATCGTCTTAGCTGCCGCCCAAATCGCGTTCAAATTACAATTTCTTATGGCGTGTTTTAAACGTGGCGGTGGGCAGTGTACAAAGACCGATGTTGCCTTCTTGTAGAGCGAAAATGAAGATAAATGAAGGATGGGCAAGAATTTAATCCCAGTAATAAATTATTGGGTAATTTATTACTGATAGACGAAAGCTACTTGAATTCTAAAGTTCTTCAGCTGATTCATAGACGTCTATCGAAAAACAATAAACTGGAAGTTCATGCGATCAAAAACTATGCTTTTTACAAAAGAAAGAGTGTAATATGGCTGAATCGAAATCAAAGCCACCTGCTGAAATTTCACTAAATCTGAATGCCAACGTCAAAATATTATGACAAAGAGTTGGGCACGAAACGTAGAACGATTCGGAAGGCAATGGAAAATAGCGGCGCCAAAAATTTATTTCATTAGAAAAAAAGCCGTAGGTGCTGATTGGAAAAAAAGTTTTTTCGGCTTTCAGCAATGGTAGTTAATTGTACCCGCAAGAGTTAAATGTAAAATTTTCGCGTTTAATAAATATGTTCTTTTGCATCGTAATAATCTTTGTGAGCATTTTTAACACTTGCAAACATGCTATGAGTTTTGAAGAAAAGAGAGAAGATACTGCAGCAGCTCGGTATAGCCCTGTCCTCACTCGTAGTTATGCAAACACAGTGCCCAAACAGTGAGTATGCGCGTGGTAACACATCGTGCAGCATGAGAACATGCACACAGTGTCCAAACAATAAGTATGCGAAAGATACCGCACAGTGCAGGAGGCGAAATGACACATACTGTCCAAACAGTAAAAATAGCACGGTACCAAATAACAAAACATCGGAGCACAGACTCCCTTTACCTAAAACACCTCACCTTCCCGATATATCGGAAGAATAAACGATCATCAAAAAATTCTTTTTTACTTTTTTTGCATGAGAAATACTTTGGAGAATAGTTTTACCAGGTTATGAAATTTGGGAGAATACGTGAAATAATCAGTTATGAACTTAATTAAATTCGAAACGTTCTTTTAATGTTAATGGAAAATCCTTTTTCATTTTCTCCGCCGTTGTTTGATGTTATTTCAAAAAAATGAAGGAGAATGAATTTGAAATTATTTTTCTTGTTACATATTCACTAATCAATCAATAACTTGGTGCAGTTTCTCACACGCACAACGTACTTTCTTTAAAAGATACTTTTATATCTTATGGTTATGACAAAAACATCAGAAAGCACGCGTTTGGAATGCATGTCGAGTAAGATGTGAAACACGTAGTTGCTGAGAGCAGTTCGATGGCAGCGACAGAGGGCACTGGCATTCAAGATCGCCTGCCATTCTTGAACTAAACAACCATGTCACGCATACTGCGTACCTGTATGGCATGACGAGTTGGCATCCCTTTTCGTTCATTAAAGGTCATCGTGATACCAGGATCATGAGTTCGAAGGTAAAGCTTTCATTTTTTTCTACTAAACCCGCTCAAGATCCAGTTTCTGAATTTTAGAATTATTTTGAGATTTAAAGTTCCTTCTAAAATACAATAAAGCTGTTTACTTGTAATTGAATGCTGAACCGAATGAAGGAAAAAAGTATTGACGAGGAAGAATTTGACGTTCCTTTACATTACTGGGGTGACCACGAACCATGAATAATTTCTCAGTTTTAGTATCGTGGGTAGAAAAGTCGCAACTGCTTTCTAAATACTGAAAATTTTTCCTCACGTTGAAATAGGCACTGACAAAAAAACTTTATCGAAGGTAAGGACGACAGAAATCGACCCGAATCCCATTACTACAAATCGCTGACCCTGAACAGGTTTGGTATTATCAAAATTAACCCTCTACCGTCAAAGTGGATTTCAAAATCTACTTTCATAAGCAGCTCCAGTATATTTTGTCAATTGTGGAATTTGTGCCCTAATGTTTTTTCTAGTTCATTGTCGAGTGGCAGTCACTTACTCGTTGTGATGTCGGTGACTATATGATGCCAGTTTAATGATGGTGTTTGTGATTACGGAAATATGAGTACAAAATGCGGACGTTAAAGAGTTAAGCAATAGGATAATAACGAAATTTTTCATGCGATAAGATGGTGCAGACAAGCTCACTCACAGGCAGGGATACTACAATGGTTAATTGCACTCTCTCCCAAAGCAGAAAATTCATTGCAAGAAGAGCCTCGAGTGAGCTGAGAGCGCTCATTGAGGACAGCTTCACGAGCAGAGCTTGATGAAGTGGACGCCATGATCTTGATAAGCATTGAATTTCCTGCTCCGTCAGCGATAAAACTTGGTCGAAATTCCCAGAGCAAACGTCATAGGAGCGCCGCGGCCGCGGTGCGCCCAGTCAATGCATAGCAAAGCGTCTCGCGCAGCTCGGGGAGCACGCCGCCAGATTTCGGCGAGATTTAAACAGCGCACGGATTTCATGGACGAAGTCTTACAGACAAGTTCTGAATAGGATGAAAAAAATCGTACAGATGATGAAATAGGCACTACACATTATGAGATACGTCCTACGCAAAATGAGAGAAGTACTACGCATGATGAGATACGACCACACAAGCACCACACATGAAATAAGTCCTACAGATCATGAAATTAGCCCTGCATGATATGAAATGAGTCCTACATACGATAAAATAAATGCTACTTATGATATCATAAGTCTAATATTTTTAGGTCAGTCTGACACATGATGAGGGACGACTTCTATTAACTAAAGAATTTCTATTAATTACGTAAAATCTTACGACGATTGAGACACAGTGGTAAAAATACCAATATTCAAGTATCACACGTTCTTTATTTAAAAATTTTCAAACAAATTAAAAACCTTGTCATCTAAACAATAAAACTCAACTAATCATTGGCTAACTACACTAGAGATAGAAACAAAAGAAATTTCATTTAAAATCAGATCCAAATTTATAAATAGGTATTTTTCGATGTGAACTTACGAAATATAAATATTCTGACTAATTTTTGGACTGTGAAGTTATAGCAGTTTCTCGGAATACTTTTACGCGCTCTTTGTAGAATGTGCTTGCGTGTATTGTTGCCTCGACGGCTACGCGCCAGGAATTGTGCATGCATGTTTCGCTGGGTTAGGCTGTCGCTTTTGCGGAAAAACCGCTGTCAAATTTTTAAATGGTTCTAACATTTCGAAGGAAATAAGTAACAGAAAACAATGCCAGTACACTGGAATGACCGAGATTAATTTAACTCAAATGAAATCTTGTGTCGTTATTGAAGACCTCAAATCCAATTGAGAAATCCTAATGATATCAATGACAAGGTAAACATTCGCAGGGAGAAATCCAGTAAGAAAACGACAAAACTACGAGTATTGAAAGCAGGAACAAACAACTACAAAAATAGATTTATTGCTGAAGAAGAGAAAAATGACACTGCAATGCAAGAAAGTTTTGAGGAATGGGAATCCTGTTTTCGTTTTATCCAAATAGGGTATTCGCTGCTACGAATAAAGGAATGTAGCCCTAATAATATTTTGCACCCAAGCTTTTCTGGTTTTCTACAAATATTTCATCAATATGCACGAGTATAGAATGACTGTTTGGATGACTAATTTGCTAATTTGTTAGGACCACAGCTTAGAAAAAAACTTTATTGTGTACAACATAATTATGATGAGGGAACAACTCCCGCACATAACGTGGGTGAAATTCTAGGTGAGGAAAATAATTTTACAAATGAAAAAAAGTCTTACAGAAGTCTAAAAGTCCTGCAGTTGATTGAAGTCTAAACAAAGGCGCAGCATTTATAGCTGTTGCAGATATACAACCAGTCCGTGCTGTCAAATCGGAAGTCTCACAGCACTGTCTGGTCGTCGATTTGATTTTAGGTCTTGAGACAGATAAGTTTGTTAACGAAAATTTTCTTCAAAGAACAAATTTTGATTATTGCGTCATTTTATCGTCTTTGAACTCTGGACACAATCTACTGATGTAATATCAGGAGTACGGAAAAGTTCCGCTATCTTTTCTTTAATCAAACTTTAAAACATGTAAACGAATCTAAACAGATGCTTTCAAGGTCAGATCAGATGCCAAATATGCAATTAAACTTGAAAAAAACTGTTGGACCTTAAAAACAACTGTTTGGACTTATTCACATGTTTTAAAGTTTGGTTAAAGGAAAGAGGACAGAACTTTCCGATACCCCTGATAGATCCATACATTGAACAGAAGCGTTTTACATATGTCGGCTGCTTATCTCTCAAGCAGAAGCACGGAGAGTGTGAACGCATGTTGGCACGATTAACTGATACAACTTGAGATCTTCAGATGACAACTGCCGAAGATGATCGATGGCTGATACGCCAAGCAGCAGCAGCAGCAGCAGGAATACATTCAGGCGCACTAATGAGAGGAACTCGAGCCGAGCACAGTCAATTAGAAGAGGCCAAGGAGCACAGCTCATCACGAGATGGCTGGCGGTGGCGGCGGAGCAGCGCTTCAACACGGGAAATGCTGCACGCCTGTAGCTGCTGCTCAGCCTCTCCAGCCCTCGGAGCACGCGAGTTTGCCGATCAATTAACAAGTCTGTATGAACCTCACGAGACTCCCTTTCATTGCAGAACAATTATTACGACGCTAAATCAGTTCACACAGCGAGTGAACAGCATGGCTTCCATGCAGGATGCTATCAGCGTCTGTATTGATAGGAGACCAAATTGAGTTATTCAAAAGCTTTTTGACCTTGAGCTGTGTGATCTGTTCTACATATACTCATGTGAATTAGGTAAAAATGACCAATTATTCAGATAAACTGCATAGAGTCAATCAAAATTATTAGATTATTGACATGATGCATAGCAATAACAGTCCAATCTGGAATAGTTACAGCGATTCAAAACGCAATAATCAAGTTTTATAACAGTCATTGTTTGAGTGGACAAAAAATAAACTATGCTATTCAACGTTGGTCCTCAGGCAGTCAAAGAAAAAACAAGAAGCGTGTCTAGAATAATGAGAACATAAATTTGTAACAGACTTTCTTTGTCGTGTGCGTAGTAGGAATTTTTTAAACGCTTTGAAAGGAATAAAAATCTAAAGTGACAAGCGTTCGTTTTATGCAGTAATTCATGTCTAGTCCAAGTTAGTGTTCTCTGAAACACTAGCGGTTCGGTAAACTTATCTATTACTTCATATCCTAGCACTGAGCACTGTTGTGGAGTAATATTTCTCGCGTTGAAGTCAAAAAGAGCTTTCGAGCTGAATTGACAGATCTCAGGCAGCCGTCTTTGAGAAGTAAGACATGACCGAGGGTGTGAGCCCTGGCCATGTATAGACTGCCGCGTAGTCAATAATTCCAGCCATCATTTTGGAGGGCGTCATAAACAAAGAACTAAGAACTTACAGTGTCCTGTAAAACCGAAATGGGGTGTCAGAAACTAGAGATGGCCGTCGAGAGGTGGCTGATGCGACTCTCAGCGCTCTCGATATTGATCTGTAACTATACACCCGTGAATAGGAAGCTGCACACGAACTTGCTCTCACTCTGCGAGCAGATAATGTTCAACAGGTATAGAAGATCTAGAAAATATCCGAAGATAACACATATCGCGGTAAATTTCGCCACTCGTAACTTTTCAATTGCATTATTGCTCGTGTATTTTAATTACATTTACTACACTTCAAATAGAAAGTTTTCAATTAGGTTTGATTTACCGAACAACCAGGCAACGCTGCGATTCAGACAAGACTTGGTTACGGTAAAAAAGAAATTTGTGCATTACCGTGTTTGAAATACACTACATGGTTGCATTCATACCGTGGAAATAACACTTCATAGAAATTTTAATGTAAAGAATTGGGCATCCATTTTTTTGCGTGTCAACCATCTCTCTGTCTTACAAACAGTACATATGGGCGCGCACTCTGGCTTATCGACAAAACAGCAGACCCAGCTAGGTGGGGCTATAGTAGTACTGGGTGCCCTCACAGTTTCAGGGCAAATTTCCATTAATGGATTGTTAAAATCACTACGTTGTTTCTTTCAATGTAAAATAATAATAAACTTCCTGCATTAATTCTTCTTGATAATTTGCAATTATGTAGCTGCCTCAATAAAATGCGTGATAGTTGTTGCTGAGCGATATCGTGTTGGGATGACAAAATGAGACTCTATTAAGTTAGTGACGGCATCAAAATGTACGGTTCATCACACTCTGCGTCAATTCGAGGAACTGTGAACCACAGATCGTCCTCGAAGAAATTGCAGTTAAAATTTTCTTACACCCTAAGACTAGAAAAGTCGTTTAACCAAAGGAAAGGGAAGGTTGAAAGTTGAAGCAATCTCTTCGGGAGTCAGCCGAAGCGATGAATATGAGTGAAAAATATGTAAAATACATCGCCAAGAATACTTGAAATTATCTCCACTTAAGGACAAAATAGCGTCAGTAATTCCCAGATCTCAGAAGCAAAACGGCTTGCTAGGAGCAAGAGTTTTTTTAAACAAATTACAGGGGAGTACGCTTACGAATGGCATGTTTTCAGATGAGGAACTTTTCAGTCGAAAGGTGAGGTTCAGCTGCCAGAATAACAGGGTGTTAAGAAAGTTTCTTGTCAACATCGAAAAGAACGTCCAAAGCCGCCTCAGTCACGGTTTTTATTACTATTATTACCACTGTTATAATCATTATTACTTTTGTATACGAAGTTTCACTATTGCCTCAGTCACTGTATGGAATTTTTAGTATAATAAAATAAAATCCTAATGATTGATTGATTTTAATTAGTTTCAGCCTCCCGTAGCACAAAAATGATGTTCAATGAGAGGAAGCATGAAAGCCCCCATTTAGTATTGAGCTAAGGGAAAGCGAAATCTATGCATAAGATCTATGCGGAATCTACGCACACGGGATCCGCTGCGCATAGAAACAAGAAACAGTAGGCTTAGGGAAGGTTAGGAAACAAGATAGAAGCTGAAGAAGGAAAAAGAGTTGCTGAAAAATAGGACAGCAGAGAACAGAAAAAGATGGTTCTTAAAAAACAAAAAATAAAAAAATTTATATTTCAACGAAAAGAAAGCCTAACTCTAATCTTGGGACTTCACATTTCACCCTCTAGTAGATCAAATCCTACTTTTGTTCAACAGAGTACGAAAGTGAACGCTATCGAATGCCGAACAAACTTTTACTTATGTGCTCAAAGTAAGGAAAAAGTTTTCGAAAACAAGGCGTTCACTTTGCAACAGGACAGAACACCTTTCACACGCTAAACAGGAAACAAAAATGGTGCCAGGACAGTTTTTAAAGGTTTTAGAGAAAGGAAATGTGTCCCATCTCATGGCCAGTCTTCAATTAAATTTAATCTTTTTGTTTGGTCATTTCGAAATTTGAGGTCTTTGCTTCCTCCCACACAACTGAAGCTCTGCAGCTCTCCTTCAAAAAAAAAAAAAAAGACAGAGACCGAAGAAGAAGAAACAAGGCGCACCAAAAAAGTCGCTGAAAAAAATGATTGATAATACCGTACAGAACTTTCGAGACAAAGTTGAACTTGTTATTTAGGAAAGAGGAGGACAAATTATATAATAATTAGTCACCATGCATACAAAGGTCCACATTAATTCTACAATATGAATAAAAACGTTTTCACCTAATATACAGACAAAGTACTGAAATAATCGGCGCCTCATCTTCATAAAAATGTAAGTGATTATAACTGCACGCCTTCTCCTAAAATTCTGTTTCTCATCCGTGTGTTTGTGCGCTCGACCAAAAACCTAGCTAGCATGCGACGTATAATTTATACTCGTCACTTTATACCACTGAAAATACGACACAGAAGGCCTTATCATCACTAGGAAAGCAATATAGTACATCAGAGTTCATATGACGAAACTTAGACCTCAAAACTTTCACCGATATTTTGAGGATCTATCGCCTGAGAACAATCCCCGAGGAATTTAATATTGAATCTCTGTGAAGTATAAAAGAATGAATAGCTGGGAGCGCATTTGAACAGCTTCGTCATCTTTCCCATTGCAAATAGAGTATACCGTTGACTGCTCTACAAGGAGGATGAAAAGAAGGACCAGAGTCACTGTGAACACATCGCAGAAAACGGACGTTTTGAATTTTACATGAGTCTCTCTGCAGTGTTTTGGAAATTCGAATTAAAACGTTGCAATGGAACATTTCTATGACAGTAGCGTTTGGCCGAAATCATTCATTATTTAATGAAAATCAATAGAATAGAACAGAAAAACAATGAGCTCCAGCAAAAATCTAAACAACAAACGAACAACACCACACCTTGGCTAGATTCATTCAACCGAGGACGCTGTTTAATGATGCGCAAGAACACTTTAATTCAGAAGTCAAATGTGTCATGGGCTGAATACAAAACATCAAATTATCAACACTAAAAGCATGACCATCATTCAGGGAGCGTTCTCTGAAAGAAAAGTTAAGGGGCTTTGATGAAATTTCTCTTGTGCGAAAGAAAGGCCCTCGGTGCTGAGAACAGAACAAATAATTGCGGCCCACATTGCAGCGCAGAGCCTGCTTCATGACTGCGTGACGGCTGGTACATGACTGCGATGTGTGGCCTTGTTTGCCTTAGTCCCTGGATCTAAATTAATGCTCTGTTTCGCAACACACATAGAGCGGCTTAAAAGTATACACTTCATGTACGAGTTCTCCGGGACAAATATCCCCTAAAATTGAACGAAAACCTTTACCAACGCGCGAGTTAAAGATGAGCATGGCATTCCTATAAAATACTGAACGTCTTTATTTTCCTTGGAATACTTTCGCTCTTCATTCACGAGAATCTTAAAGATCAATATAACCTATCAAGAAACAATTCTATTTTTACATACAATTCCATTTCTCAGGTATTATTGAGAGTGCTCACTTTTGAAAATATTCCACAAGAGTCTCAGCGTATTTTCTTTATTCGTGATCGTTTGAGTGAAGATTGAGTAAATTTTTTCATTTCTTTCTCCTCATAGGAAGTTCATTCACCATCACATTGAGTTGTATAAGTTAAAATACGTATGCTAAAAAACATGTTTGATATAAAAACCTATACCCAATACGCAAACCATAAAATACGCATAATCCAAAATACTCAAATTGAATGGACGATTAATTCAGGGAGAGTTTCAAATTGAATTTACGGTGACAGTTGCGTGATCCCTTGTCCCTCCACGCTACTGGCCCCACTGGAACTTGAGTGTATCATAACAGTTTTATGCAGGCAGATCTCCACCTAATTTTTCCTGCATGGTTCAATTCAGACCATCGCTGCGATGGCGCTTTTGCTACTGCTTCGCATCTAATTTAAAATTTCTGTCTCTCCGAATAATTTGTTTGTTTGGAATTCGGTTATGATAAATAAAGTCAATAAATTAACACGCTGCGATTCTAATGATCATATTAAACGTATTTTGATTTTAACGAATAATGTCAGATTTTTTCAAAGAGCTTGCTTCTTTTTCAGGCACTAATTGAAGTATTCGCTCTCGCCACCATTATTTCTATCTGTGGTTTTTCCAGCAAAGAGCGCATCTAGAGTTCTACGAATATTCAAACCTGGAATCATACTTTTCTTTACAATGAGCATTAGAATTTTTATTCAAGTCTAAGGAAGCGCACAAAATATCATATTCACAATTATTGTGGAGAGATGCTTTTGAAAACTAGGCGTAAAAATTGTAAAATTCCAAGAGAGCTTAACGCTAAGAATTACTGAAAAAAATGGTTTTCCACTAATTGACAATTAAAGAGCAAAATCTGAACTTTCAAGGTCTGAGGTCACAGTTAAATTCCGATATCATCGCACAGTATCAAAGGCCGGCCCCGTTTATTATTTGTGCATGGGTGTGGAATTTCATCAATTGCAGATTTCATAGCAACGAAATTTGATGAAAAGATTTCTTTTTTAGACAATAGTTAGAAAACGAGATTTTGTCACTGATGCTTAGAAAACGATTAGGGCTGAAAATAGACCTTGAAAGCAATGCTTCATTTATAAAATTAGATTATAAGTTAGTTTAAGCTTCCCTAATCACAACAAATTCTAGAAATGGGAAGGGTAAAGACACCATTTGGTTTAGAGTTAAAGAGAATGCGAAATCTACGCTCAAGGTGTGTTTCCACGCAAGATCCCCTTTGTTTAGAAACTGTAAGTTGAGAAGGATGTTTTAAAACAAGATAAAAGTTGTAGAAGGAAGTGATAGGGTCTGAAAAACAGGACAGTAGTTGACCGAAAAAAATTCCTTGTTACATAACAAAAAACGTATTCTCAACAAAACTCGCGGCCTACCAAACTCTAAGTTCGGGGCCTCACATTTTCCCTTTGGGAGCGCTAATTTTCTTCGATGCAATAATTGTTTACCAGTGAAGGGGCTTCATTCGGAAAACGCACGGGGACACTGTGACAACGGCGTATCCTCTGCGCCATTGAGAGGGGAGCAATTGTTCTTGTAGGTCTCAGTAACTGCAGGTTGATTAATCCTAAAATGAATGCGCAGCATGCCCCAATTCATGTGATATTTTGAACAAATAGAGCTCTACTAAAATTCTCACTCAAATACAACTGCGACAGTATAACTCATTTTACGATTCAAAACCCTGAAGCAGAGCCCTGTTCGATTATAACTCTTTGTGCGCAGCTTACTCTGATATACGACGTGCACTAGTGGCGCTATGTGTGTTGCGTAGAAATCTGCTGTACTCGAAACATTGTAAGCATATCGAAGCTCACAAAACCAGATTAAAAAGCATTTTCTCGTTTCCAGCCAAAACTCATTAAATTCTAAGATTAAAATGCACAGAAAATTTTTGAATGGTGTCAAAAGGACCCTAAAAATTTTTTACGAGTTCAAAAGCCTGAGGTCGGCGAATCGTAAAATTTTTTGTTTTCTCACATTCATGAGTACGTGGAGGAGCATCGGGCTAATCATTGCGGGTACCGTAATTTACTACGACACTATTTGTGGAATGAGCCATCGCGAGTTCACGGTGGCATCGCTACTCAGTGCAAGGCGGGAGATAGAAACTCATTCTTTTACATTTCAAAGCAAGTCATTCATTTTAAAATAATACAGCCTTGCGCATCGAATAAGATGTTTGTGGGTAAACATTCAGAATTTTACTATTTAACAGGAAAGGAGTTCGTGGAGTTTGAAATAACCTTAAATATAACAAAAGCAAGCTTGCTCTGATAAGCCAAACTCTCGCTGTCCAGGCTCAGCCTTCGACCGACCGAGGTCTGCGGCGGCCAGGCATCCTTTGATTCTCGTCGTGGCGCTCCAAAGTTCGGTGTTGACTCGCGAGGCCTTGGATTTGGTCCCGGGCTTCTAAAGACTTCCCGTTTTACTCGTTAATGAAGTTCTACTTGATATTCGCGTCAGGCAGCCAGACAGGAATTAAGTGACGCAGATCGAATGTGCTCGCTCGGTCGGACGATGTGACTCGCAAAGAAAGGGAAGTTTTAGTCTTGTAGGGCCGGGAAGACACAAGAAATTAAATGGAAAGTGATGGGACGATGCAAAAATTTAGGGGATCACTCGTTTGTAGTGGTGGGGCTTTAGGTAGCTGGGGGTATTTGCAAGGACTGAGGACACGAGTATATATCATTCAAGCCAGCAGGATAGTACATGATGATAATTTAGAGCATAAATAGCAAATCATATAAAACTATACAGTACCACTGATACGAGTGTTTTTCTAAGTCGGCTCAGGTACAGCACTTAATACATCTAATGCAGTTCGAACAACATTACATTTAAAAAGCAAGGCGAAAATCGCTACACGTATAGTCATTTTTATTAAAAATGATCTAATAAAACTGAACGTTTCGGACTAACTGTCCATCTTCAGCAAAAAATCTCTGTAAAACGAAACCAAAAGAGAAAAAAATTAATACACTAAAGAAGTATCTATAAAAATCTAAACTTTGGAAAAACACTAACAACGGTAAAATAATAGGTAGAACCAACGTACCGCGATTCACATCGTGAAGAACTGTACTGGTACACCAGAGACGAGCACAGTGAGGGTGGCAGTTTGTCTTTGAAACGAAATAGAGAACCAATTGTAAAATTATTCACGAGGATCACTTGAACATTTAGCTGCGGGAAAAACTTATTAATAAGGGATTTAACATCCTCGCTTAGTTTTAATGATTGATCTCCAAAATACGGCAACTTCACATAGAAAGCTTGTTGTGCACAAGATTGAATAGATTGAAAATTATCATAAATGATGACAAAAATTTATTAATATGCCTGTCAACAACAGAAGATGGAAATCCGTTTTTGGCATAATCACTTCGCAAAAAATCTAACTCTCTGATAAGTATTGAAAGTTAGAACACACATTATACGCTCTATGGATACGCTCATTATACGCTCTATACGCTCTACGAATGCCGCAAACCTTAAAATTGAATGAACAAAAGCCAAAAAAGCTAGTCCCGAGCCCAGAAAAAGCCCAACTTCTTTATGAAGTTGCCGTATTTTGGAGATCAATCATTAAAACTAAGCGAGGATGTTAAATCCCTTATTAATAAGTTTTTCCCGCAGCTCAAAGTTCCAATGATCCTCGTCTCTGACCCTCACTGTGCTCGTCTCTGGTGTACCAATACAGTTGTTCACGTTGTGAATCGCGGTACGTTGGTTCTACCTGCTGTACCCTGATGACTAGAGTTTCCGAGCATGCTGGGCGTAGTTGCAGAACTGGTCTTCCTCTTGGGTCCCCCATACTGTCCTCTGTTAGATCTCATGCAGAAGAGTGCAATGTTCCGGTCTCCCTAAATGATTTTAAAATCTTGGCCGGTAACTCTTACAGAACAGATCTGCGCCTTCTCGAATCTCTACATATTTACAAAAAAACTATACTGAATGACACCCAAAGTGCTTGCCCGCTTCATGTTGGCAACACCTAATTCAGCTACTCAGTTTTTCCTCTTATATTATTTTGCCGTTGTTAGTGTTTCTTCAAAATATAGATTTTGATAGATACTTCTTTAGTGTATTAATTTTTTCCTCTTTTAGTTTTGTTTTACAGAGATTTTTTGCTGATTATGGACAGTTAGTCCGAAACGTTCAGTTTTATTCGATCATTTTTAATAAAAATGACCATACATGTTGCGATTTTCGCCTTGATTTTTATTCTCAAGCTTAGAAGCATCAATGCTGGAGTTTTTTAACATTACATTTTTCTGGTTCGAAATTCAATCGATCATGATAGAATAAGAGCAATTACATACTCCCCAAACTTAAACACAAGTGTGCTTTCTTCTATGACACAAGCATTCCAAACATATTTTTCCATTTCTTTTAAAACGAGAATCACAGAAAAAAGAAATAATATATTGAAACTGTGATCAGAAAGTGTTGCGCAAACAAGTTACACACATTGTTCCGCTAATAAAGACTTTTTACCTAGAATTAAGTAAGATCCTCATTTTCGTTCTCAAGTGACAGTACAGGAAATGCTGTCGGATGCACTCCCAATGAAGTTTTAGTTCGCAATTTCGTAATGGTTTCTAACAAAACAAGTCACATCTCTAATTCCACATCAAAGGAATTTTGACTATGCGCATCAGCATGACTAGTAACTTTACCACGACTAATGGCGCATTTAGGAATATTTTGACGCACAATGGGGTCAAATCATGGAACACTTTTGATCGCATGAACATTCTTTTGGTAGTCTCTTACTACCCATCGTCCTAGAAAGTAGTCTTTGTTGTCGAGAAAATCTATTTCGAATCGTAAATCGTCTACTATCGTCTGAATAGTCTGCGTTGAATCGTAAATGATCTAAAAAATCTTGTAAAACGCTTGAAAAAGCTTATTTTCTCACACAAGTCACAGTCATGCGAAGTTTGAGCAGAGGTATAACTCGGTGACGTTATTTGTACTGTTAGATCAGATAAGTTCACCAAGAAATCGTAACAACTTTATTAAATGACAGTTAAACATAAAAAATGAAGTTAACCATTTCGATGATAGAAAAAATGAAGATAATTTCTTTTGCGTTGGAGAAGTCACACGAAACTCTACTGATCTTTATGGCTCATCCATTCTTCAATCGCATCAGTTGCTCTTGCGTAAAGCAAGCAGGTGCGTTACTCGCTTCTTTTCAGGAAGCAATGCACCAGTTGCTCCGTCACCTATCCCATCATTTGCTCCTACATTTGAGCAAGTAATCGCATCAGTTCCGCCTAAAGCATTAGAAAGAATATTTATGGTTATAAAATTAACTTAGAAATCAGAAAAAATCTCATTGTGTATTTTACTTTAGTGTTATAGTGAGCATTTAGTTATTTTACAACACAAGGTGCTATCAGAAAGTTCGTGGATTAGGCCTAATAATAGTTTTTGCCAACCTAGGCCAGTAATGGTTCCTTTCTCCTTTTAAGTTGTCGCCTTTTGATAAGATGTAACGAATCCTGCGTTTTCTCTATACTGGAATATGCCAAGCCTTTTCTCTGAAGACTGCAAGGTTCCCCCATTTTTTTGAATGTCTTCATTTTACAGTCAAAGCTGTGACCTTTCATGAAAATGGTTAATTTTGGAAACAGATCATGGTCACGTGGAGTTAAATCTCGTAAAAATTTGTGTGGGACGACGGCTTTATTATTTATAGCCATAAACTGTGCTACTTTTACTGAAACGTGGGCAGGTTCAGTGGCGTGGCGGAAGCGCAAGTTGCGGGTTTTCTGCAATTTAGTTCTTCTTGCCGCACATTTCCGTCGCTTATGCAAACACTCGCACATAATTCATTGATTGTTTGAAGTCAGCATAAGTTTCTGTGAACGGGTTATGGAATTTTTCATCATTTTTATCTGTTATATTCGTTGACGGTGGTACTGATTGATGATCATCATTAAATGAAGTTATACCGGTCTTGAAAAAAGTGCACAACGCAGAAACCTTTATTTTGCTTCGGGAATGTCTTTCAAGAGCTTCTCGAAAGAGTGCTGAAGTTTCTTCCTGTGATTAACCTAGTATAAAACAAAACTAGATGAAAGCTCGTTACTCGAATTTATAGGTCATCACAAATTCCGGAAATGAACTTTAGCACTGGATTCAAAAACAACCCTTAGACCGTGTACTACATCTCAATGCAACCAAACTCAGCAAACTGACACATTAGGAACAAAGTAGGAAGACACTGGCGTTCTGGCGAGTGCAATCACATCCAACAGTCTGAGCACAGCGCGAGAAGTTCCTGACAGCGCTTTTTACCAATTATTCTTTCTTATGCTAGTTTAATCAGTTCTTATATTAAAAAAGAATTCATAGCAGCATGGAGATGTAGACCCCTAAAAATGGTTAAATACAATTCACACTCACGGAAGTCGGAGCGCGCTCTGACGCAGTCCACTGCGGACATTATTGTCAACGAACCTGGAAAAAAGAGAACAATTTAAAGTGCGGGTTGATTAGCAGGAGTCCTAAAGTGAATCGCTGTGCAATAAAAAGAAAGGATCTACAATTTTAAATCTCTAGGTTTGCTCGAGAAAATCGTTCGTTCGTGCAGAATGAATTGGGAGAATTAACCTCAAACTGGAAGGCATTCTTTTTAATCAGCTCTAATTCGACAGAGTGATGGGGAAGTGGATTCCAAACCCCACGACGAAGAGTTCCTGCGACCGGAATAATCGATGAGAGTGGAGGGCAGCTTCTTGAAGAAGAATTTAGCGCGCGTTAGCGAACTTAGAAACGAAAAGAATTTGCCGAGAATCTAATGACGGTAGAGCGCCACTAAAAACGAATTGGCGAAGTTATAATCTTTGAAGAAGGCGCGAGAGTATCTTAGAACCAGAGGAGTTTCAGGTCGAAGCAATTTATAGAGGAAAATTTGGGGAACAGAACGTGGCGTCCGGCGCAGAGATCGTCAGGTGCTTGTGGTCTGTGTCAGAGCGCCTGGCGCGTTCTTCAGGTATTTTTGACAATAAAACGAAAGGGTCAGGAAATCTTTCGCTAAAAACTGCGCATAAAACTAAAAAGTAATACACGTATTCAGCATGTCGAATGAAATTTCTTTATAATTTGAAATACCGCGTGACATGAGATGATTAAAAATTCGATTCACATTTTTCCTCTGCAGGAAGGAAGGTTAAAAATCTACATAAGTCTACGGGAATAGGTACCAACATTTTTTTATCGCATGTTCATATTAATGGATGGAGGAGAATGACTGCTTAAAAGAAAACCACAGAAACAAAACCGTAAAATTTGAAGATTGGGAACGCTCATTGAACCACAAAAAACTGAATTTAATTATATTACTAACAGCTCGCACTCCTACCAGCACGGTCTACGTACGAACTGAACTGACAGGGCAAATATTTTCTTTGGTGGAAGCTTATAGCGTTCTCTGCCCGCTTGCGAAAGGAGCAGTGTACTGAAATTATTTGTTTCGCATAGAAAATGAAGCACTGATGTCCTGCACCCTTCATTCAAAAATTACCTGTGAATGGGACACAACAAATATAGCCAATAAATGCACTTCATATATCGAACACTAACTTTAGAAGCAGCAAAATTTGAACAGTTTATCTTGAAGAATGCTAAGTATGAATTGAAATGAGCTCATAACAGCTATAAGGGAATTTTTTTCACATCATCTCAGTAACAGTACTGGTTCGAGTTACTGTGTTACCTGATATCCAATGAAATCGTTTTAGCATCTAACAAACGAAAAATACCATCGGTCTCATTTGGGGACTTCTTGAAAAATGTAATATGACTAGGTTACCCCTGTTGAGAAAATCGAGCACAACAAGCGTTCAGTTTCCCAATCTGTCGTACTTGAATGCATTTGTAGGTCTAATTATATTTGAGTGGAAGCTAAGTTGAACAGTAGTAAACTTATCGGAATGGCTTACATTTGACAGACGAAGACTAATTCATGTGCCTTTAGTTCCATGTCAGTGAAATGAGGTAAAAATGTAACAATAACGTTTGTCATGTTTCAATGATCATAGCATGCGTAGCAAAACATGAATACTTGAACACTCCATTGTGCACAGTAGGGACAAAAAAGTTAAAAAATTTCTCTCGAATGTCATTTTTTTATTATTCCCATGCAATACACGGGTGCGAGGGCTATTAGAGGACATTACACACTCAAATCGTTTTTAATATTATTTTTTTTATTTCAGAAATCCCATTCAGGGAAAGATGTTAACCAAAGAAATGGTGAGACATGCGTTCATAGTTTCTTGAACTGCAAAATGTTGCGAGTTAGAAATCAATAACTCTTCATAAGTGGCCAGATCATTTCTCCATAAGGTTCAGTTGGAGCTAGAGGGATGTGATGACAATGTTTCCCCTGTAGCTAAGAGAAAAAAAACATTCTCAACATTCTGATACCATAAAAATACCAGAATTTATACGGTATGCTCAAAAGATCATCATTGACGACTCTGGAAAATCGATGACGACCAATGCCAAAGAACTCGAGCTATCAGAATAGACTATCAGATCTGAGGTACATCCATTCGAAACAAGTCATATGTAATGAGAAAAGGCAAATTCACATGAGCGAAGACACAGGCAAATCGTTTCCTGCGTTCAAAATGGTTACCTAAAAAGTCAAAAACTTTCACGAACATGGCCCGCTTTGATTTTTTTCGGACTATAAAACTTCGACCACGACCAGAAAATTAACGGATGGAATGATGAGTGGCTATAGTTCTTCTGACGAACCCAGAGTGATGAACATCACATTTCCGGCCGCTGCGATAGTTTTAGAAGCTGTGTAAAAGATCATGCCATTCCACTTAATACTTTCCTACTTGGCCTTAGGGCTAATGCTGCTTTATACATTAATGTTCAGAAACGGCCATTAAGCCCTGGATAGATGAAGCATCAAATAGGACGCCATACGTCTTTCAGGAAAACTCAGCACCTTCTCATAAAGCCATAGCAACCCAAGACTGGTTCTCAGAGAATTTTTACGATCATATGACCCGTAACATGGGGTCCCCAAACTCGCCAGATTTAAATCGTATGTACTATTTTGCGCGGAACGTCGTTGAAAAGGAGACTCATCGACATCCTCATGGAACCATAATTCAACTTAACGGCATCATTCTTCAAGTGATGTCCGAAATTATTAAAGACCAATTAATTTAAGCTTGTCAACGATTTCGGACGTGAATAAAAGCATTCATTCACTCTAAAAGTGGTTTCATAGAATTACTGGATGAAAAAGTTTCATTAAAGATATTTGTATAAATTTGATTTAAATGTATCAATTTTTTGATCAAATATTAGGGTTTATTTAACGCGCTAAAAATGTTCTCAAATAGCCATCGAAAAACATCCCGTTATTTTGTTATTGAAATCAAAGTTAGCTTTATATTCTTTCATTTTATCAATAGCGAAATCAAGAGAGGGAAAATAAAGAAACATTACGGACGGGTAGCAGAGAATGAGTAATTTATGCACATTGTACGTTCCCACACAAGATACCTTGCGAATAGAAACACCACGTTGGGAAGTAAGAGAATGAGAAGAAAAAACAGGAATAGCGAGGATGGCTTAAACATGGAAAGAAGCAACATGGGCTCGGAAGATCGGAGTCCCGTAGGCATTTTAATAGCTGAGATAACTTATCAGTATCTTCCCAGACGCTCCAGTCCCCATAGCAGTGGATAGACACACTAACTGAGTAAGCTTAGTGCCCGTTCTACATCCCCTGACGTGCTTTCCACACATTCAGAACAGCTTAGTACAATTAGAAAATGAATGATAGTATATGAATGTATGTGAAAAATGTTCAATTTCACCACGCAAAACGGTTATAGTTCCAATGGATTCAACGGACACAGTTCATTGGTTGGAGGCGTGCGAGCGAATTTGGAATTCAACGTGAACTGAACAGCGAATGTCTCTAATTTGGCTGCTGCATGACGTGAGGGTAATGTGAGCGCGGCGGCAGTAGCTCTGACGCAACAACAGCAACAGCAGAACTAGCTCTGATGCAGTTGCAGCAGTAGCTCTTATGCGGCAGTAGCAGCAACTGTAGTCTGATGCAGCAGCAATAGCTCTAGTGAAGCATCAGCAACAGCTCCAATGAAGCATCAGCAACAGCTCCAATGAAGCATCAGTAACAGCTCCAATGAAGCATCAGCAACAACTCCAAGAAGCATCAGCAACAGCTCCAATGAAGAATCAGCAACAGCTCCAATGAAGCATCAGCAACAGCTCCAATGAAGCATCAGCAGTAGTTCTAATACAGTAATAAAACTGGCGTGGGCGCTGACAACAAATTCTCTCAAGATTGGAAGGAGTTTGGTCACAGAAAATCTTTTTATGCAGCTTGTGAGACGGAAACCGAATAACTGAACAGCCACTTTCTTTGTGTGATACTATTTTGAAAAATATGCAAACCTCGATATTTATGAAAGGAAATGCCTTTCTATTCCCATTTACAGCAATGCTCTCAAACAAGTAATTTGGCTTCATTTTGACCAATTAAACTTTTCTGTTTTAAAAAGTACTTTGCTTCATCAAAAATTGTGTTTCGGAAATGAATTTTTCAATTTGAAATGAGAGGAACTCACTAAATCCGTTTCACTCACAAATGAAATTAAAAACTATCAAAGATGGTATTCAATGCAGAATCCTTCAGCGACGTGAGGCATCTGTTTTTTTTCAGGAGAAAGTAGAATATTGACAAGATTAAGCCTCGGAAGTTGAGAGCACAATCTTACGCAAAATATGATCTTGTAACCCAAAATGATCTTCAATTTTAAAGAAAATGCACCGTTTTTCTCTATGACAGCAGTATCCTCAGCAACTATCTTTTGGCACAACTTCGCGGGCTACTCAGTTGCCTCACCCACACCCTATAACAGTAAAAATGCAATAATACAAATAAACGCCCAGATGTTCTGGCCTCGCGATAACACGGCACTCCGACGTTGAAGTGTAACGGCGGGAAACTCGTAGCGGAATGACCACTCAGCTCGCGCCGGCAGCGAATGCTCTGAAACATGTTTCCGTTGAAGATTTGACTGAAAGGTAGCTTAGGCTCCCTATACACAGCCAACGTGTTCCAAAGGGAGGAAGGTCGAAGGCACTATTTGTATGGAATCCACTAATCAAGGAACTACACACAAGACGTGTCCCTACACTGCGCGTATAAAAACCGGAAGTATGAAACAAGTTTATGGAACAAGATTAAAATTGAAGATGAAAGTAATTGGTGCTGTAAAAAATAATACAATGGGACAGAGAAAGACGATCCGTAACAAACAAAAGACCTACATATTTTATTTCAAGAAATGGAAGACTTACCCATTAGCTCAGGACATCACATCTTTTCAGAGGCTCTTTTGCCCAAATGTGCAATCTTTATACCTCCTAAGGGGATACCTTCGTAGTATTCACGCGCATAACCTGATTCGTTCGTAAAGGGAGACACTTGTCCCTTGAGACACAACAACACTTCGGAAATGAAAATGGAATGTCTATTTAATGAGTATTGCAACTTAGACACAACTAGTGTACGAGTTGATGGAAACAGAAGTTCAATGAATATAATGTAAGGCATCAGAGATTAATAATTTCTATTTATTACTTGGCGTTTGAACTTTAAAGCCTGCGCCCCTGTACTTGGTCTCAAAAATGGGGCAAAAAATCTTAATTGTCAGCTTAGAGTCATCTAACTCAAATTTCTTTCAAACGTTTTACCTCAGCTGTCACGGAGGAACCTATGATTTCTGATAAAAAAAACTAATAAAATGATTCTCCCGCCCCAGCGAATGAAATCCAAGTTAATTTTATATATCTTGCGAGTCTTGTAGCAGAGAAGCCCTTGCAATTGTTAGACCGTGTGTGGTAGAGCACCCCTCATATGACGCAACGTGAACACTGCTCGTGCATAATATACATCACGCCCAACTCGGTCTCCTGATCCCAAGCAGACGGCGAGCGGTAACGGGCTAATCATTCGCGTCCTCGGAACCTGCAGTCATATTTCTGCTGCAGGTCTATGTGCCAAGCTGGTGAAGCCATCACATCTTGCTGGCTTGATTTCGTCAGCACTGCTAATTACAGTGTGTTTTTTCATTTTTAGGGTAAAAAATTCATTTGAAAATTAAAAGCTGTGCAGTCATTGCTGTGCTCCCCGCCCTTGCACCTTTTAAGTCGATGTTGTAGGTAATACATCGAAGAAGTGCCCTTCGAATCTCACGTGCCTATGTTATGGAATGCGCGTACGTTTGAACGTTTTCGGCCTCCAACTGACACTGACCTTTCCCATCGAATTTTTTTTTAGGAGATAAGCTCTTTTCCAGCGTCTTATTGACTAACAACGCAGTTCGAAGGTTGAGGGAGTTGAGATACGAAGCAGAGTTCTATTCGGCACTGCAAAGCAACGAATCGTTCTTAATACCGTTCCACATTTATAAAAAATGCATCACAAAATAATAAACCACGATTCCCTTGATGCAAAATTCCGCTCATCTTTAGGTGACGACATTGCCTGCAGTGGTAACACACCGTACCCAATTTGCACATAAGAGAGTGTCAACGCGAGGCAGCAGCTTAGCTCGAGCAAAACATACAATGAAAGCACAAGGCGCTCGACTCAGCGAGTCAGCTTCGTTAGTGGCCGAGAGATGAACCACGACGCTGAAATACAAATAAATGCTATTGATTCTGACGCCATGGCAGCTAATTACAAAATGAACAGGTCAGCTGTTTGTCATAGCTAGCCGAGTGTGCGCGATTTTCCCAATCGCTCTTATTTCTTCTGAAGTTCTAGGACGGAGAACGAGACTTAATACAATAATTACTCTGCGCTCAAGTCGTAAACGGCTGCTCTATTTGAGTTTTTACAATACAGAAAAATTTGACCGTACTCCATAGCTTATTTTCCTAGTAGTAGTAGAAAAAGGCTGCTGGCGTGTTTTCAATTTGGTTCCTTTTTAAAACAATGCAACCAATCATCAAACAATATACAAGTTTAATTCTAATGGTTTACAACTCTATTTTAGGTAAGACTACGCTGTACATTAAAACACCTCGGTGTGCTCAATTCAGAAAGCGAATTACGGTACTGAATGATCCACAGTCACGTCCAATATCCAGAGTCTAGTCTTTTCAGCTTCAAAAGAATCAGAGTTGTTCAAAAAAAGGTGGTCTAATACCTAGAGAATTGAAAACCCGATTCCGTCTAACCTAACGAATTATTCTTCTCACGTTACCGATATCGTAATTTTCAGGCGCAACGAATAATCGTTAAGACGTTGCTTTGCACTGTCGTACTGGACATAGTTTTCACTTCAATATCTTGGAAACCACAAAAATATTTGACCGAGACCATGAGGCTTAGAGCGATGGACGATTTATGTTGCACGACGTCTGCGCGGCTTTCCGTACAGCGGCCTTATAGTATACAATAAAAGGAACATTTGGGAGCAAAACTACGGCTCTAAAAGGGGCGCCGTGCCGTGCAGAGGACCCTGAATATTTTAGAAGGCTTCAGAGACCCCCGGTCGATGGAGGAAGCCAGAATAACAAGTTGAGGACTGTCACTCAAACTCGCATTGGACGTTAAAAGCTCCCACGGAAGAGGTCCAATACTGAGGAAGCCATCAATACTCACATTCCAGAACGCGAGGACTGCCGCAGCCTATAATTACTCAGCACATTTTGTGAGCCAGTACCTGCAAAAATATGCAGAAAGTCGCTTACACTAAGGTTGACATTCATTGTGGACAGAATATAAAGGTTCCATTCTTTAGTATCACTATCACATTACAAAATTTCAAAGGCTAGTTATTTGTTCTGTCCATTGGGCTGCTGGATAAAATTCCTTAACGGTTGGGACGAAGCATAATTTGTTTAAGCTGGCTTCAACGCATATTGACTAAATTCTTCCAGGACACCTGTTAAAATATTTGTTTATTCTTGTGCGCAATTTGTTGGTTAGGCTTCGAACAATCATTTAAAAAAGATACTAGGGACGGTCTCATAGTACGCAGCGCTTGCATGAAAGATATTTCAATAAACAATTTAGACTACATACATGACACCAACTTAGACCATCACAATGGAGACAGTATTCCTGGTCCTGAGAGTGTCTGAGTTCACCACTGCGTGCAGGGCGCGGCAGCATGTCTTGCACCACCCACACCCAGCATTCGACCTCAGCGAGCTTGAGGTCTCCACATCCAGGGGCTGAACTGTTATAAACGTGCATACAAATGGGAGTGTATATGATAAGCCTTACGCGCTGTTTATCTAGCTGTTCCTTCCGACGCCCGCTGTCGTGTCTCGTTGACGTATCTGTACCTGGGAGCTCAGTTAACCAACAATACAGTATAAATGAAGAACTGCAGGTGTGAAAATCTACTACGCAAAAACTATTTAGTGATATATTGGCTAACTTCAAAGGAAAATGATATGCATTGTTTCTTGTAGAATGACTTGAACAATGCCTCTTTTATCGGAGGGATCACCTGAAGTGAGACGGACACCTGTGCTGCAGTGCTGTCAACAGCAATCTTTCTGGAGATCAAAAGTCGTGATCCTTTCACAACCAAACTCTGTGAGGCTTCTGGAAACAATATTTTTAACCATAACGGTTTATTCAGAATTATTTTTGGCTACTACTGCAACGAATGCGTGCAAAAATTGAATGCTTCGCAGAACTGTTGGTAATATTTTCGTCCCATTTCATACCGTTCAAGCAAAAATGCTCACTTTATTATTAAAATCAATTTTTAAGTGTCAAATTTTTGTAGGTTCAGCTGATTTAAGAAGCTACATAGCCAAAATTCTTGTAGCGTAGTTAGATTTCAAGTTTTCGTTCAACTTTATGATCTACGTAAGGCAAAATTTTCGTCACAAGTGACTAAAATAACAAGTCATGAATAATATCTACTGAGCTTTTTGTTTATTTCACCCAGAATATATATAAATTGTACAAGCTGCTAGGAAGTTGAGATTGGAAATCGGACTTGACAGCACCAGAGTTTCAAGGTGACATGTTAGCCCTTAGTTCAATTTGCCTTATCCTCGTCGCCCATAAACCTCAGGGCCATGAACCATTTTATTTCACCAGGAAATGTAGCTGTTGGCCGGCTACCCTTTTATACACGAAGAAAAATATCACAGTATATTCTTTTAAAATTGAGGCTCAACATTACAAGTAAAGGCTATTTCAAGCTCAATAGGAGGAAAGATGTTCGTCTTAACAAACCTATAGCCACTTGACATCAATTACATTGATAAATAGACTCGATATATGGATTACATTGATTGCAGATCCCAGGATGCCAGGGCATTCGCAAACGAGAGCAGGCAACAATAAAGCTCGCTGTTGAGCTAGATATTGACAACGTCCTCACAGAACAATTGATTAGATCACATATAGAAAAATTGCCTGGCACTTACAATGACATTCTTGTTTCTCAGCTTCTGACAACTGCCTGCATCAGGTCCTACGTGTAATTACCCTACGTAACGGAATAGATGTGATTCCATCAGGATCATTTCCTTGCAGTCTCAATCTTTTACTTCTAATGAAGTTCAGAGCTGTTCGGGAGTATTTTATTTCACATGGTGTATTCACGAGATGTTTGATTGCTTGCACGAGTAACAGAGACGGAAACTGTTCGTTTGTAGTTACCGGAATATTTCTGCAGCTTCTTCATATTATGTTGGCTAAATGCTTAAATTTTTCACAGTTCATTTCTTCACATTATTGTCATTATCAAGTTCAGGGTCCGAAAGTCGTATGCACTCTATTTAAGTGATAACTACAAACTGATTAATTAGAAGTTAATTTTAGCTTTCCTAACCACAATAAAGATGTTTAAAGAAAGGAAGGATGGGGGCATAATTTGGTGTGGAGTTAAGGGAACGTAGAATTTATGCACAAGGTGTATTCTCGCACAGGATCCCGTGCGCATACGAACAGTAAGTTCAGAAGGAAGGTGAGGAAACGAGGTAAACGTTGCAGAAAAAAGTCAGAGGTGCTCAAAAACAGGACAGCAGTGAACCGAAAAAGATGATCCCTAACAAAACGAAAAACATATTTAATTTCAAGGAAAAACAAAGCCTCTCTAACTCTCAGCTCAGGACCTCACATTCTCACCCTGGAAGCGCTAGTTCTCATAGATACAACAGTTGTATCGCCCTGGGGGAACTGATGGTCACAATGGAGCCTACTAAAAAATTAAATTCTAGCTTCCTAAAAGCCGCTAGCAAATTAAAGTATGTACTTTGGCAGGCACATCCATTCGCGCGAGTAGCACAAAAAAAGTAAAGAGTGAAAGAAAAAGTATGGAACAGAAACAAAAACACTTTTATGCAGAAGGCCTGTTACACAGTAAGCTTGGCTCCTTTCATGTGATTGATAAAGAAGTGGTCAAATGATAAATAAGATGAACTTCGCTTTTTTAAAAACTGATAAACTCGCACATAATGTTGCCAGATGGATGAAATTCTCATATTTTGCCAGTAAAATGTGAGTCTGGTAGCCCTGTTACCGTACCGTGCTCTTGCGATTCGTTATGATCGCCATACATTCCAAGGAGAAGGGCTTAACCCTCGAGATTTAGTGACCACTACAGCTAACGTACGTCAGCTCTCCCTCAGAAGTGGAGCTCAGGTTTTCTCCGGAGAAGTGCAACGTTCACAATGCACGGTAACTCTCAATTTTCTTTAGGGATTTCTCTTAAAGGTCGGACTATGGCAGACTGAGAGGGATTAATTAGTTCATAAGCAGTGAAAGCCTCACACGACTCTCGACGATGTGACGGTCCAAGACCATGTTTTTATGAGCAAACCATGGCTATCAACTCTGTAAAACTGCGAGGTTACAGCGAGCGTTGATCAAAAAATTCAAATAGACTTGGTTCAACCCCTTCCCCAGCAATTTTTTTGTTAAAACGTTTCTTTTACAGACTAATTTTTTATTTTGGTTCTATACAGTATTTTTGATGCTGGTTATGAAAACAGTTTGTAAATCACTTTTTCTTCCCATTTTTGTGGTTAACTTTTTATTCTGAAAATACCTTTGTCGGCATAAACGAGTCACCCTCCTCCTCCCCCTCCTCACTTGTCGAGAAATAGTCATTGTCTGATAAACTGGCAGAGTTATCAGAAGTATTCAAGCTTTTGAGGGAAGGTTCATATTCACTATCTTCCGTTGAACTAGACATTTGGGGTGTAACACTTCAAAAAGCGACTAAAAAAATGAATGCAAATGTAGATGCAAACAACACCCATCCGACGACAATGGCTGTTGGAGCAAGTCTAGTAACAATGTCCTTAAAATCCCACAGCTCTACCCTATCGCCTCTGCCAGGCGTACGATTTGGCGAGAATACTCGTTTCACACGTAGAATGACTTACAAAGACTTAAAATCGACGAGTATATACGTATGTTGCTGGTTTTTGAAGGTTAAGTTTTAGACTAGTATACTCGTCGACGACTGAAAAAAGAACATTTTGTGAAGACGAGTATACACGTTTCTGCTGAGGAAGGGGTTAAGAAGTTCTAGTATGTAGTTAAGGATGTTTCAAAAGATTCTGATATTTGGTTATCATGTTTTCATTACAAAGAAATACAATATAATATACTTAAAAAAACGGATTGCAGCGTATCAGTTTAAAAATTATATTCAACTAAATTATTAAAATTTTCACTGAACGCAAGCATATCTGGAATTTCGATCGATTACTTGAAGTCTTGCACAATTCCTTTCGCAAAAACTAAGCTCGCAAAGCTATTAAAAGAGTAGCATGTGAATGTTTATTACGTATTCCAAAAAAACGCGTTGATATACCAATTCACGTGAGGGTAGAACCTCCTGAAATGGAAATGTTCGAACAAAACGTGTTTTGAAATTTAGGAGAGCAGCGAGGAGAAATTGAATTTGAAGGTTTATACGAGCAAACTTACAATAGCAACAAGCAAAAATTGTTCGAAAAGCACGACATCACAAAAAAAACACTCTACGGCAACCTTACTGCTGGAAAAATCGTTTTTCTGATGCAATAGGCATTTGCCTTGCACCACCGCCATTTTGCACTCAGTGGGACTCCTTTGCATTAAGCGCATAAAGAATGTTTTGACGAGCGCGAGGTTTATGAGAGGAATGATTTGTCGTGTCCACTTAAGTAGACAGTGAGCAAAAACAAGAAAATCCATAAGCATCGAGCAGCCTCCTCCACTGCGTCCAGTAACACAATGCATCGCTAAGCAGCAAGGTTCCGTGTTTACCATAGCCAGGCCGTTGCAGATGCTGTTATTACGCTCCGATGAAAGCGGTCTCCGATTTCGCAAAGGAAGGCCTTTCTTGGGCCTGCTAGATTTCCTTACAGCAACGGCACACACGGCACGCTGCATTCCAAGCTAGTGAATTTGAAATGCATAGCTCTCACTTACCAAAAAATAATTAAAGTAAAGATAAAAAGGACTATCAGCAGACCAGAATTTGACGCAATGCATTTTCTATCATTCCCCGTGAAATATAGAAGTATTGGCTCCTGGAGCACGAAGTCGCTCTAGCAGAAGCCCTGCATAAGCGTCATCGAGCGTCAAGTCAATACCTAGAACAGCTCGTTTTTACCTTCAGTTGGCTGATGATTTGAACCAGCAAAATGACACGCTGAGTTTTTTTAGACAATATATTTCCGATGAAATAATGCGATATGAACATGAAGTACAAATCTTCGTGATATATGTTAGCACGGCTTCTGGGCGTCACCATGAAGATATAAGGGTTTTCTGAAGAAAATTTCTAGTTCCGCAGAGAAAAGCGCACGTGAACCAAGTTATTTTGTGATGACGATGAGTAAATACGTAGCTCCAATTCAGTAGAGCAGTGGCTTACATTGCATCGCAACCCAGTTTCACAGCGCATGATGCGTCGGATCATTGCCATATAATGAACGTTGCGCCAGCGTTTGTACGTCTTCCGTCACTTTTGCTCACAGGTGTCCTTGAACCGCTCGTAGGGTGTGGGCGAGCTGTTTGTTTACCACAGCATTTCGAAAATAATTTAAATTTAGTACACGTGAGCATCAACACAAGGGGGACCATTAAAATTCATAGAAGGCGGAAGTTTTGAGCTCTGGAACATCACCAACTGTTATGCAAACGAGGAGACGAGCGCAGCAACTGACACCGGCAGGGAAATTCCAAGGGCAAATACCATGCAGGGCAGCGTCAACAAAATTGAATTCGTTTCAAAGCCAAAAATGTGCTTCAATTGCTACTTCAAATAGAGCTGCAGGAGCTCAAAGAGTCTCCGCATGAAATCATTATCCGCTTGCATATTCAAAGGAAAAAAAAATGGCAGAATTGCAAAGCGAGCACAAAATGAATTCGTTGAATACAAACTAGAAGGGGCACTGAAACATGTCGGCCTGGGGCGCTAGAAAAGCCACTATGGTAAGGTTATTTCCACGTTTGAAATTTTTAGCAGTACAAGATGGTGGAATTTGAATATACGAGACAGAAGAGCCAATGTCGGCGTTCACACTCGTAAAGGGAGGGCTATCGAAATCGTACGGACTTCATCAGCATTTATACCAATTTTGAGGCACGTGGGGTTGGAAAAAGCAGAAAAAACAGTTAGCATTATCAAAGAACTGAACTTTTCATCTGGACTGGAGCGGTGGCCGTTTATCAAAAAAACTCATTTTTCGACGCTTGGACAAAGCTGGTTTTTACACCAAGATGAAATGTAAATACTTGTAGAGTTGGCAACAAATTATTAACTCCGAGTGATATCTGGTGCGTTTGTAATGTGCCAGACAGTTTTCTTCTCAAAGTGCCTGTTGAACTAATTAAACAGAACGGTAAAATTACTGAAGTAGTGTGGAATTCGGATGGATTTCAGATTTCGGAGTAGCCAGTAGAATAATGGAAGCTGAGCTTATAAATACTTGATGAGATGTCACAAAAAAGTTAGAAGCGATGCTCAAATAATGCACATGTGTTGAGGCTATCAGACAGGCAATCCCAATCCCGGTGATGAGATCGAACTAGCCATGCAACACGGGAAAAGCTTTAGAGCAACGCTAACAGCTCCTCTTGCCAACCATATTGCTTTCCTTCGAACAGATTTCTCTGGAGTGAGCCAAGGTGCACCGACGGAAGCCGCCGCTGCCTGCATACTCATTGGAGAGCTGGGGACACCCCAGAGGAGCTCCAATTCCTCTGTACCCGGTGAAGCTCAATTCCAATCTGCGTCACACCGTTCTGTGCTCCAGCCCCTATGGAGGGCAGTGCTCGCATCTAGGCGCCGACAAACACAACTGAGAGGTGCGATTGTAGTCCGAAGGGGAGAAGCACAACTGCTCAAAGGGGTATCGCTGCTTTTTTTCTTTAGGATCGTTTTTTTAAATCACAGAAAAGTGTCTCAAAAAAATAAGAAGTGCCATTTAATCTCATGTAAAATCCACGTCGGTGTGTTCTACGCACGGATGGTAAAAAAGACAAAAGCTATTACTCTTTAATCATCCTGGCAAAATTAGTCACATTAAACTGGTCAGCATACTCACTGAGGTATTGAATGAAGCCTTCACCCTGCTTTGTTTGTAAAACTGTCGTGGAATGCAAACTGAATGTATATTAAGTGTAATAATAATTTGAATCATTTAAAGCTTATCTCATGATATGAGAAGTCTCTTAACGCATTGTTTACCTTAAACTTATTTCATCATCCGTGATTGATTGAAATATTTTTAAAAATGTGATATTCTTATCATGTATATTTTAGTAATCTAACTCTCGCAGTACTATTATTATCAAAATTATGATTTGACCTCCGTTTTTTCTTACTAAAAAGATAATCGCACAGGAACTTACGTTCAAGCTCAAGTGGCGTCACACGGGTGGAAAATTTGAGCGTCACACGGCACAGCTTGCTACGCTAGCAAATGAAGGCGTGAGCATTTTGATGTGACAAAAAATGATTTAAGATGAAATTAGAGTAAATAATAATAAACGAAGACACCCATGCTGGAGGTCGGTTAGGCAGAATGCCGGCCTCTCCCATGAAAGAGACAGAAGTATTAAATGAGAGATAAGGCCTGCCTAACGTCAAATCTAAGCGCATAATCGACTCCTTATAAAAGTGTTGCAGATTTTGCGGTGGGCTGCTAGGATTACCGCTGAGGAGCGCTACTTCCCCAAAATTTATAGACGAGAATAACAAACACCATGTGTCAGCATATCATCTTGAGTGTAGGTCAGGTAGACTGCAAACTACACATCCCTAAGGGCGCTAGTCTTTGAAATGCTATGAAGGACAAGCCAATTTTAACGCGACGCACTCCCCAAGGGAGATCGAACAAATTTAACTGGTTAGACCACTCAAAAATTAATGTTCATAAACAACAAAAACGAAATCAGCAGTTTGTGCTTTAAGATCATTCATTTCGGGTGTGTAAAGTTCAACGTAGTGTTTCAAAGTAAAGTGCGCATGATTGAACACACTAATAACAATTTAAACTAACTGTTTGTTATAGATAGGCCTTGTTACTAAATCGCTAGCAACCCCCTTTTTCCTTCTCTAATATTACTACTATTTATATTACTTGAAGTACGAGTATTTACGACGTAAGTACTCGGTACTAACCGCTACTTATGATGCAGCCCAAGACTAGTCTGAAAATTTATCAGAGGAGTAAAAATTAAGTTTTACAAATCGTTAGGTATCGGCTATGAATAGTAACTGAGGTGTTAAGGTTAGCCCATTTCTTGCTGAGGACTACGCCATCGCAGATTTTCTTTGCTGAACGCTGAATCTTCATGAAAATAGACCAGACTCAGATAAAGGGGAACGTGAAACTGAGTCAGCAGTTCACTTCCCTCTCATTTCTGGTTCACAACAGCTCTCCGTCAGGGAGAATTTATTTCAAATTTGAGACAGGTGATAATGCGAAGTAAGGCAATTGTAAGGTTGGACAACACTAATTACATGTCATAGACTATTCCTTTCTTAATGATACATCTTTATTACACAGAATTCATTCTCTTACCATCGCAAAATAAACCCTGGTTTCACAAAAATTTATTCTTTAATTCGATTCCAAGGTCAATGATTTCTTACCGAACAAATGCGAACGTAGTTTTCTGAAGAGCCCAGAAACCAACAAAAAAGCGAAAGTCAAACTAAAGGCCCGTCCACACTATCAATCTTTTGGCCGAATCTTGTGTTTTTCGGCAGTCTGCGAACACGAACACAGAAAATTGCCAGATTTTGGTGTGTTCATGTTTTCGAAACTGTTGGAAAACTCCGAACACAAACTTTCGGAGAAACAGCGAACACTCACTTGTTAATGTATTACGGATGGTGTTTTAAGCCCAAGTTCGTAGATTTCAACCATCATGAAGATTGAAGAGCATTGCAAAATGTAGAAGTATATCAGCTGATCTCATCCCAGGGTGACAGTGGTAGCATTCAAAATGTTCTGAAAATACATTAGTGATTCTTAATATTTCCTGTTCACTTATGCACACACAGATAAATTGTTTACTAACTCCCAACATGCTAAATTTTACAATAATATAGATCAATTAACTAAAACATACTCGAGGAGCAATTGTGTTTGTTTACACACTGCTCCCGGACAACTTCACGCCGCCGAAAACGTAACCTGGACAGTGGACACGATTCAGAAAAGTTTGTGCTTTTGTTCGCGTTTTGGTATGTGTGTGTGATTGACGAAAAGTTGGATAGTGTAAGCGGGCCTCAAGTTTCGAGAGACAGATTTTTGTTTTGTGTAGCCGTGAGCAGTAGTGCTTAGTTAAAAATGGTCGTCATACGCCAACCCATGCTAGGGGTACAAGTACTTAAATTATTTATGCTTTTAAAAGGGATTCCCATTGCAGAGCAATTCCAAATTCAGAACAATATAATCGCAAATATTTTTAAGAACCTCAAATCCCAGCAGAGGTTACATGATATCCGACAAACCTTAACCCGAAGAGTAGAAGCAGAATAGAAACAGAGCCTGCCATCTTGCAGAGTGTCAAACGATGAAAATGATTTAAAAATGAGTTACGACTAGCAACTATTTGATGAAGAAACTCAATGAAAAATGTTGGAAAGAATCTGCACAAATTTTCTACTCTTTAACATACGAGTAAATACTTATTTTGTAGTACAGGCACTTAAAATAGACACCATTTTGTAAGGGTTTCTTGCGCAAGCTCTCAAATCCATTCCCGGCTCCAAAGCCGCCGAGCAGCCGAAGATGCGGAATAGGAAAAATTCGTCAGCGCGTAAGCCAGCTGGATCAAATTGAAAATATTGATAGATCGCTTCGCCCTAGGAATCTTTCAACACTTTAACCGTAATTGGTTAAGCTTAAGTTCAATATTCAACTCATATTTAAAGTCAATAGTAGTGAGCAATTTGGAAAATAGCAAGCATTAACTANAATGTTGGAAAGAATCTGCACAAATTTTCTACTCTTTAACATACGAGTAAATACTTATTTTGTAGTACAGGCACTTAAAATAGACACCATTTTCTAAGGGTTTCTTGCGCAAGCTCTCAAATCCATTCCCGGCTCCAAAGCCGCCGAGCAGCCGAAGATGCGGAATAGGAAAAATTCGTCAGCGCGTAAGCCAGCTGGATCAAATTGAACATATTGATAGATCGCTTCGCCCTAGGAATCTATCAACACTTTAACTGTAATTGGTTAAGCTTAAGTTCAATATTCAACTCATATTTAAAGTCAATAGTAGTGAGCAATTTGGAAAATAGCAAGCATTAACTAGATTATGCTCTCATTCAGCTTTAATTAAGGATTTATGAATATTGAGTTGGTGACAACTGGTCGGTCAGCAGCACTGTGAAAATCCCCTCCATGGCTATCGGTGGTACACGATGCGGTTAAAGTGTTAATTAAATTCCAGACGTGCGGCAGAGTGTACCGTCTATTTGTGCAGTAGATTATCGTGTTAAACTATCCACGCCATCACTAGCATGGCCAGCTGTTGAACCCGCCGCCTACATCGCCTGACTCGGTCGAGGTGCTCCATGTTGTGCACTAGACGAAATGTATGGAAATTTCTCCAAATTTCCACTGGAATGAGGAGTAGGTAGAAAATCAGTCAAATGAAGGATCAGGCAGCTGGAGTCACAAAATAAACACATTTCTATTGACAAACTTTTTCTTCGAAATATTAGGTTACGAATTTCAAAGAATTTGAAGGCGCAGAACAGAAATAATTATGAAAATTGATTTTTGGAATACAAATTAATTTCAAAGAATATAATCATGATTAAAATGTTAAAAAAAAAGGAAAGAGGAAGGCACCATTTAGAATTGGCAAAAGAGAACGCGGAATTTATGCACAAAGTGCGTTTCCACATAAGATCTACGCGTAGGAACAGTGACTTCAAAGAAAGTTTATTGAACAAGGTAAAAGTTGACGAAGAAAGTCAGAGTGGCTGAAAAAAGGACAGAAAAGAACCGAAAAAAGGATGATCCGTAACAAACCAGAAACCATATCCTATTTCAGCAAAAAAAACACCTACTTAACTCTCAGCCCGGGACCTCACATTTCCTCCCTGGAAGTGCTTATTTCCATCGACACAATGGGGAATAACTATGAAATGTTACTGACAAACCAATTTCAATGATAGTCAATCCTTTAGATTTGGAAATGAAGCGTTGACGTGATTCTTATGTGGGCCGATATCTGCTAATGTATCTCCCAGAGTAATCATCAAACTATGCTAAAATTATTCATAAAATAACATATACAGTTGGTAAGAAAATTTAAATATTCTTGATGAGAACTAAAATAAAAGTTCTAGCAATAGAAATAGCACTACTATTTAAAAACTTAACCTAATATTTTTCATTTAAAATACCACTAATTGAACTAATTAATTGAAAATTAATTTCAAGCAGGTAAGAGGAACGAAACCCACTTCGCACTTTGGTCTTAATCGAGTTCAAAATCATTAACTTGTACGCAGACGTTTTTTGAGAGAAGACACTTTTCGGGTTTACTGAAAGCTCTTTTTAACAAATTATTATATGTGTTAGTGTAAGTGTTCCTAGCCACAACAAACGCGATCTGAAGAGAGCGAAGAGACGGAACCATTTAGTCGGGACTGTGGAAAACGGGTTATCTACTGTGTGATCAGAACGTGTTCCCACGCAGGAGACCCTGCGCACAGAAACAGCAAGTTGGAAAGGATGAGAAAGAAAAGACAAAATGAGATGCAAAAAAGGTATCGAAACTGAAAGAAACGTAGCAGGCATGGAATAAAGAAGTCTCTAAAGCTTATTTACAATTGAGGTAACCGACCTTTCTATCAGATCAATCTTGCAACTCAGTTATGTTGAAATTTTTCAGAGTCATCTTTAGCTCCTATGGTAACAAGAAAACACCCTTTTTTATTTTCAGCGTTTTATATTTGCTTCTTTACCAAATCAATACTCTACCTCATAAAATACCATAGTTTTTTTCGTTTATTTCTGGCTCCAATAGTTACAACAACGCATCCAGATTTTTATTTTTTGGCGTTTTTGATACTGTTGCTATGTAAACACAGTTATCCTTTTATAATAAAACGCGAGATGTCTCCTTAAATTTGAAAATGAATAAATTCAAATACTTTTTTGTGCGTAATTTCTCCTGCGTTATTACAATGGGAATCTCATTGAACATATTAATAAAATCGGTTGATTATGCTTGGATGATTAGTCCGTCTCTCTTTCACGGTCTTAAACATTGCTTGGTGACCGTATCTGTGATACAATTTTCATCAGGGCATTAGTACAAGAACATTTTAATCACGGGTACCACAACGATGGATATATTTGTTTGTCACCCACATCTGGAAACTTGTCTAAAGAAAATATCGAATCCCGTCATTTTTGACGAATCGTGTACACTAGTATTTTATATTGTGACTAATAATCAAATACGTAATTTGAGACAGCATTTGCTCTTCATTTCAAAAACATCCTTCGCTCATGAGTAATAATTGCGACTGAAAAACAAAGCCATTTGCATGGACTGTGCGTAAACACGTCATTTTATAAAATTCATAAATTAAAACTGTAAAAGAGGAACATCTGAGAGAGCGCAACAGAAGTTTAAGAAACATGCTGAACAGTCGTATCCAAGTTACGATACAGAGACAGATAGAGCCGCTCTGGAACTCTCCATCCGAGTTCCTCATTGACAATTCAAACGTTAGGAGGTGTGAGGCTCCCAGCGGGACCTGACCAGCTAGAAATGAAGGTCTGGGGAGGGACAGAGTTACCGGAGGCTCCCCTTGTCCCGCTGCTGCTTCCGGAGGACTGCGCTGAACTCCTTCCCTGGATGAATGCTAGATAACGGCGAAGTTTTGCTCATTTCAAGGCTGGTAAAGCTTGCTTAGCAAATCTAACAGCGCTCACAAAAACGACATTCGGAAGTTCATCTTGTTACCTTTAAGAAAAGTCAGAAAATAATGGCAGAACTTCAATGACTGAAGTTTAAGAGCTCGAAATCAAATCAAGACACAGAGCTGCAAGGAGAATTGCGTCTCTGCGTGATGGGTCAACTCGCGATAGATCCTAAAATCGAAGACACGCAACTGCGCGAAGCATCAAAAAGTTTGAGGAGGTGAACGGATCGCCTCTCAACAAGCTGGAACTTCAGCCATTTCAACACAATTGCTAACAATAATAATGTTTTGATTGGAAAAGTAGGAAACATTCGAAGCGAAATTATTGGTTCTGAAGGTAGATGCTTTAATGTTGATTTTGTCAACACTCTTCACTGTTATAATTTTATGAGGATATATAAATATACGCAATGTGTTCTAGATAAAAAATAAAATAAAAAATTTCTAAATTTATTTAGTATTTCAAAAGAGGGAAAAAGTTAGCGATGAAGGACATCAATCTGAGAATATTTACTTTCGTGTAAATCAGCAAGCCATAGCAAAAATACCATTTTTTACTTCAATACGGCGCCGATTTCTCCGGTAAGGAGAAATCGTTTCTTCTCAGACACGGAGCCGAAGTCCAACAAAAGTGCAGCCGATGAAGACAGTTTTGCGATGTCATTCTTGTTTTATGGAAGCAAAAGTTGAACCGTCGACAGCCCGAGCAAAATTCTCCTATCTGCACGCTGGCAGCCGACCAAACGAACTGCCGCGCTTGGCAGCAGCGGGCAATATCGAAGCACCGAATTACTGGCACTGCAGAATGAACACCACGCCATGGAGTGAAATAAAGACTTAATTTCAGAACTGCCACGGGTCGGTTGAAAAATGAAGACAAATAACGAACAATAGATAACTCGAATCAGGTCTTTTTTTCTAAACATTTTGAACGAACAAGTACCAAGTAAAAGACGGATATTTAGCTAAGTAGAAGATGAAATGGGGAACATGAAGTCACGAACGATAAAAGTGAGACCAACTGCAATTTAAATCAAGTAAAGGCATGCATATAAACTCAAAACATATGAGCTCAAAATGAGACCAATAACAATTTCAATGAAACAAATAAGTAATTCAGGCGTATCAAATCAAATTTTTTACTTAAATTGTGATGAAAGAAGGAAGGTTAACATAAAGTATCATCAAAGTGCATAAATAAATTTTTCAAAAGGTAGTCTAAGGTAAGGACTAAGGTAAGGGAAGGTGAGGTTAATAAAATATTGCTGATCATTTGTAAAAATAGCAGCTAAGTGTGGTGAGCAGTGCTTTTTTTGTCACCAAAGTTGAAAACAGATGTCCAGGACTCCGTACGTCATCATGTTCTTTTTTCGCGGCACCACATCAATCCGATGACACATCACTTAACCGAACTACACGTATTTTAGGTACACACAGACTCGACCTGCAGCTGTTGTGGTATCCGCCGCTCATCCATCACAAAGAGATCGTTTCCACTGAAACTTTCATGCCACTTCTTACGAGACTTCTGCGTGATGGTTCAGCGCAGCATTGCTGAGTGCCGCCCTTACTGCTCAACTTGCGTCACACGGGCTATTGAATTCCTCTGAAACACACCAGACCCGTAAAATAACTCGAGCAAAGCTCGTGATATTTTATGCTTCCATGAAAAATTCCAACTTGGTAAATTTGGTCATGAAGGAAATGCTATCGACATAGTTGTGCATTTTCAACGCAAGGCTGCATCTGGCTTTCAAAAAGGATGTCACATAACATTCATTTGATAATTGTGGAGACTTTCTAAGGGGATTTATCCTATACCAGGAGTTTATTCAAAGATTGGATAGGGACAAAAATAAAATAACAAAATGAATAGCATTATCACGTTAAATTGAAGCAGTCACAAAACGCGTGTTGTTTTTCGATTAAGCAAGAATGAAGCTAAAGAAAAATAGACCACTAGTAAAATTATAGAATACAAGAAACATAATTGTTGAAATTGATAAATGATACAGAAAAAACAATATATTTTGAACTAGCTAGAACAGTTTTGAAGTTCAGAAGTAAATTACGTAACGAGTCAGTTTACGGGGAATAATGATAACAATGTAGTAGAGAACACTTTTTTAACAATTTAAACTGAGTCAAATTGATAGAGAAACATACATCTGAGAAACTTTAATCGGATGACTCCTGCTCAACATACATCTATTGCAGCGGTTCGTAACCTGTGAGGAATAGCGGAGCTACGAGGTGGGGAATCTCGTGCATATGTTTCCACCGACAAAAAATCGATGGCATTTCAAAAAGCTAATACATTATATTAAAAGTTGACTTACTTTACAAATCACAGCCATTTACAGACTGTTTCAATAACAAAAACAACCACAATGAGGTATGGTATGTCATTTTTGGTCAAAAGTGACAACACTGCTGGGTTAGGAATGCCTCAGATAAGTTAAAGGAAGATGCCGTGGTGGGGAATGCTCCATTCCCCACCGATGCTGTGGTGTGGAATGCAGAGTTGGCTCACTAAAAAGTGGTGAATTGAAGAAAAAAGGTTATGAACCACTGATCTATCGACAAGAGAAGAAATTAAAATTTTAATCGATGTTGCTTCTGAATGTGGCTTCATTGAGATTTGTCGCCGAGCTAAAGTTCCGAAGAGAACACAATCCCATATACACAGAAAATCAGACATAAATGCAAGAAAAATATTGGACGCACAGCTATAATTTGCGCGACAACGAAAGCAACTACATAATACGCTCTTGAAATTCTAAAAAAACGCGTACGTTTCCGGCATCAGTTCGATAGAAGTCAAATTTATAAAAAGGTCTCTATTAAACTTGTAGCCTCAACTTTGCACGGGTAAAATATCTGGCATGGTTGCTTTATTTGAACATCTACAGGGAACATGAGAAGCTTGGCGGGGCACCTCGCAGCAATGAAGCACACGGTAAAGAAACTCCGGGCATTTAGATAAATATAGTTTTGTAATTCATGAAAATTCATTCAATTTAAAGCGAAATTTCTGAATTGAAATCTCGTGTGTATTATTCTGATCAATAATAAACTCACTCCATTGGCACTAACGCATGAAATTTAAATATTGCCGCACTTTTTAAGTCAGAAAATTCTAGCGTATGAAACTTTACGGTCTAATTGAATCATGGCATGTAATGCATTGGGCTAATTAAAATGAACCTCAAACAATCCAACTAAGCTTATAATTTACTAATAATTAACATACGAGCTGTTGCATCCGCAAATGTTGAAAAAGATCAGAACAAAATAACCGCTTAGTATAAAATTCAAGCCCACGCTACGCAATCATTTTATTCCCTTGTTCATGATGGTCTACTGAATATAGAGTAACACTGTGTGTTGTAACTTAGAGTAGATTTTAGGTTTGTTTAGCCTCCCAACCGCAAGTTGTTCCCTAGGGAGGAATGAAGAAGACATAGTTTCGAATGAAATTGAGCGAATAGCGTATAAGGAGGTCCCCACTTCTTGGGCAAAGAGACAGCATGATTGAAACATTTCACACAAAATAAAAACTGACGAAAATATTGATGTATTAGATAGGACAGCAGTGAATCGATGAAAGATGACCTGTAAAAAAACTAAAAATGCATTTTATTGGAACCAAAGGAAGGCCAACCTAAATCTCAGCTCGGTATCTCATATCTTCCTTCCCTTTGGGAATGCTTATTTTCATAAATACTCTAGCTACATACCCCTGAGCGGAGTGTACGACGCATGAAGAATGTTTTAAAAACTATAGTTTTTGAGAACAAAGATCTGAAAATGAAGTGGGTGAAATGCAAAATGGTTCAGTTTTTAATTCCAAGACTTTCAACCTGCTGAAATGACCAAGAAGAGTGAAGCATACTGTCACGATAACATTGTTATACTTTATTGTAGAATTAAACCACCAAGGAGTTAATAAACATTCTCTTAGGAATAGTATTATGCTTAACGCGTTGTGGTGTCGGTGAATATGATGAATGGCTCTTTTTAACGTTGAGTTTTGGTAAGATCAGAACAAATTAATCATAATTTGAGATTTAAATCGTATTCATTAGTTTGACGATGGCAGTTTTTCCTAGCAAGAGGGAATGAAACAAATCGGAAATACCAACAGGATTTGTAATGAAATATGGTGACTCTTTACCGCAGATTTGATTTATGCTCTACTGCGCGTTAGAAAATTATAGCGTCAGAAAGACCAACAACAAATCATACTGAAACTTAAGTTCGACCATATTCAGGTCAAAAAATATCAATTTACCAAAGAAGGAATTCTGAAAGTCCAATAACATCAAACTTACGAACAGCGGTGTCACTGCAAGAAAAGTGCCTTTTCACTGTAACACGCCTCGTGACTACAGGGGCGCTTCAGTGTCCAAGATACAGTGGAACACAATAGCCAGGATTATTTAACTTGTTGGCAGCAGTAAAAAAACAGGACTGTCTTTGGTTTGCATGAGCAAAGGTCAATCCAATAATCGATCACTGTAAATATTTGAGCTGCTGAAATTAGCGATCAGTCCACCGGGATAGCCATTGAAACATTGATGTCCCCGCGCAGTTCCATGAAAGTGTCCCCGCAAACTGCATTGCGACATGACCTGAGTTCTGTTTGAATGAGCCTTTTATCTCTTAGTTATACTCAAACAATGTTAATCAAACAACGCAAAGATGTGTTAAAGTGATAGCAGTTACTCTGTCATCGCATATGCCATTTATCCAGCAAATCAACAGCTGCAGGTGTGAAAGATTTTGATGCAGACTGTCATTTTTATCAGCCCGAAAGTGATTGAGAATGACCGGAGAGCGGGCACTTCCAGATATCGAAGCTTCTATTGCTGAGAAGCAACTCATTGTTAATTTCAGCTGATGTCTAACAACGCTCAACTTTTGCAGAGATGTCCTAAAAAAGAGACTCAGATCGCACGACTACGAGTCTCGCAGGCCCTGTATGCGTGGAGGCTACAGAGAGACGGGCCGGCGTCTCCCTCCGTAACCCCTGACCTTCTACAGCGGCGGCAGCGGGCGCGCTTAGCGACGAGTCCGCCAGGGAACAGAAAGCAAACGGACGCACCACGCTACGGGCAGTGCGCAACAAAGATATAGGTTTGAACTAAGCATTAAAAAATTTGAAAGTGTCGGGAAACCAATCTGAGAGAATACGAAAAATGATAAGGTACACAGTAGCTTTAGAATGGGAGGAGAAAGAATAATTCATTTGCATTAAAAAACGCTGCTTACAGAATTATTAGCCACAAGTGACTAATTGCAAATGAAATCATTCCCACATTAATCTTGGTGCTGTTCATTTGAAAAAAAACTTCATGAGCCTGAAGTGATTCGATCTTAAAGGAAAGTAATCGAGTTTTGAAAATAGGTAAATAAATCCGTAAATATTATCGGATCATCGGCGACGGAACAGGCACTGGAAAACACAGGCTCAAGACTGTGGTTATCAACGAATCTTCAACATAACGTCAGCAATGTGGACGGAAATCTACTATTTACTATACGAGTACATCCACTGAATAAATAAGATTAAATCTATCCTGATGTTAAGCCCCACTCTATGATGACGAATCAAACAAACTTTTTGCACACTCTAAAAACACTGAAACTAAATGAAGGTTCACGCACTGTTTCAATGGTTAATTGTTCACGCAGGTAGTTTGAAAGATTTGAAAACCTGATATGGATCATGCCAATCAACCATAATTTGTCACCGTTGGCTTCGTACTCCATAATCAGGCTAGGGAATCTCTACCTCAGCGATTGTAGAAAACGTGTGCAGCGCTGACGCAGGTGCGAGCGCTAATTTCCTGCAACAGTTCTGCACGTTCATTGTTGATCTAAGTCCTGATGCCGGCATCATTCATTTCGAATGTTGGGTCACAATCTCCAAGATTTTTTTTGGCTGAACCAAATCAAAATAGGAATTGCTAACGAAAGAAGTTAATTCCAATTCACTTTCGGGCAAGAGTTTTTATGTAAGTCCTCCTTTTTCAACTGCACAAAAATTTGAACACTGTCTCTTCACGGAAAAATTAAGAGATGCTATAGTCTAAGGTTAAAATAAGTTATTTTGAAAGTGAAAATTGAAGCACGGATCAGTGAGTTCTGTTCACTCAAGAAGAAAACAAGGACTGAAACAAGAGATCGACATGGGAAATTTTTTTTCGTGAAAAATGCTCCCCTACACACAATTCAGGATTCCTTTAGTTTAATTACATGAATTAGCCCTCTAACGCCCCAGAGGACTAAGCGGTCTTCATTCAAAGTAACCTTAATATATTGCATTTCCCGCTAAATTTGCTCCCTAATTTTGTCTTTGAAGTTCGCTTCCGAGTGGCAGTCTCTCCCTAATTTTGGTAGCGGAGACAACCTGATGTCAGCGCGTCTAATGACGGTGGCTGTGATTACGCCAATATTATATAATAATGTTGACGTTGAAGGGTTCAGTTCATCATTACATAAATGATGAGTATTTTGGAGAGCGATATGATCACTCGCTGCTGCATCTGACCAGCGTGAGTTGACTGGAGGCAGCAGACTCACGAAGGCTTGAAGAGGGCAGCGTTGGATGACGTATCATCCGCAGCGCTGCTGAGACAGTAACGACCCAAGTTTTTATTGGAGCGTTGTCCGCTGCAACGCTTCAACTCCCGCCATTAACAAGCAACGAATGTCTCCGGAGGAAGCAAAAGAAGCATCTAAGCAAGCGTGGGAAGTGCTGCTAGAAGCTGTTGTTCAAGCCATGAGAGCCACCCGGCCCCACTTACTACAACTTCACAAATAGAATTGCTGTGGCAGGGGTCGCCAACTTTTGACGATGGAACAATTTCTCCTTAAAAGAAAAATTGAACATGAGCAGTTGCTCGTGGACGCTGGATATTAGGAAAAAACAGGTATGCCTTTTTTTGAATTGCCCCTAAAATTCACAAACTTTGGTTTGCGCGTTTATAGTCGTTTAATTTACTAACATCCTCTCTAAAGTTGCTGATTCCGTCGTTCATTTATACAATGTACTATTCGCAACAGCACGTTGGCATACTTGAAACATTACTTCGAGGGGAAAGATACGTTATACAAAAGCTGAGAAACTCGATCTCTTTTTCTAACTTGACGCTGGGAATCACGAAGCTCGGCACGAATTGAAATATTCTAATTTGCACAGAAGGAGAACGTTTTTCAAATAATTCTATTTTCTAAAATTAGTTAGGTTCTTTTTAAGAGCGCGAGATCATATTAAGTCTCGCAGGTTGAAGACGAGGCTTGAGTGCCAGTTGGCATTAAATCAGACTCAAGAACGTTAGAAATGTCACCTTCGGTCACTGTAACAGAAGGTCACTGTAACAGAAATGTCACCTTCGGTCACTGTAACAGAAGGTCACTGTAACAGAAATGTCACCTTCGGTCACTGCAACAGAAGCACGGATTTAAATTGGCAGAAATAGGATCTTATCCATTAAAGCATATGCTCAAAGATGTGCAAGTGTCTGATAATTACGGATTTACAAATCCTTAATCTTTCTTTCAACGTGTCTTTTTTATCGGGAAGAATACTCTATAAATCCTTCACGTAAAGTCATACAGCTTTTCTAACAGTATTATTTTTAATACTTTAGTTCTGACTGCTTCAGTTCGCCAGGAAAGAAATCCTAATTAAATCAGATGCATGGTTTTCTTTTATATGCGCACAGCACTTATTCACACATTTAATTAAAACTGACATCAATTTACCTCGGCAAAGAAACATACCCAGACTAAACACTTCAAAAGTTCCTAATGAAGAAGATAATTAGTATCTGAAAAAAGGACAAATGGCACAGTCGTATTTAATCGTGTTCCTTTTCTTCGCTTCATGTCAGATAAAGTATACATGGAAACAAAAATCAGATTTCTTCACGGTAAAAACCTACAATCCCTGCGCGATAAATTCGGTTTATGCATTCACGGACTTGTTTCCGATTATAACTTTCACTTTAAGAAAAATGTAAAAAAGTTAATGAGGCTTCAAAAGTGGAGGGAAGCCAAATATGAGCGATCTTTCTAAGTTCTAAAACTTTCCATTCAAAAAATTTGTACATCTTTGCAAGGCAATCGCCTCGAATGAAGTTAGACGTCGGATGAAGCTTGTGAGATTTTATGGCTGCGATGGAGGAGGTGATGGTGCAAGTAAACGTTCAGGAAATTAATTAAAAATCAAAAAGCATTTATAGCACTGTGAAATAAAACTCATCCAAATGAATTCACAAATGGTTATAGCATCTCCAAGGCTTCAAAAACTTAGAAATAAAAAAATTAATCTTAAACTTCTCTCACATGAAATTCTGTTGAGTCCAACTGAGAAAACGTGCATGAAAATCACACGTGCGTCACAAAATGTGACTTAACAAAGAAGAACATTGAAGCCTGATTGATGAGAAAAAATTAATAAAATTTCCACAGATTTACCCTGCTGTAGCCCACAAATTTTGCAAACTGTGAACTTCTTTCAGATTTTACAGAATTCACAAGCGTGAACCATGTTGTGGCATTAGAAAAATAATAGAACTGTAGTGAAAGAACGATCATGCGATGTGTTACTTCAGTAGTCAGTCCGCTGCATAGTGTTATTTCTGCCTGAATGCTGTCGCGAAAAACTATAAACCAGGAGACTGCATAATCATTTAAATAATGAATACTTCTTCATTATCATTTACAGGACAGCGCAGGAAAGCCCAAAACGTGTAGCGCAAAGCATGGAATATTACCCACTACAACAGGCACTCCACTAATCACAAACACTGATATCTTGTTATATCTGCGGAGCGTGACCGCCTGTATGAATCTACTGTAAAATTACGTAGCGTCATAAGTTTACTATCCGCTTTCAGGCACAAACTATCAGTGCAACCCAGGCGTGCATAGAAAAATCCATGCAGCAGTATTGATTTCAGCATTGCATGCGGTAAATTTCTTACACTATGTGCTTGTCTTGTTGAAAAAGGACTGATAAATCATCTCGATAATAATTCCCTTCACGAAAATATAATGAACGAAATCTACAAATCCAAGAAACAATAATAAAAAATTTGTTACGTGTCGATAAAATTAACTGAAGCACAGGATTACTATGATAATCATGGAGGATGCTCGAATGAGCCGGTGCTTTCGAGATCTTTCGTGCGAAATTCAAGGGAAGGTTGGAGTCTCATTAGATGAGCGCTGAAAATAAGCAACGCGCAGCAAGGAGAATAGAAGCCACTCATCGTGCTTGGTTTTACAAGCGAGTGCGGAATCCAATTTCATGCTCTCTGAAGTTGACCTCGGGAACAACACCAACTACGATCTGCTGAGTCAGCCGTCCTGCTGCCAGAGCGATGCTGCCGAACTCGTTGTCAATTCCAGGGCGGTGTGGGCCTGAACTGAACCTTCACCACTGACAGTTATGTATTCGAGCAAGATTCTTTAACAATGAAGTAAGGTTCACGAATTTTCAGTGAAAACTGAAATAGGTGATAGTATAGTAGTTACAAAAGTCCTCATTTTACATCCTACTTTTATCAATTATATTAGACAAGTTAGTTTCATCCTCCCCAACTACAACAAAATTGTTCCACAGAGAAAAACGCACAAGAACAATTGAGTCACTCGGAGCCTCCACATCATTCAACACGTGAACGATATGCTAAATTTCTTGAGTATACGCTGGTGCTTTTTGTAATCGATTCAAAAGCTCCTTATCGTGTTAGCAAGTCGTTTGAGACCTGCTTCTAAGCTAGCTGGTTTAAGTTGTTTGTTGGTAAAACGGTACAGAGTTCTGCGAGTAATAACTCTCCTTGATGACATATACGGTGAACTGACTCAACCATTCACAAGAGTTTTGGTCTCACAGTTCGAAGGTTACTGGACTCTAGGTTAACTATGCTCAACAAAGAGGAATCATTTATGTACATGGTCTAGTTTATTGAATTTCTTTGTCTTCAAGTCCTCCATTCTTTGTAGAAGTTCTGTTCTCCCGATAGTTGAACATTGAAGTTCTTCTGTGTAGGGTGCAATAAGGGAACTGATTTAAAAGGCTTCAGCCTTTAATTCAATTTTCAGACTTTATTCTGAAGAAACTCAATTTGTTTCCTTCTAACGTACACTCACGCATTTATTAATGTTTGTTATGTGTCCAACCAGCGCCAGTACAGCGAGTTGTGTGCAGCAGCTCGTACAACGAGGTGTGTGCAGCAGCTCGTACAGCGAGTTGTGTGCAGCAGCTCGTACAGCGAGTTGTGTGCAGCAGCTCGTACAGCGAGTTGTGTGCAGCAGCTCA
>JACJUY010000254.1:264322-276344 GCA_014220935.1 Platorchestia sp. MABIK
GAGGTGTGTGCAGCAGCTCGTACAGCGAGGTGTGTGCAGCAGCTCGTACAGCGAGGTGTGTGCAGCAGCTCGTACAGCGAGGTGTGTGCAGCAGCTCGTACAGCGAGGTGTGTGCAGCAGCTCGTACAGCGAGTTGTGTGCAGCAGCTCGTACAGTGAGGTGTGTGCAGCACACAACAAGCTACAGGCAACACAGAGGGGCAGCTGTCAGATCAACGCTGTCCAAGCGATGCAATTAATTAAGCCGGTGTTTTCACGGCAGGTATGCAGTCTCTTCCAAAATACTACTGTTTGAACTTTAAATTTCGCATGCTCCGTGTTTTTTTGTCGTCAATTTTTGCTGTCAATTTAGTAATATTGATTTCTTCAGTCAATTAACACTTTCTTATATTTTTTAGATTAAAATTCTCATGATTTCATCATTTCATATTCTTTCAGGTCTTACGTGCAGGCAGGGCTTAGAATTTGTTACATTTGTTTCCATGGACCCGACAGTAACAAAAGAATGAATTACTAGTTTAACCTTAGAGATTTTTACAGAATTTTACTCACTTCAGAGACGAACCTAGATCATTTACTGGTGGAAATGAAAAGAAACTAAAAACTGTCCATTTTTCGCAAAGAAAATACTATTATTTATAAAAAAATTGAGATCAAGCGCCAACAAAAGAAAAACAACGAGGTGAACCAACAACCTACACCTAGATAACGAGATGAATATACACACTCGGCGATCAGCTACATCCCGAGCAGGATGTAGCTAATTATGTACACACCGAGCAATCAACTTCATCCTGAACAGAGGGGAGCCTATACAGTGCCCTAGAGAAGATAGGCTGCCTCGGCATCTTCCTCTGCGCCCTGAGTAAACACGGGCTCTGCACTGTGAGTATGGGTGGAAAGATCAGATTGTTTGCCTGCTCATAGACCACACACTTCCGTGGGCAAAGACAAGGGTTTTATCTACCGCTCATCATAATGAATGCACAACGATCATCCTGAGTAGGACTTCATTCCCTGGAAGTACAAGATTTCGAATGATCGAGTCAACGTGCACAATATTATGTACACTTTCATAATTACAAGTTAAGGCTTATGAATCTTAACCATAAATTAACTCAGCCTCCTCCATTCCAGTCTCATTTCTTAGAGATTTTTCTGTCACTGATGATCATTTCACGCTTTTAAGCATTAATCCTGAATGAAACGGTCGGTTTAATCGGTAACTTCTACAGTTTCCCCGTCAAATTTATGTGCATTAATTAAAACAAAATGTGGCACAGTAGAGTATCGCCGCAATTCACTTACACCCGCGCCATTCATAAAATAGAACCCATAAATAAAGATGGTACAGAGCGATACTCTTTGAAGGTGTTAGATTGTTGCAGGGTTGCAGTACCATCCTCGGAGACCAAGGGCTCAAAAAGAAGCGACAGAGTTCAGTGAGTGAGAGGGTTCACATAGGGAGAGGGCTCACCATCGACTCACAGAGGGCAGGGTTTAGCACACGAGAGAAACCACAGTTGCAAAGTAACATAACGCATCACACGACTGCGGAGCGCCTATCAAGCCATAAAATATCCCTCCACGAAGAAATTAAAATATTCCATTGTGTTAAAAGTACATGAATAAATCGTAGGAACGGAAGGGCATTATGAACTTTGAAATCTATCCACGTATTAACTCAAACACGATCACGGACGACTGCCAGTACGACATCAATTTAGTCAGTGTCATTGAGATATATTTTTCGTCTTCTAATAAAAAGACATTCATATGCAAGAGTGAAAGATATTTCGTGTGCTTCGCGTATTTAACGCTTGAAAAATGTTACTCCAAAGAAATTCTTCGAAGAGTTTATGAACGATCTGTGTAGGAATAATAAATCCTTAAGATCGCATCCACTCATATAACGGTAAATTGTTTAACAACAAATAACACTCATAAAAAGAGCTCATTATGATCTACAATTGGTATTATCACGTGATATTTAGCTTTAGTACTAGTTTACCATGAATCTAATTGAGGGACTGAAAAAACATAAGTCAAAAGATTTATCCCGGGAAAATTTAAATATCACGAGTAAAATAAAAGAAGCAGTTTTAACGCCAAAACTATTAGGCACAACTTTTTTGCAAAACAATTTCACACACGACGCCAAATAAAAATGTTTAACAGTAAAATAGACTAAAGGTGAAAATGAAACTCGTAAGAAAACGACAAAAAGCAAATATCATGCAGAAAAGATAGCGCATGCATGCATTTTGCAGAAAAGATTTACTTGCAGTATTCCTAGAGTAGATGAACTTGTCGCTACTCTCGCTCTCGCGCGTCCTGTCTTCCGTATGTCGCATTTGCAGCGCGCATTAAAGAAGTTCATGCATAGCTTCCGCTCCTTTATTGTAATTTTGCAGGGAAAGGAGGGATTGCGTCTCGTGGGGCGGCAGAAGAGAAGAGCAACATCAAGCCTTTAAAGGGGAGCGTAGGACTCAGGTGAACAGAGCTTCACTCATCAACGCCACGTCAGGTGGGTTGTGCTCGACGCTGACTCCAGTCTAGCACACAGCCTCACTCACTACAATGGCTAACACGGATCCCAATGACTTGCAAATAATCAAAGATGTATTTTCGAAGAAAGAAAATTTGAATGCAAATGATGGGAAAAATTATTCGAACGTATTACGAGGCTCTGATAAAAATTTGAACGACGATGAAAAGGTGTTTGGAAAATTTGCGATGGGAGACCTAGAGAAATGTTTGGAAAAACTTTATTTCACGGTTCAGAGTAGATCTTGATCAGTAATACAACACTAGTACTCGACAAATCAAAAAAGAGGGAAGGATTCGACTTGAGGAACACAACAAGTTAAGTTAGAACGTCATTAACGACCAGAAGGAAGCATAGCACGTGGGAAAGGTTTTCAAGTCCGATGATCGAAAACAATGATGTGAAGGACAACTCTTAATGCGAATATTGAATCAAATTAAGACGCGCTCTTAAAGTACTTTTAATACGCATCAGTACAGTAGCAAAATTAAGAAGCAACAAAAGAATGAGCAAGTGGATTTACTGTTCGTTAAATCAGGAATTATACGGAAGCAAGAATGCAATCCTACTCAGTCCAAGTTTTTCGGCTGCCTGCATGCATGTTTTTCGCCGCCAAAGTAATTAAACCGCGTGGGCGGTGAAAAACATGCATGCTCCGGGGAAAAAGTAAGACTGGGTATAGGCATGACATTTCCTGCATAAAGATGAGATCAGGAGCCATGAAGTTGAAGCAAACGATCCCATTCTCAAGTCTATTTCCTCCAAATAGAACTCAGGTTCCATTAAATGCAAATCAATTCCCCCCTCATCTAAAACTCGAAAACCTAAGAATGGAAGTCAATGACCTGTAGATGAAAATCAAGTTTCTTCAAGTGCATGTCAAGTCCCCCAAAAAGAATAAAAAGTTCCTCAAAGATTCCAATTTTCGAAGTTGAAGTTCTTCTAAGTACCACTACCAAATAAAATACTTACTACATATATGAGAGTTGTATTTGTGAGTCGGTAATGGGGATATCAATTAATAAACACGAAGAGATTCATTGCAATGTTCAAATGTACGTGCTGTTGCGAATGTATTTCTTGAAGTCGTTTATATGAAAAATATAAGACAAAATGTTGCCATAAATTGATAGAACCTATCGCGCGTAAAAATACAATGTTCTATCCAAATACGTTTATGAAAAATACAACATGTGCAACATTCATGGAGAATGTAATGGACTAACTTTGCAGAGCTTAATTCTACTAGCTATAGCTGAATAATGAAGCGAAAGCCAAAATCATTTGCAAAGTAAGAATTGCTCATTTTCATCAGTGAGAGTTCGCACTCAATAGATACCTTTATATGTGCCAGTTGCTAAGGTATTTCCTTAAAATAATGTCTGGTTACTGCCTCGTAATATTTTCTAATTTCTCTTGTTTTAAAAACGTTTTAACATCATGGGTGTAAATTTAGAAATAGCTTCCTGAGAAAGTAATTCTAAGTTTCTCATTCTTCGCTTCGTTTTTGACACCGTTCAAAAACCGTTTGTTCTATATTCATTGCGTTTTTAATTTCCTGACGTAGCCGGTGTTTGATGTATTCTGAGAACGCTCCCACCAATTCAATTGTATTCAATTTTTTAAACAAACAATTTATTTACCACAGGTGATACAGAGGTAGAATGTTTCTTAAGGCTGATACAATGGTCAAACTAGAGTAAAGCTACCTGTGGGCCCGAATAAGTTCAGCGACTTCTAGGGCATCCTACCATCACATTATTCTAAGGTGTACAATAATCTTTAGCCTAATTCACTTAACCTAGTTTCGCATTCAGTAAACAAAAATATGACGTATACCTGAGAATCTGGGTGTGTATTAGTTATTGAATAAGAACTTCCATCTGTTGCGAGCTGGTGTATAATCTATTATGAGAGCAGGATTTTCAATTCCTTGCTGATCGAATGATTGAACCAAATTTTCAAACCCCTCGTTTGAGTCGTGGGATGTGGAAAAACCTCGACTCGACGTGTTGTGAAACACACTGCACTACTGACAAACATGGCACACGAATGCAGGGCAAATTTGCTCCCTTACTTGAAGGTATTAAAATTGGCATATTTCGCGGTCTCGAACCTACCTTTTCTACTCTCGTATAGGGAGTGAAGTCTGTTTCCTCTACACAGAAGCTTTTCCTACCTTGTGGATCTGCGTAAAAAATTTTACTACGTACATTGATCTTTTTATCTTATGTTTTCTGGTAATCATATTACTGATTATAGTTTACTCAGGTTTGACTGTAAAAATTCTTTTCGAATGTTTTTGTGTTGACACATTTGATTGGAAGGGGTGCAACAAGTGCACATTCAGTTGCGACGATGTAATCGAAGGATTTGCTGCTTCGACAGCAGAGACCATTTTATTCTTGATATCGTCAGTCATCCTGGATTTACAGCCGCTTTTATCAGGGAGAATACGTCTGCTCTCTTCAGCCAATCATGCGCTGCTTCAGTGCTCAGTCTTGAAGTTCTTGCTACTTATTGCAACTGCCTCTCAATCAAATTTAGCGTTGAAGGTTTCTAAAAAGTTTCTTCTTATTTTCAGTGATTTTGATGTATATCAATCTGAAGATGGCGATGGTGATGTATATAGTGATCGTAAAGATCAAGCTTGAAAAAGTAGTAAGCTTATGACACACACACACAGACATAAATGCATTAACATATCTACATATATCTACATCTAAGAATAAACAAATGCATATATATATCAGAATAAGATTAGATTAGATAATTAGTTAGTTTAAGCTTCCGTATCCGCAACAAAGGCGATCCAAAGAGAGGAAGGAAGAAGGCACCATTTAATTTGGAGTTAAAAGAACGCGGAATCTATGCAGAAAGGGCATAGAAACAGTAAAATAAGAAAGTTCATGAAACAAGATCAAAGTTGAAGAAGAAAGTAGTAGGTGCGTTAAAAACAGGACAGCAGATGGTCCTTAACACAACAAAAGCCTTTTATTTCAACAAAAAGAAGGCCTACCTAACTCTCAGCTCAGGCCCTCACATTGTTCCCCTGAGTATCTGAATAAGCATATGCACATATACATATATATACATACATATACATATATAAGTATGAATAAATGTACAAATATATGTATACGCATATACATATATACATCAAACAGGCGGGATGAAAATAAAGTTGCTATAATGCTCAAGGAAGAAAGCAACATTAGCTATATTTACTGGGAGTTGCACTGCGCTTCTCATAGTCGACGGTGTGATTGTTTGCTAAGCGAGTTCTCTTTGTAGCTCGTCACATCGGGCTTGGAGCTTACGATTATTTGAGTCTTTACAGAGTGAAAAATTCAATGGTCAAGTTCTTTTATAAATCCTGCGTGAGAGATTCATTTTATGGGGAGTGAAAAAAAATTCAATAGTCAAATTTTTTTGTAAATCCTCTGTGAGATTCATTTTGGTTTTTTAATTCTTTGTTTACAATTTCATTATGTAATTCTACTTCTTATTCAAACTTAGGAATTTGAGCATGAGCCCATGAAACTGTACTTAAGAATCTTTGGCGTCAGCGAGAGCTCGGAGAACCAAAAGTATAACACCACATTCAGAAGAGCACGAGGTAGTGAGAACAGGAACCAGTGAAGTGCTAATTCACCGTCTCTACGTTAAGTGATAAGATAAACAAAATTGGTTGCTGTTTTTGGGTTATAGGGAACACAAATCAAAGCTCATCAGATCACTGCACATATTAACGTCGTTTAAGCAATTATTGGAGAAGATCACAAAAGCAGGAAAAATTTTGAAATTGTTTGTCCTGCCCTTGTGTTTAATCTATAAATATAATAACCCGTGAAATACATTTTGAGGCGCAGGCTGAGGAAAACAAAAATTATAGCATTACTATTAAATGCATCACCAGTAGCTATTCTGGTACCGGTAGTTATGTACTCTGACGTCAACGTGGTCGCCTCGACTACAACATCGACGCCAAACTCGTAAACCTGCTGCTCAGACTTTAGGCAGAACACCAAGAGCACTTAAACCGTGAATATCTTCACGAATTCTCTCCTCGCCCTTTTAAGATTTTCTACAACGTGTCATCTACCGTAAGCGAAGATCACTATTCAGATGGAGAGCTAAATCTTTAAGTGCCTTAAGTCGTCCAGTCTACGTTAACGTCCCTACGTCCGCTTCGCTACCTGACACTCCCCTGCGAGGGATAAATTCGGGCCCAATCTAGTGGACGCTTCTACGGATCTTCTTATCTCTTCGTCTGTCCACGTCAAGGAAGTTGGATACAGTATCTGATATGTATCCAACTTCCTTAGTCCACGTCTACCTTCGGCCTTCTAGTCGACTCTCTAGAGGTTAGGTACCGGTGAGCTTGGCGTTAGCTGGCTGGTGATGCTAGAGTTGACTATACTTTAAACTTACAACTTAACCTATATTTGCCCGGTTAATAACTATTTCTTTATAACCATAACTCACTACTTGCTCATGTGGGTTATATTACTCCGAGTTATTACTTATTATTAGCCTTACGGGCTCCATTACTCTAGCAATTACTAATACTAGTCTTACTGGCGATATTACTATAACCATTACTTATTACTAGCCTTGTGGTCTACGCCACCATAACTTTATACTTGCCTTGCAGCCTACACAACTATACCTTATTACTAGCCTTGTGGCGTACATAACTATAACTTATTACAAGCCTCACGGCTTACATTACTTTAACTATTGGTTAACATATTACTATAACCTATCATAACGAACGTTAAAATAATATTCTTACCATCTCACCAGGCAACGGGAGATGGAGTTAGAACTGGAGGTCCTGCGCCCGTGTGGTCCTCCAGCTGCGGGATAACCACTTAATTGCGACTTCCGGGAGCTGCTTGCTTATTTCAAGAATCTTCAACTCTATTCATTCCAGTTGTTCATTTTTCATTAGAAGCAATGAAAAATTACTCCTTGTCTATTAATGACGTTTATTACAATCCTTCCACCAAAATATTTCGTGCAGGCATGATCACTCGAAGTTTACCTATCAAAAAATGCTGAGCACACAACAGCGAGTGTCGGGAGTGGCGTCTGTCTCAGCTGGCGCCTCACCAGGTTATGACAGCTCAACGTCGTTGTGGAAAAGAAAATAGATGATTTCTTGAAATGATGCCCTATATCCAGGAAATCATAATATTTTAACACTCCATTCCTATCGCAATGACGTTTTCAAAGAGCATAGAGAGACCATTTAGTATGGACGAGGGAAAACGTGAAATCCATGCACAAGTTGTGATCCCAAACAGGATATCCTGCGCATTGAAGCTACCAAATTCGCTAAGAAGAATAAAAGGTAAACATAAATTTCAAAGAACAAATGGAAACTGACTGAAGCAAACTGGGAACAAATAATAGAATCCTCGAAAGCCCACTTATATATCTATAGCTGAGGTAACCTCCCACATCGATGAAATAACATTGACACTGGTAATGCTTACAACTGACGTTCCATATTCAACTGCGTGGAAAATAAATGAACAATGAAGTTTTATCAGCCTAGGATACTCAAAATTACTAAACATTCGTGAGTTGGAAGAATTGTCGTACTTCTCATCTACCTGAATTACATATACGGAAGTTATCAGAGCGCAAGATCCGCACAAAAGGCACAGCCAGTATTAGAATCATTCATGCCGCAGCACTCTTATTACGGTTAAGCAAAACTAACAAATTAAAAAGGGAAAAGTTTCAAAGTTCTAAATTCCAGATAGAAGTGAGCTCCAAACTTGAGAGAAGTTAGGACTAGGGCCGTCGTGTTAGGAAGTCTTCTTGTCCAGTTCAGAGGTTTTCGCGTCATTAGGATCCCTTTTATTAGCTTTTTCCAACAAGAGCTACGTGATGGCAGCAACAAACGTCGCCGATAAAGACTAGGACTGCACGACTTCTACCGCCAGCGGGCCACACTAAAGCCTTGCGATTTCTCAGAAACTTCCCTTCTGTTTTTGCTCGAATAAAAACATCGGTAGGATGAATGGGAACTGGAAGCAGTAGTTTGGGGCACAAATACAGAGGTATACATTAAGTTATGATTCCGTTCATTATTAAATCTCGTTTTTTCCCCACTGTTCATTCACACGTGGATGAGGAAGAAAATACACGCAAATGTTTTTTTACCTAATGACAAAAAAAAAAAAANCACTAGTGCGGACTCGTCTACGATCGCAGAATTGCGATATAATGCTATTAAAGGCATGCAGAGGCATTGCTGGCGTTATTAACACTCGGTTGTGGAATTGCATGTCAATGTTCCTTAGGAATATCAATCATCAATGTAAGGAAGTATCACATTTATAATGTAAGAGAAAATATATTTTAGAGCACCAAGAAATAATTTATTAAACTAATTTCTAGCTGAAACGAAACTAATCGACTAAATATTTTAATTGGAATACATAGGAGAATGTACGAAAAAAAAAATTGACTGAGAAAGAAAAAATATGTTTATTTGCACATTTAAGGCTGAAAAAACTGATTATACTATTGGAAACTTATACAGAATTATTATTCAATACATTGTAGCACACTCTTTATCCAATTTCCCCAGCCATCACTCGGCATTTGCGTTAATGTTAAGCGATTTCTTTTCTTTCAATTTATATCACTAATGAAAAAACTTTTAAATGTTGTGGACGTCTAGGTATCCAACGCTTGTTCCATGGCAAGTGAAACACGTTGGTTCAGGATATGAAACCAATTTGTCTGTATCACAAATCGTTTATAAGATAGAAACCTTCAATCATGTATATTTCTTTGAACTAATTTGTTGTTACACGAGTAAAAATGAATTTGGCATTGGCTATGAAAATGGTGTGAAATTCAGGAACGTGACACATTTCATTCATAGTAATATCTTGTTCAACATATTATACACACATAAAATCCTAACATACTGAAAATTCTTCTCGGGTGTTTTAATTTGAATTTCTCAGCCGTCCTTTAGCGTTTGCGCGGAGTATTTGGTATGACAAGCTGAAGCGTCCAGCAGTAGTCAGCCCACATTTCTGCACTCCATCAACTTCAACATCTTAACTCCATCACTGAGATGTTCTGGTGAAACGTTGAGTGTTCGTCACCGACTGCAGAGAAGTCATGACGTGAGTCGAAGATGAATTTAGAGGGACATGTTGGCACCCAACTGTTCGTACGCACTAATGTACATAGTTCTTGACAACATCAACGTGGTCAGCAGATTTACAATTTCCAAGGAAATTGGGTACAACTATTTTAATGCTCCCCATGCATTTTTGTCAGAATTGTTTGGTAAGTCTTAGAAATGTGTCAGCAATTGTTTTCCTTATTTGTAAATCTATGAACACACCTTGATTTACTTTCACCTAACTCTGGAAACTTGTTGCGCAGGTACCGAAAACATCTGACTTGTCTAGTGCCTTTACGAAATTCTTCAGTAGCCACAGCTTGATGTGAAGCGGTGGCATGAGAATTTTGTCACGGTCTGTGAACGGAACACGGATATTTTTTTTATTTCCTGGCTGCATTCTGTTTCTAATTGGCCAACTCTTTTTATGAAATGTTTCTTTCTATCTCCACTGCCCCACTCGCAAATAAAACAGCAGTACTTGGTGTACCCTGTCTGCATTTCCATGAGAAAGGTGATAACTTTTAAATCACAGCAGATACACCATTTATTCTCCTGCTAGTGTATTTTTTAACACAGTCATAGTTGCATATGTTCCTTTAAGGTGGATAGAATATCTAACAGGGAGTGCAGCAGGTTTGTTTCCATTGTGTAATAAGAACTGCTTTCAAACTTAAATGAGTTGATGAGCAATCTCCATGCTTCAATGTTGAGTGCCACCCCCAGATTTGACATTAGACCTTCAACGTCCGAACTGTAGCAAATAACGACACTCATTGCAAAGAATTTCTCAAGTTTCTTGTGCCTGTGCGTAAATATGAAGTAGTTGCGCCCGGTACAAGCAAATTAAATTTTTTAAGGTGTCAACCAAGCAGTTCAGCTTGTTTTTTTTGTGAGGGCCAGATCTTGTACGAGGTCAGGAACATCAGCTTTGTTCATTATAAGAATTCCTTCTCCGGATTGATAGTCAGAGTCAGATACGTTACTGGAAGATGAAAGAGAATTTTCTTCTTGCATTTGTTCATCAACTGTAGGTTCTGTAGGTGCTATTGGTATTGAACCACTTTCAGGATCATGTGGAATTGGTTTAGGAACTGAGCGAACGTTGTGTTATATTACAGATGCCCAAGTCTTGTAAGTAAAACAGGTGACATTGTCGATATTTTCAAAGACCTAACGTGATAGTGCAAAAATTTTTTAAATTTAACATTCGTGCATAAAATTACAGCAGAGTATGTCTACGTCATGTGAGATGTCTATGGCTTGTTTATTAGTGTAATTTACACATGTATACAGGAATATTATCCCATTTTTCAATTCATACCTTTCTCAGATTCTGGGTGTATTTTGGAGATCTACGTAGAACTTAAACTTTCAAATAATACCACCAATCATTCATAAATCCTCTTACGCTTGGGCAATGGCTCTGCCTTTCGAGTTATTACTTAGCCATTTATATAAAAGTTGATTTGTAGATTTTGCTCCCCACTTAGGATTTTTTCGCTGGAAGATTCAATCTATTCAGAGCACCAGTTTTACGTCTGAAGCATGACAGTTGCTGTTCAAAATATCTTAATAAAGTTTTGCTTCCATAGGATCATCTATAACATGTACATTGCCAGTCCCGAAGGCAGGAAAAAACCAAGATCATGTCGCTATTTCCGACACGCTAATCAGTAGGAATTGTGTTATTTGCTGCAGAGGCAATATCGTCTTCGCTTCTAACATTATTTCGTGAATTACGACCAAATAATTCGAGTCTTATCTGTTCCTTAAACACTTTTCATGAATATTTAGGATTTTTCTCACACTCCCGGTTAAATTTCATCTGGCCATCCAATCCTAGGTTCTGCAACAATGGAGTTTCAATGGAGAGCTCATCTTCGGTTGACCTATGTATGCAAATTTCTTTGGTTCTAGCCCATAAAGAAACGCTTGTGCGAGATACAAATAAATCATCTCGCAACTCTTTGCGCGTGATCATTGGGATGTTTAGAACTTTTTGGTGCATTTTCTTCTAAGATTTTGGAGAAATTTTGTGCAGTGTTCTAGTCCTTAATACCTACAAACTTCTGTAGCAATGATCGTGAAGGGCATTATAAGCTCTTCTTATTTATTTCTGTCTCCCCAGCTTTCCATTTCAAACCATTTCTTGAAATTTTTTTTCCAACGATGATTGTGTAACACTGTGGGTGCAGTAGTGACTAAGGATGGAAGTACTGCATTTAGACATTGTATATATATATTAGATACTGAGCACATTGAAGAAAAATCTAGAAAATACACAAAAACCTTTTGTTTACGAAAAAATTT
>JACJUY010000255.1:0-37552 GCA_014220935.1 Platorchestia sp. MABIK
GAGTAAATGTTTTATACGGTATTTTTAGTTCTCTCCTTTTTACTTAAAATCAGGAAGCCTCCCGATAACTTCTTTGCACGAATTCATTCTATTATTACCATTTTTTATTATGATTCCCTTGTATTTTCATTATTTTATTTTCGTAATATTCTGTTACAAAAGTAGTTCGCCTCGAGACACGGGGAGGTTTTGTCATCTCATTTCACGCCCTCAAATTTCCATATTTTTAAGCAAATTCACAAATTTGCATTTAAAAAATGTCCCCTACGATATGTCCCGTTCGTAATTTTCCAAAGATATTTGATTTGAGGGATAAAGAAAGTGTTCTACTTTAATGTTCCCATCATTCAAGACGCGACCGAAACGTTCTTCTCATGTTTACATTAACATACATGAACGAGTCGGGGACATGGAGCATAGCATCAGGTGCATCACATGGCAGTTTCAAGCCATGTTTGATAGAGCACCACACTCGACTGATCTTTCTCAATAAAATGGTCAAAATTAAAAAAAATACGGTCAGAACTAAAAAAATACTGTCTGAACTAAGAATATACGGTCAGAACGAAAAATAAATATGGTCAGAACAAAAAAAATAAGGTCAGAACTAAAAAAATAAGGTCAGAACTAAAAAAATAAGGTCAGAACTAAAAAAGTACTGTCTGAACTAAGAATATACGGTCAGAACGAAAAATAAATATGGTCAGAACAAAAAAAATAAGGTCAGAACTAAAAAAATAAGGTCAGAACTAAAAAAATAAGGTCAGAACTAAAAAAATACTGTCTGAACTAAGAATATACGGTCAGAACGAAAAATAAATATGGTCAGAACAAAAAAAATAAGGTCAGAACTAAAAAAATAAGGTCAGAACTAAAAAAATTAGGTCAGAACTAAAAAAATACTGTCAGAACTGAAAAAATTCGGCTAGAACTACTGATTAATTTCTTCAATGTGCGGCCTTATCTAGTAATGACCCCGTACCGCCAGGGGCAATGTTCAAATTAAAATGATAATGCTTTCGAGCATTTGTGTTTATGTTGCAGACCGAACAACAAAATTGATGCGCAATGATGTATTTTGAGGAACTTAAAAACGGGGAAAATTTTTAGGAAATTAATCATCTGTAATACGAAAGGGTTTCGCAATCCAGCTCCATCATTAGTTAAAAAATTACAAAACATTTTGTGTGGATTAAAAGATCATAACACTGTTAATGACAGTTATTAAAAGATGTCGCAAAAAAATATGTGAAAGAAAAATAAGTGATCTCCGTAGTCCTCCGTAGCTATCCATGAATTTTTGAGTGATCTCTTCAGTACATCGTTGTGCCAGTGTAGATTTGAAAGTGAACCTCACTGTGTATTTTATGTTTAATCAGTGTAATATTTCACTAACAAATTGTTTATGGAGAATTATGTTTCACGAATGTAAAACGACTTAGCTTAGTTAATTTGTGAGTGTTCAATAAAGAAATAAGAATTAAAATTTAAGACGTTTGGAAAAATGTAATATTTATTTGTTGATCGCGTTTTGTTATTGGATACTCATAAATAGTTGGAAAGTAGAAGAAAAAGTGAAAGTTTTTACTGATATTTGCCATCTCTGCTTTACAATTTGTTTCCAAAGGCTCTTCGAACTAAATTCGAAATTTAAACTCAAAAAACTTAACAAAAACTTAAAGTCAATTTCATTCTTAGTTTCTGAAACTTAATTCAATCAAACTTTAATTTCAGTACGTACAGCGTCATTCGCATCTGCTTTTTTTGCATTGTACTGTGCTTTTTTTCAGGAAGTTATTGCAGTTACTTCAATAAAAATGATTAAATTATAATTAATTTTTGAAATTACTTCAATAATTCATTCAGAATGCTTGAGTGCTCAAAGTTATTGGCCACGAAAACGAACAATTGACGGCAGAAATGAAATTCCTATATAATGAACAATAACTATAGAATGTACCTACAGTTCAGAAATACATGGAAGGTAAACACATGTTTGACTTCAGTAGATTATCTGTTCTATTTTCCGTCATGCAATTACTGCGACGAAGGTTGGCTATGTTCTGTTGATTTCAAAAATTTTATTTACAGCCCTGTGCTGTGTTGTTAAACTATTTTATATTTAAATGTTAATTAACTGTTTGATCAGTCAGGAGGGAATTTAAGTTGATTCTTCTAGTCTGAAAATGTGAACGCTGGGCACGGCTTCCATGAGATGCTCAAGAAGTCTGGCAATGCAAGAAGTCTGCTGCAGTTGAAAGAAGAGCTTGTGTCCAAATTTATCAAAATTGATATACGCCAAAATGTTTCAAACTTTATCTATGTCAATGTTTATGTCAAAATTTATCAATATTTATTCAGGTCAAAATTCATGTCAAAATTTTCAATCTATCCGTGTTGCTGTTCAAGCTGTTCCAATTTTATCACCTACTTTTACAGCATACTTCTTCGTACTATCTAAGTGACACTGCTAAAAATAGAGGGAAAAAAGTTGTTTGGACCCGGATTTATTGAGTGCTTCAATAATGAAAAATGATCTTAACATTTAAGACTAATTATTGAAAACTTACGCCTATGTATCATCGAATAAAATCACTGATAATAATCTCTTTAAATTATCAAAGATTCTAATCGGGATGACTAAAAAAGTCCTTCATAATAACTTGAGCTCTGAGAGTCACTGAGCGTCATAATTTATTCAGGGCTGCAACCTGCGCAACTTTTAGGCCTTTAGGGCCAAACTTGGGCCGTTATATTCTGAAGGAAAGTTTTGGCCTTCACGTGTAGGGACGAACTTGCCCTGGCCAGCAACGCTGCACATCATCTCTTTGTAATCAAGAGCCCCAAATGTACGAGCTAATTCCTTTATTCCCGTCTTTATGCACAGGCGCTGCTTTACTGGGCCCTAAACCACGGCTGATGACGACAAAATTGCCAATTACGACTTGCGCGAGCGTTCACTGTGTCGTAGCGTGAAATTTTAACCACTCTTGTTTATTACGCTGGCGCCGCTCACAAAGGCGCCCTCCCACGGCTGCAATTAGAACTGATAATGACATAATTCGTTGCCATCGATCTTGCACTTGCATAGCTGATGGGTCGTCCCGGCCGTACACTTATAAGTTGTTGTGTCCGTGTTGGGGTCCAGCGGCCCTGATGTGTGTTGATGTATGTGTAAGAGTGGCGTATGTTACGTTGTAAGTAGTAGTAGTAACATTGTTACGGTATAAGTAACCATTATCAATTAATATCAAAGTAACCAATCTCGGTCACTATATCTACTTAGCTTGAGAGAAAATAACATGTTAGGGTACTAAGATTACAATTATAGTGAAACAAATGACACCCTAATCATAGGATCATAAATCTGTGAAACAGCAATTTTTATGATCAAATCAACGACTGCAAGTAACCAGGAAAATTTCTCCTCCTACTTGGTGTCTGGCTGGTGGCGTGGGATTTGGGTAACAACCTGAGAATAGTCCGTCAGGCTAATTTTTTTTGGTTACCGCAGACTATTTCAATAGATCAAAGTATCATACGAAAGCAATCGTCGAATGTTGACATCATTGCCCTTATTTTATCTCGGACTAGAACAGGCATTCAGTCACCGCATTCCTACAAATAAAAAATGTAAACTGACACCTCAAAAACTCCTACAACCAACGAATAGTTCTTGGAATGCTATCCAAGCCAATGACTCTCGAATAAGTCAGACTTATCTGTCGGTGTGATGGCCGTCATAGCCCTGCTTCAAAGAAGCAAGCTTCTCGAAGAAAGCAGTGCAGGGAAGCAGCCTGAATGTCTTTCTATGTTTACTGAATTAAAATTGAAACGCAGCGATAACGTTGTAATGAAGTCCAAATCGCTGTGGCTGTGTGAGGTTGCCACTCATTCTTTTTTCCCGGAAGAAGACTTAAGTGGAGAGTGCCATGAGCGTTTTCTTTGTTAACGGGTGAAAGAAAAATTCATTCGATATGTTACACGAGTCAATCACATTTGCCACATTCCGGGATACTCATAGAGACAAGTTCATCAACTCAGTGAATTCATTTTATTTAAGCCCAGATTACGTTCTAAGTTTTACACGTTGCTTCTAATTAAAGAAGACTTAAAAACCGGTGAAAAGGAAAGAAGTGAGTCCCTCTACAATGGCAGAACTAACTTCGACTCTGCCAAAGAACGAAAAAATTTTTAGGCAAATAACAAAATGCTACCACTCAAATGATTGATCAAGGCTTCGTATGTCAATATGAAGGGCGAAATGAACGGCTGTGTATCGTGACCTAAATTACGTTCCTGTGAGTATAATATTTAAATATCTTCCAGTCACCCTCATGCGACTTGCACCAGAATCAAAAAGCCGGTGGATGAAAAATTTTTATTCGGGTGATCATTTTACTCTTTACGCTGCTAGAGGAAGGTCGACTAATGGAATTTACTCACCAATCACAGAAGCATATTCAAATATTTGCCCAGCTCAGCCTCAAATATTGAAGTGAAGAGACTCAGACNAAAGAACGAAAAAAAATTTAGGCAAATAACAAAATGCTACCACTCAAATGATTGATCAAGGCTTCGTATGTCAATATGAAGGGCGAAATGAACGGCTGTATATCGTGACCTAAATTACGTTCCTGTGAGTATAATATTTAAATATCTTCCAGTCACCCTCATGCGACTTGCACCAGAATCAAAAAGCCGGTGGATGAAAAATTTGTATTCGGGCGATCATTTTACTCTTTACGCTGCTAGAGGAAGGTCGACTAATGGAATTTACTCACCAATCACAGAAGCATATTCAGATATTTGCCCAGCTCAGCCTCAAATATTGAAGTGAAGAGACTCAGATACGGAACTGTAGCAGCCATTGAGTCGTGATCTGATTTGACGTTGTAATTAGACCCTCATTCAGAATATAACTAAGTCGGAAAGTCTGAATTTTGTCTGGCTGTGGAATTTATTGTTGAGTTGTAACGTGATGCTCGTTCAAACATTTAATTTCATGTTAATTCAAACGCACGGAATTGAAACTGGCGTTTTAATTAAACAATTGGGCAGGGGCTTAATTTTATGACAAAATTAAATAGTCAGCTTAGAAATGTTCAATTTTCCTGTTTTTCAAAGATCAAACCGATTTAGCGTTCACAGACATCGGGATCATGTTTATTTCTGGAGTTCATTTCATGTTTATTTCTTGAGTTCATTACATGTTCATTTCTTGAGTTCATTTCATGTTCATTTCTGGAGTTCATTTCATGTTAATTTCTGGAGTTCATTTCATGTTAATTTCTGGAGTTCATTTCATGTTTATTTCTTGAGTTCATTACATGTTTATTTCTTGAGTTCATTACATGTTCATTTCTTGAGTTCATTTCATGTTTATTTCTTGAGTTCATTTCATGTTCATTTCTTGAGTTCATTTCATGTTCATTTCTTGAGTTCATTACATGCTTATTTCTTGAGTTTAGAATTCGGTAAACGAATATTCCAAGTTAACCAAGTATCTAATCTAAATCAAATTCGTTTGTTCACGAATGTTCAATCGAATAGTCTGCTCACCAGTTAAATAGTTTGCCCACCAGACTAATTATTTAATCGAATAATCTACCAATCAGTCCAATGGTCTGTCCACCAGTCCAATACTCTACAAATCAGTCCAATAGTCTGTCCAGCAGTTTAATAGTCTACCCATCAGTCCAACAGTCTGTCCATCAGTCCAATAGTCTGTCCATCAGTCCAATAGTCTGTCCACCAGTCCAAGAGTGTGCCCTTCAGTCCAATAGTCTGTCCAGCAGTTTAATAGTCTAGTCATAGACTATTAAACTATTTGACTATTATGTAATAGTCTAGTCTAGTTAATGGTCATCAGTCCTATAGTCTGTCCACCAATCCGATAGTCTACCCATCAGTCCAATAGTCTGTCCAGCAGTTCAATAGTCTGTCCACCAGTCCAGTAGTCTGTCCACCAATCCGATAGTCTCCCCATCAGTCCAATAGTCTGTCCATCAGTCCAATAGTCTGTCCACCAGTCCAATAGTCTGTCCACCAAACCGATAGTCTACCCATCAGTCCAATATTCTGCCCATCAGTCCAGTAGTCTGTCCACCAGTCCAATAATCTGCCCTTCAATCCAATAGTCTGTCTGGCAGTTCAATAGTCTATCCACCAGTCCAATAGTCTGTCCACCAGTCCAATAGTCTGTCCAGCAGCCTAACTATATAATCAAACATTCTGGACACCAGTCCAATTCACAGTATTGTCTAGGTATTATCACTTGCTTTGCATTTGTGATTAATAATATTGTAAACCTTTACAAATCCCATCTTTTCATTGATCAAGAAACTGCACCCCACAAGCTGGTCGCGTTGCGAGATCTCTTTCATAATTTGTCAGTGCCAGATCCCTGGGCAGGAACGAGGGTTCAGCGCTTCTAACGATTGAGCCAATAGAATTGTTGACTTTTTAATATTCCTGAGGGCGAGTGTTTATTCAACTGTTCAGCAAACAGTACAGCTATGAGCGTAAACAATTTAGTAAATCAGAGGAACATTACTCGATTGCAATATTGCAGCTTACACTGTATTGCCCGAGACGCGAGACTTGTTGTTGCAGTGTAACACATTCCGACCCTGATTGATTGAGACCTACTATATCGTATATTGATTGGAATGGACTACACGAAGAGAAATAAATTTGATCATCTAATGGATTAGCACGGGACAATTAAAGCGGTTTTGATCGTACGTGAACGCGTTTGAACTCCGTGAAATTCGACGATCATCAGTTCTATTTAAAGGAACGCCGGCCTCCTGATACAGAGGTTCCATTGAACCATCGCACTGTCGCTCTCATTGCAAAGATGGAGTCTTGTAAACAAGGTTGCAACTCGGGAAGCATCCATACTGATCTACAAATACAAACCAGATGAGGGGTTGTCTGTTGGAGAAGAAAGATCAATACAGGAATCATTGCGTGAGCTCTTGTACACAGAAAGAATCAATTTCAGTTTGCCAGACGTGATATGGTTCTACAGATTGGAGGATGCTGCAACCCGTATGATAGTCAAGGAATTGTTTCACATAAATTTAGAATCAGACAAATTACCAGTGAACTTTGCATGCTTTAAAAACCAAGAACAACTAAACAAACACACACTTCAATTATGGACTTTAAATTTTATTTATTCAAAGAGATCGGCATTGACAAGTAATTGTTTGAATATTCCGATGAATGGTTTATAACCAGACGTACAAAAGAGGTTGATCTTGATTGTTCTATTCGTATCATGAAAAATAAGTTCCCCAAAACTGAGTTGCCATTTCATACGGTATGCAACAGGAAATTCTATTCGGGATTTTACTAAATGAAACTAAAAATCAAGTAATGCATCGCTTATGATCAACTCTGCACAGCTGTTGACTCGGTTTCAGATCTCCCATACATATTCATCAGTGAAACGACGCTTGCCTTTGTGGGCGTAGAGGGCTGTGGGTTTGTTGACATGACGGCATCCAGAACAGCAAAGGCAGCCCTTCGTTAATCGCAATGTGGACGTGGAAGAAAATTTTATAATGCTGCTGACTGACCAGTAATCAAAAGCTCAATACTTGAAAATACTTTTTCAAAGATGAATGAAGGTACGGTCTGGCTATTGTTTGCTATTTTCAAACTTGTCTTCTACAATTGACGTCAAATTCGAGTTGAGTATTGAATTCCTGCTTAACTCATTGGCCAAAACAGGTATAAAATCTCCTCCGAAATCTGTGCAAATTGACACAACAAGGCCCGCTCAGCGCCGTTCAGCGCAGTCACGTTCGCATGAGGGCAGGTCGTCGCAGTGATTGCGGCGGAGGCTTTCGCGAAGCTGAACTAAACTGTACAGCTTTGAACAAAATATTTGCGCTGAAGGAGGCACTGCAGTTAAACGGACACATTCACTGCTCAGCGTTAGCGATGACAGTCACAAAGCTGAATGACTACAGCCTGCTCTAACTTATTCAAAATCGCCGCAGTGATCGAGGCAAACCGCCATCAATCAGCACCGCTGATCCGAACAACCTGGTTCTGATCAACAAAAATGTCCGCTAAATTCTGCTAACCTCATTTAGTGCAAATATCCTGAATGATATCCTAGCAGTTTTACTCAGATGCACGGCATAACTGTACGAATATCATGCAGTTACACGGCAGCCTCGGCCGCCATCTAAGATGCTGCGGCGAACTGCCCGCACGCAAACGTTACTGCGCTCAGCGGGCTTTGTTTGCGTAAATCTGTCCACACGCCAGGGACGTTTTTTACTTATTTTTGTTGTGTTTAGTTATGGCGCCAATTCTAGATAAGGAAATTTATATAAAGGATGTAATATGCAGTTCTCGCTATATCATTCAAAAATAAATAACTGCATGTAGAGATTGTTGAGAATAACTCATTCAAGCAAGACTAGTTTGGGTAGAATTCAAATGATTGAGAGTCGGCCAATTTTTCTAACATACATGAACTTTGGTTGCATCTTGAAATTTTTGTGAGACGAATTCGTCACACTAGGGCGTAAATGGTTAAAGGAACAAGTGTACATTAGTAACAGCGACACTTCAGAATCATTCATTAAGGCCACCCCTTGCATGGAATAAGGAACAAGGAAACTCTGAGCACTCACGCCTGGACAAATTGTCCATCAGGTTTCTACGAAGGCACTTCGGACTGTCGGTAGCTTGCACTCAGACCTAATGAACCAGCGTCCAGGTGAACTCGTGTGGACCAAGAGCGCCCAAGTTTGGACAGGATATCAAGTTAGCGCGCAACTTCCAAGTTAGAGGCGAAGGGCGGACACAATAACTCGATTAGTCCCAATGACTCGGACAAACAGACGCGCAACTTCAGTACGGGGTCGATGCTGCAAGTATCTCATAGAATGATTTTCCACGTTGATCGCCGTTATTTCAGGCCTGGAAACGTCGCTGTAAACGCGTTACGCGCCTCAGGAAATTGTGTCGCTCGCGGCCCCGCTGCTACGACGCACCAAATTGACTATGATGGATGACGCGGCGGCGACGCGAGACTTCATGGCGCGATTTCCGGGTCCCTGAGATCAGTTTCTCGAACCCAAATCTCATTATGGATAGGAAGTCAGAGTGCAGGAGTATTTTGTGGTGTGCGTGTGTATGTTCTTCAGCAAAACAAAAAGTGAGTGAAAATTTGAAAATTACTATTTCTACACTTGATGGAATACCAGCATTGCATGAGAGTGCAGAGCATCTAAAAGTGACCGAAAATAATCAATCTTGGTAAAATGATGTTGGCAAAATCATGTCATTGATTATCTTTTAATTTCCTATCTAAGCTTCGTCCGGAAATTTTAAAACAGCGAAAATCATTTGCTTTGAGCAGTGATCCAGCCTCCACGATTGGCAATAGTTTTTAATTTAGCGTTGCATCTATTTTTTCCTCAAAAGTACTTCAAATATTTAGAGCGCAGAAAAACGTTAAAATGGATGAAGTTCCAAAGATTGTAATTATGATACGTTAAGCGCTATCATAGTAGCATAGTGACCTGAAAAAGACAGATCCAAGGCTCACTTTGAGTAACTGAAATTTCCTCACCGGTCTTTTGTCTTTTACCTACAACAACTATTACCCTGAACCTAAATCTCAACTTTTTACACTGAACCTTAATCTCGACTTTTTACCCTGAACCTGAATATCTACTTTTTACCCTGAAACTGAATCTCAAGTTCCCATTACTTCAGTTGCTGCGTAGGGAATCTAATCCCGTCTACATATCAACCTTAAATTATTCCCCGAGAAAATTTTTCACAAGACTGATTATTTTCCAGCGTGCAATGCTGGTGTTCTAAAAGCGTAGAAATTACTCTCAGTGAATCAATTTACAGCTACATTTGATTGTCCTATCTGTATGGGTAATCACAATTAGCAAGTGTTTGATGTTCTCTCTATATGTGAGCAAATTTTAAAAGCAGGCTGATCAATATTTCAAAATTGAGTCACGACAAAAAAAACGATATGCCGCAAAAAGTTCTTTCACTGTTTTGGAGAAAAAATGGAAATGGTTTGAAAGCACAGCACAATTCACAATTCGATTTGCATTTTGGGACTTGTGAAGCATTCCAACAAAGGTCTCAAGTATTCCATGCGTTTCGAATATCGCTCTTGAACGAACTCCCATCTCCGTTTGAGTCCTTTGAAAAATGCGTTAGGCTAACACTTGAAGAGCGACTGCCAATTATTGCAACTCTATCAGTACGAATCTGGTAACCAAATTTTCAATCCCGCCTTTGTAAAGATTGCGGGAAGTTCTATCAGTCAAGTAAATATTGGAATCTGTTAGAAAACTTGAATGTTTTACAGCGTATGCTAGCCGGCATCAATTTCACTTGAAGTTTAAATCTAACGAACGGAAATCGAAGTTATTGACAGATTCTGTCCAGAAAAACTTGAATCAGCTCGGCTGAGTAGCACTAAAATCTGTGTCTCGCCAAATCTCGCTGCTTTCCAACTTGGCGATGGCCTTCAAAATTTTGTTGAACACAAAACTAAGATTCTTACATTGAAATGTCCTTTGTATGTTTAGTAACAAAGTACTCTGAATAACTTTTACATACAACTGGTGAAAACTGAGGGCTTGATATTTTCAGAAACATTTCAACACGCAGTTCTTGGGTGATGTGAAACTAATATTGGCATGCCACTGATATTGGCAAGCCGAGTAGGCGCGTCAGAGAAGCCAATACCTGCAGACTCTCCGTTTGGACTGTAACATTTTCTTCTTATTTTATGACAGATTTTTTGAGAGCTTCCTGTCCCTGAGGGCTTGATTCCTCGAGAGATAGTAGTCACCAGCAATCTCATTTCATTGCTCAGAGAAAATGTTGAGGTTCAGGTAAATAAATGGATAAGATAAAATAAAAATGCTACTAAATGTATTGAGAGAAAATCCTTGGGAAATTTACAAAATTCATTCACGAAAGAAAATCCTATGGAAAATTCATTGCAAGCACTGTTCAGGTGACCGTTTCTTTCAGAAAGGATTTTCAAATCATCATTAAAAAAACATTAAGATAAGAGAGTACCAATATCAAGATATTGTAGGCATTTAATTAAATTGATTGGAAAATAATTCTAAACAAGTACTGAGCCAATTTTTTGATCCAGAAGCCATTAACATGAATTTTCTAGGAAAAATTTAGTGTTTATAATCATTGATCGCAGAAAAAAGAAGAAATGCATTTCATACCGGATGATAACTGTCAAATTTTTGTGTACTATCTCCTTCTTCTTTCAATGTATCGGAAATACGTCACATGCATCGCTATCTTGAACATCCGTTGAGTTAAACTGGAAAGTCTACAACTGTCGTCCACGAATCTGCTCACTGAATTCTCTCGTGCACTCAGCCTGTTTACACGCAACCGATCGCAATGAACCGAACTTAGACCATTTGATATCTCCTCTATACGCACGTTTCATTTTTAATTCTCGTTCGTGTGCGTCATATATGAAGTCATTGGCGCTGCAACGCCGCGCTTTACGACATCGCCGCCAGTCGCGTCGCGCGGACCCAATACCGAACCTTGGGGGACATCAGCGCGCGGTCCACAAAACCGCTATGAGCTTTTTAAGTGTTATGGCAATAGTTTGGTGAGAAACTCAAACGATAGTGATCGTCGTGAAGGTTTTCCCAGGAGTTACAGGTAGTTCCAAGGTAACTAACGTTTCATGTTTCCATCAATTTTCCTTTATAGCTCCATCGCACCTGGTAACAGAGGGAATATCAGATTTTTTCAGAAAACCATGGAAGGGTATTACATTCTCAAAATATTATTCCAGTGTTATGAGTTTGGACTTACATTTTTACATTAGTATGAACTGTATCAAAAATTTTCTGGATAAAATAATAATTAGTCTGAAAAGTTCACATTTACGATTGCAAACTCTTAAATATTGTTTAGCGCACTCGAGGAAACTTTGTGTTCTATTTCGGTGCAACGTTTTTATTTCATTGACATTAAACTTCTTCTTTACTTGGTCTTCATTAGGCCCTATTGTTGAAAGCAAAAATTTTATGTATTTTGATGTTGCTTCTTTTTGTGAGACTGTATCTACTTAGTTAACACTTAATTGAATATATTGGGGCGCATTATTGGGAGAGACAACAACGTTATCGCTTTCTTCCGCTTTTAATCGAGCCATTTTTTCCGGAGAGGTATTTTTATGGGAGGATTTTAGCATAAATCGAAATGTTTGCTATCTTTTCAAATAGAATCTGTTACGCTAATCAAGCTTTTGATGTGCACCTTTTTTCAAAAATCCAAAATTTACTTGAAGAATACCTCCGAAAATAAGCGTAAGTTTTCATTCGTAATGCATTCCACCATTAAAATGCTGAAGATCAATGTCTCAATTCATTTTATCCGATTTAGCATGTTTTCTAAAGGATCATTTCTTATTTAAAAAAAAAACAGTTTATTTCCAATAGAGATGGTACAAAATTACCATCATTGGTTTTTAAAATATCTTAAGTTTACACACTTAAATGATACACACACACGAGTATTGTGATACCCATGTCACTAGTCGAAAAATGATTGAGGGCAATGTACTCCTAATCTTGCTTAAACTACATTTGATGATACATGTAATGATAATTATAAGAGATAACACAACTTCATGACTTATGACAGTTTACATATACATGACATAAAACTTCGCAATTCTTGACGCCAGGAAATACTATATGAATCGCTTGTTTCGGCCGATGTTCAAAAATGTTATTTCAAGGAAAGCGTTAAAAAAAAAATATATATATATATAAAAGCATGTGGAGCACGAGGATTACAAGTTTTGTATTTCTAATTACATCATTTTAACATAACTATCATTAGTTCATAACCATTTAATTTAAATCTAAATGAATGATCACACAAAAAATGTATGGTTTTTTACGGGAATGCTTTACAATAATAAAGAGATGACGAGTTCGGTAATGTTACAAATTGAGAGTGAACAGAAAGAGACCCCTATTTCTAGCTAAAAATGCCAGTGTCGGTTTAGTACACACATGTGCATATATACATGTAAATATACGTGCACATACATACCTACGCACATACATACACCTAACACGTAAACGAACACAAATACATTTACATGCATCGAAGAAATCACAATACATACGCGTTCTTTAAAATGCTATGCGATGTTCTGAAATATAGAATAATGAGCAAAGGAAATTCGTGACAACTTCTTCAGTATGTATTGCTGCTTACAATTTCTAATAAAATATTGTAACGATGTTTAATTAAATATCGTATCGAAAAGATTATTGGGTCATAAGCGTCTGATTTATCATTTGTGGGTTACCGCGCAACAAATATTCATTTATTTTTTATAAATGCTTTATAATAATGAAGTGAAATGAAGTATCACGTAGTGACACATTCACCCATCTACGCACGCATAGCGTGCACACGCACACACATACACAAGTAAGCATGTGCGCAAATATCAGCGTAAACTAGTCAGTTTAAACTAGCATTCCAATCGAGAAACACCGAGAAAATACCTTTTATTACTGCCTGAATATTATGAAATTTCCGTACTAGAAATAGTGGCACAAAACAGTCTATCTGAGTCAGAAACATGAAAACGATTGTCCTACAACGGTTCCCAAGTACAGAAATATTTCCAGAATATGTGAGGCCTAGGTATGGTTTTTATAATATACTCTAGAGCGTAAGAGATGATATGATAATTGCACTACACTAGCCTAACAAGAGCATTTTTGGATGTGAATAAGAAACAAAACATGAGTGTCCTTCTGGGTTTCATATTAGAAAAAAAATCACATTTTCTTTGAAATAAGGCGCAAAATGTCTGCAATTGATAAACATACATAGGTACCACATTTTATATGTACAAGACATTTAAGCTTTGGATTGCTTTGCAATAATAGAATGAAATGATGTGTTGGGTAGTGTTAGAAGTTGAGAGTGAGAAAAATGGCTGGTATTCATAGTTTATATACCAGTTGCTAGTCCAGTACACACAGGTGTATGTGCACATATGCACACCCATATGCGCACAAACACCCATATTCGTACACACATATACAAATAAGCAAGTTTGCAAATCCCAGCGTATAGGTAATCAAATCATAATACCTACGCATACATTCCAAACTGTTGTGTGATGTCTTGAATAAAAAATTGTAGAGACTCTAACGCTCTCTTAAGAGTTTTTATACGTTTGAACAATTTGAAAACTTCATATTTTCCACCACTCCAGTGACCCTCTCACGCAGAAATTTACAGCGCTTATGAGGATCTGCTCAAGTCTGCTTATTTTCAAAACGAGGTTCCTTCCAGTCCATTTGTCTTTCCGAACGTCAGGAAATTGAACATCACCATTACTAGTTTCTTTTCCAGGAACAGCAAGAAATCTCTTTCCAGTTGATTTCTCATTCTCATATTCGAGAAATGAGCAGCATTCCAATCTCAGTAAGATCTGAAATGCGGCTTTTTTCTCTTAATTCGTTTGTAAATATGTCACCAGAACGGCCTTGGTTCAAGTCTCGATTTCAAGGTTCGTGCCCGACCTGTTCCATCTAATCTCAGCTTCGAGCACCTCATAGAAATTCACGGCAAGTTTGAACAGCAAATATTATATTGAACTGAAGCCCATATGATATTTTTAGAGACCGTCAGCAACCGCTCGTAGGGAATTGAGGTTCGCTTTCCCGAACTTCCGGGAGCTCAGAGCGAGTTTACTCGCGAGAAAATCCTCTCTCTCACATTCCACTAATGAAATCGCTTTGCAACTTTAGAGAGTTTGATATTGCTTTAGAACTGTTCTTAAGGCTCTCTTTAGCATTCTTTTGTTCTTCTCCCGTGTATTTCTGACGCATTTTTTATCGCGCGAGATTGAATGAGCTCTGAGAGATGGGATCCCGCTACTCTCTCAGGTGAAGTCTTAATCTTGAGCGAGGGCCGGTTGTCTTGCACTCGAAAAAATCATTCTCAGACCCTCCTCGCATTCGAAGAACATTTCGAATTCTTGCAGTGATAAAAATCGAGCGCGTGGAACAATAACCCGAGAGTAGACTGCTGGATAGCAATTTCAGACCGAGGAAACAAGATGCAAATTGTGCGAGCAATCTCCAGTTGGCTTGATTGCAAGGCTCTTCGATTTGTTAAGTAATGAGACCTGAAATGGAAAAACTCGGAAAAAAGATGCTCTCGCAGATTTAACACGAAAAATAAACGTTTCGTTTAAATATTTTTCTTCTCGATAGCACAGAACTTTGTGCTGTGATGAAGGCCTTCGGACATATCTTAGCACTTCAATGTGCAGGAAAGTAAAATTGGTAAAAATGATTAATTTTTTTGCCCTTAATCGGATGGTGAACAGAATTTCATCATTATATGAATGGTGTCAATATCCTTAAAATTTTATGCTGAGCTACCAACGCTGTTGAAGCACTTTTATCGGATCAAATTACATCTTTTCAATTTCTTTTACAGCGAAATTGAACTCAATTCAACGACGAGAAATCTACATTCATCAAAAACGGTTCAATTCTCTTCTCGAGTGTTAACCTTTAGTTCAATAAATAAATTATCTTGTTCATAAATCGATGCTTTGATTTCAGTTGCAATTCCTATGAAAGACTTCAGCTACATACGTACAACTTCAATGTAAAAAAAATATTTTACAATCATGTGGCCTATAGACGAACAAACATATTTCAGTCTTTACTTGAATATTCATCTCCTCAGAACTTTGCGATCCGATTCTTTATTTCATAAAATGATTTGCTTTTAAACTTTCTTTTAATGGATCTTATAAACAAAAGTGGCTCGTATGACGTGAAGCCGTTGTGCGCAAAAACATTGAGTGATGCTGAGTAAAAACACATCTGAAGCTAATGGAAAATAACGTTTTATTGTTTTAAAAAGCGAAAGCAGGATTCGAGAAAGTTTAGTTCGAACTGAAAAGGAAAAGTGACATAGCTACAATGAGAGCTAAGGATGAACCCTGTTTGTTGTTAGTATTTAGAAATCGGATATTATTTTTTACATCACGCTTAACGATGTACGATTACATCACACTAGTGGATGAACCGTCAGGTTACATAAAACATGTAAGAATACACCGCATGAATAACGTACTACTTTACATCAGAGAATGACGGATCATTACATCATATAAAAGATGTTATCATTATACCTCGGAGGACGATGGTCTACTTATGATGGACCTCAACTTACGCATACGTTTGAAACTTGCACCGAGTTATTAAACTGACTTGTTGCTTGATTTAACTCGTGGAGAACTAGGGGTAACTTTTGTACATGTGGTAGGCATGCGATTGTGTGGTGTGACTCGAGGATTGATTGTGTGCATCTGGCAGCGCACATCGCACAATAAGCACACATTGTACAACACAGCACAGATCACGCACAGTATACATCACACAATGCAGCATACACCACACGACACGACACACATAACACAATACAGCATACGGCACTCAGTACAACATTCACCACACAATACAGTATACACCTCACAATGCAGCACATATACACCACACAATACAGAAACACTTCACCACACAACACAGTACACACCATACAACACAGTTTACACTGCACAACACAGCATACACAACACAATACAGTACACACCACACAACACAGTACACACCGCAGCTCCATTATACAGTATACACCACACAACTCAGTGTACACCACACCACACACCACACAACACAGTACACACCGCAGCTCCACTCTGCGCAGGGCTCCTTCATTCAGCGATCGGAAGCCACTCCTGCCGCTGCGATCAAGACGGGCAGAAGAAGCACTGCCAATTGCCGCGTAGACAATGAAGCTCAGCAGAGCCCGACCATAAAAGGCAAATGGCGTGCAAGAGACCCCTGCCTCGCCATAAAAGGGCGGCGCAAGAAGGGAGCCTTGGATTACCCAAGCGCTTACGCTCGCTCATCCCACGACGAAGATTGAGGGGATGCGTAAAATTTTAATGGTGTGGGGTTGGGGGCGGGTCTGGAACTGAGCCTGGGTACAACTAACTGCTTGTGCTACCTGTAAGTTGTTCCCAAACATGAACTGAATGACATAATTAATGAATAAATAATAAATACATTATTACATGGATAAATAACAATAATAATACATAATAGTAATAAATAATTAATTGAATTGTTCCCGACAGCGTAACCCAGTTGGGTCCGGGAGTAGAAACTAAGAACAATTATTCACGCGGGGTTGCTGTTAATGTGAAGTAAATTGGTCACGCTACCATGTTAAGAATTGTGGCAGGTTAGATGAAACACTGGATGTTGTAAGACACTCCCTTGAGTTACTGTGTTGAAGATAGATGGAAGATGAATGAATGTTATTGTTTATCATAAGTAGATGAACCACAAGACGGTAGATGAGCGCTGTAGTTATCATAGATGAATGCTGTAGCTTTTCAGAGGTAGATGAACTACAAGAAGGTAGATAAATGCCGTAGTTTATCACAGGTAGATGAACTACAAGAAGGTAGATAAATGCCGTAGTTTATCACAGGTAGATGAACTACAAGAAGGTAGATTAATGCATTAGTTCATCAGGTTTTACACTGCATGTGTCTCAAAACTGTGCAGCTGAGAGATGGACTATTCCAACCAACTTAGGATGCAAGGGTAACCAAGATGGTTCAAATTTTCTTATTTTAAATTTACATTGATTAACAAGCTCATTTTCTGAACATCGATACAAGAAATCGCTGGAAAAAACACACGTCCGGCCCGATCTGATTCTGAGCGCTTCGATCCATTGGTCGTAAAACTGTAAAACTCTGCGAACTTACTTTACCTCAAATCCTGGAGGTGGTAAATTAGCGCCGAAGAAACAAATACAATACTATTAAACTCCACGCCAACTAATTGACGTCGTTGGAAGTTGAAAACAAACGACCGGCAAGATGGCGGAGCTAGTGTGCCCCAGAGGTCGAACCTGCACTTGCATCCAACCAAGAGAGACAAAAACAGCGGTTCTTGGATGAAAAAAGACGGGCACAGCATGGATGCAAGACGCCAAAGGCACGGATGCACCAAGGCATACACCGCAAGGATGCAAGACAAATAATGCACTTCATCACCCTTTATTGGGTTGCAGAGAAAAATACGAGTTAAGGCAGGAGCGCCGAGAGCTGTAAACACTTTACCAGGAGCTGCTTTTTTTGGAGCCCCTCGTGAGCTCAGCATACCTCGAGAAGATACGAAGACAATGCAGCGTGACATGAGGGCCTGAAGTGAACCTCGTGACTGGGTCATGACTATCTACTTGGCAAGGTCAAGCTCTCGTTTGTTTCATTATTTGAAGCAGAGTAGAAAAGACTGTGAAGAAATCAAACTACTTGATCAGGTGAAGTCCTCTTCATAGAGTTAACATTTAATGCAGAGTAGAAAAAGACTGTGAAAAAATCAACTTAATTTATCAGTCATTCTCAGTCATCTTTTTAGAGTTAACATTTGAAGCAGAGTAGAAATGAAGGCTTCGACGATTCAAGGCATCAGCGTGACGTGACCACTCCATTCACCTCGCCAGGATTTACAGGACGGACAGTCGCAGAACCCGCCTTCTGTTCAGCAGCGCAGGCGACTGGAAAGCAATTCCAAGTAATGCATTTCCTTCAAAGGAAATTAATCAAGCAGCAGGAGCCCTGGAGGCGATCTGCTGGAGCTGAGCGTCCTGTGAGTTAACAGTTCCCTTAATTTTTTCAAGTCCCAGGAGAGCATCAAGAAACTCTCCCTCGTGCCCATGAAAGAGGCTTGCCAAGAACTAACTCTCAGGAATTTAACTTCAGCACTTCAGCTGAGCACTGTGCTTTGTCTGACTCAAGGCTATCTGCTAACTTACGTTTAGAATTTGTGGTCGGGAAGCTGAAACTCTTTCCTGCTATTAGCGCTTCAACTAAATTATTACATTGGAATTCGGCGACGGGAATCTAAGAACAAGTGGCCTAGTGGAGTGCAGTGATTTTTGTGGTCGGTGAGTACACTAAATTAAACTCAGGCATGGGACAGAATTCGACTGACTGACAAAGTTTATCTACAGTGTCAAGCAAAAAATTATAAAAAAATGAAGTTTACAGTAAAATATTGTGCATCCAACTTGATGGTTCAACTTTTCTCGCTACCGTTGATCTTTACGGGCAACCATGTTCCACAAGTTTTTACGACTACGGAACTATGATATTCCTCAAGTCGCCGAACACCCTCCACTGTTTCCGTATGATCGCTGAATTTTTGAAGACGACTGAGCCTTTTACCCTTCCATATTCCAAATCCTGAGATTCCCATTCAGAATGTATTTGCTAGGAAAGTCTTGGCAGTGCCTTAAGGTCTTTTGAGCTGAATAGCGTCAGTAAATATTCAGGAGATAAATACAGGGGCCGAGACGCCTGAATGGGAAAGTAACATCCATGGATACCTCGAGCAACTGCAGCTCTGAGAAACTAAAGGAGGGGAAATTGTGTTGCCGTGCTGTTCAACCTGCGCCTTCTTTATGCGGGAACGGCATCGAGATTTTTAAATAAAATTAACATTCTTGAAAGCATTCTCCCTTCCCCTGCTGGAAAGAATGGCTGAACATTCCTCAATGTTCATTAGTTGAACGGAAATTGATTCCGCAGCGTTGCGCAAATACCTATGACTGCTACTGTTTACCATAGTGAACAGAAAAACTTCTTACGAACTCTTTACTATAAGTTGACTAGTTATGCAAGATTTCTTGAGTGTGGGATACTGAATGCCATTCCCAACCGAGAAATTGGCTTTTTAACTGAAACGAGATCTCAGGTATACAAATTACAACGCTCAGCTCGTATTCCGATTTTAATGGTGAAGAGAGAGACGGTGTGTGTTTTATTTGTCATGTAAAATATTCTCTGTACAAGCCATTACCTTATCCGTTAAGAGTGTTATTCAGGTCATTTGGTATCTTTATGCATACGTATCGTAGACGAGGATGTTGCTAGTTTAGATCTCAAAGCTCTAGCAACAAGCTCCATTATTATCTCTGACCTACAATTTAGCGAAGCTTAAATCTGCAACTTCCTCCTTTTGAACGCACTCACCTTCTCATGAAAGGCCTGCTCCTTCGTCAAGCAAAACTGTGTCACTTAAAGATATTGTTTTGCGCTGTATAAAAATAGCAAGCCTATCTGTATAGCTGGAAAAAATTTCCTGAACATACAAGTTATTTTGAGTGTACGGAATAACATCATGACACAGACAGTAACCTGCGCACACATACCTGACAAGAACGACAAACGCCGCGCTCTTGCATACGTGTACAAACGTATTTAGATGATCAAAGCTGCGTCTCGCAAATGCCTCATGTCCTTTGAAGTCAAGGCATTTCTAGCACAGCAGCATAGGTTTATATCTTACGTATTTCTAGGTTTTAGAACAAACTGGCGTGTCTTTGAAGCTCGCTCTTACAAAAGAAACGCCACATCGTACTTGAACTTCGTATTACAGAAAACAACACTCCTGGTGTATAATTCAGGCGCCGTGACTTATTCGCGCAACTCGGCTTATTTGAAGCAACAGCAATTCTGCACTGCTGCTGTGAGCTGAGACTGCGAAGTAACTTGTCAAAAATGTATTCGTTTTCTAGACTTGTATTCATAGTATTTCCGAATAACTGATGGTAAAATGACAAGAAAAAGGCATAGAATAATAATGAAATGCTAATTCTTGTTACCAGAATATGTGTTCAGTTTAAATGTTTCAGTAACTTCACTGCACAGTTCATTTAACTTCTTTGCGGCTTGATTCATTCAATTGATATTCTAACACTTAAAAAAATAGGAATTTCTCTGTGTATTATGATCATGCCGATTTTCCATCAGGCAATGCAGAAATCGACGCTTGGACTTTGTTTTCGCTTCATGAAAATTGGCCAATTCAATCTTTTCTGCTTCTGGCCTTCGCTTGATATTTGTTGCGTTTGTTTCGATGGGAAAATTGAAGATTTTATCTAATGAAGTATTCATCAGAGGACGCGTGCTCCAGATGCACATCCCAAGAACGTAAGCGTCAGGAGTTACATTCTTTATTTTTTATTCAATGAACAAACGAGTGCAGTCAATTCCAGCTTTTAGTTTGATTGGAATCAGAAAAGTGTCATTATTTGTTATGGAAGATTTGAATAGTTTTGCTGCCCATTGCCAATGTGACGCTTCTCTGAAAATAAGCATCGTTGGTCAAAAATTGATTTCATTCATACTCCTCGACTCTTCATTTTATCTCCACTAGTATCGAGAATTTGTTATGTTACAACTCCTATTACACTCATAAAAAATTAGAATGTCACATTTCTGCTATTTTACAGACTGATTATTCTCATGTCATGTCTGTTCTACGCACCATATACTTAAACAAACTTTACTCGTACTATGTAACCTTAACCAATGTATCTTAGCTACCACCTTAGAGAATTACAGAAATGCATCATTTAAAATTTTAAAAAATGTGTGGGATGTGTTGAGAAGAGTTATACTCGTATGATGGAACGTTAACTGGCATATCTTAGTCACCACGATAATTGCACGTGAAATTCAAAATTTTCGAATTGGTGCAAAGCGCAACTTTAATTGGGCTTATCAGCATGTACATTGCTCAAATTTCAGCTCATGAATAGACTCAGGACATGCTTAATTACAGTCCTGCAGGCAACGCTAGCCTTGCAGACTGCTTGTTCCATATTTTCCTCTAGACAAGGGTCTAGATTGCAAGCCTGAAGCTGCGTCTATGTCACGGTAGAGGAAACTAGGTAGAGTCATTTCTACGGGGGGAAATACACCTCCTCTTGTTCGGCTAGCCAATAGAACGGCTTCATTTCAAACAAACTTTATGACGTCACCATTGCGACATGTTGTTAGGACAATAGTGGTGCCAGATTTGGGGCTAGCAGTGTTGCCAGATGCAACATGAGCGCTGCTATTTGTTCGTTGCCATGACGTCAGCATTGCCACAATGTCTACGAAAAAAGACTTATTTGACCCTACCTTGTTTCTTCTGCCGTGGTCTGCATCATATGTGGGCAAACTACATCCGGGCCCCGGGCCCACAATAAAACTAACATCAGACTTTGATGCACTGGAAAAAAAGGGTTATCAACAAAACTGCTCAAACTAAAGGTGAATGTAAGCATAAACGCTGTGTTGTTTTTTCCTCATTATATGTTTGAAATGCTTTTTTAAATATTCGTAAGTCATGTGGCCCCTGAGTCAAAAAATTGGCCAGCCCTGGCCTATACACTGCATTGCAGGATCGAGCGCCGGTATTTCTGGCTTAGTGTTGGAGCATCTATTGCAGTTTTAAATATGTAAATCATTTACTTCAAATTACAAGCACAACATGACGAATGTTTCCAAATTTTCAGTCATCGTTAGAAACTTTTATTGTCATCCCTTCAAAAATAATTCTCAAACATTCGAAATAGTTTTGATAATTCTTTTTTCAAGACCACAAAGCGGTGATGTTCTGCTATTATTTAAAAGTCATTTTTACCGAACCCTGCTGTCGAACAGAAGTTGATTGCATGTCCTGGCAATTGACATCTCTCCTTGAATGTTCGCTTCAGGGATTCATCGATATCTGCGAGTGACGTTCGGCGATAACACATTTCTGTGCCGGCGCACTCCGTTTTTGACGTCACATTTCCAAATTAATGGACGCAGATCCGTCGCATGCAAATAAGCGCTCGTTTTGACTGAGTGACAATTTCCCTTGAGTGGCGACCGTGATCGATCATCTTCATAATTGGACGGTCAACTGGACAGAATTTCCAAGAAATCTATCAGGTTCCCCTCACCTAGTGACCTCCAGCATTTTGTTCGCATTATTTTCGTAGATCACTCTATTTGAAATTAATTTATTCGTTGTTTGAAAACTTGGTGTTAGGATCGAAATTCAGATGGAATCCATTAAATTTTTTTTTACGTCACTGCAAGCATAAAAACCGTGTTTCACCAATATACAAGCACACCTTGATAAAAACCCAACCTTAGCGTATACTCAGATTAATGTGTAGGTTCATCCATTTATTTATTTTTGTTTGGCGGCACATTTTCATTTTATTTTTATAATATAAGGCACGAAAAAGGATTTTTGAGAGGTCCATGCATTTATTTCTTTTATTGGGTGTTACGTACCCATATATTTTCTGAATTTAAGGCACGGAAAATGTTTTTTGAGTGGCCCATACATTTTTCTCGTCGGGCGTAATCATTCATTTATTTTCAAGAATATACGGCATAGAAAGTGTTTTTTGAGAGTTCCATACATGTATTTCCTTTGTTGGGCATCACGTACTAATTCATTTTAGAATACAGAGCACGAAAAATATTTGTAGAGTGATGCACACATTTTATCTTGCTGAGCGGCACGTACTCATTTATGTTTAAAATGTACTGCACGAAAAATGTTTTTTGAGCCTCTCCTTGCGGACACATTTGGGGCTCAGGGAAGCGAAGGCAACAAGCGATGTTTTGAGAGGAGAAATGCGGCGGTGGCTGCAGGGAGGCCTTCCGCTAATTCGAGTCTATTTGAGGAGGCATCAAAATTTAAATTCTCTTCTGGGTTCTTTTTAATCGCCTGACGAGATTCCGGGAAGTTGTTTTCAATTCAGAAGGCAGCGAGGCTTTGAGGTTGTGGGCGAGGCCGAGTCACGAGAATAGCTTCAAAAGCCACCGGAGTGTTTTCTGCGGGCTGGATGAGCTTAATGAGATCAGCTCCATGTGAAGTGTAAACACTATTTGCTACTCATGAGATTCACAAGGAGTAGAAGTGGAAAATAAGACGATGGTGCTTTAATTTCGTTTTGTTTGGCGAACAGCATGCCAAGCTCCGCTCTGAGTTTTGAATATTAATTGGAAAAAATGGTTTTAACCTCGTGGCTTAATCTCTTCGTCCGCATAAACTTGCATGTGCGTTTTCGTCCAATTTTACACTTTTAATCGTTCACGAGTGTGGTCATTTGAAACTTAAGCTTCAAAAACTCACAACAGGCATACTTACTCACCCATTCTGAGCCTTGTTCTTTAAAAGTTTTTGTAAAAGAGAGTTTCATAATCTTTTTTGCACTGAAGGAAGTACAAAATTAAGATGTATGAAATAATCTATTCAAGAAACATATTAGGCAGCACGTGCATTTAAGAGCAGTGAAGTCTTGTATTTACAACGAGAGCCAATCCTGTGGTCTCTCGTCAGAAACTGCTGGGTTTTGTTTTAGAGTTTTCAGTATAAACACATTTTCACCTTGAGAAAGAGAATTTATTCTGTATAGTTAGAAATGAAAATAATATAGGATAACTAAAAATCTATATTTGCAATGCATGTTGAAGTTTGATAGCAATACCAAAGTTCATGAGTAAATTTTATACACAAGCTGATAAAGTTCTCTTTGAAGAATAAAACGTGCCGGAACATTTCCACGTATCAGAGTGTGTTTCGAAATGGTCCATTAATCTGCGAAAAGCTCAAAGAAAAAGTTGAAGATCTTTGTTCTCGCGGAAGACCAGATTTTTCAGCAACTTCAAAGTTAGATTCGGGCATCTCTGATCTGCTCTAGGATTTCGTGGAGCACTTCTTGTCCGCTTGTGCTGCCGACGGTCCCAGTTTTGGCCTTCCTAAAAAAACCGTCTCCGAGAAACAGTCTGAAGTGAAAGGAAATATAAATTCCTCTTCGGATGCGATGAAAAATGACACGAGAAATACGAAACTCGATATGAAAACGATAAAAATAGACGCGAGCATGACAGCACGGGAGGAAAAACATGGAATGGACATGACAAAACAAGACCATGGAAACAGCAAGTTATGACACGGGCACAACAAGACATGACATGGACACAACAAAACATGACATGGACACAGGACATGACATGGACACAACAAGATATGACATGGACACAAGACATGACATGGACACAACAAGATATGACATGAGCACAACAAGACATGACATGGACACAAGACATGACATGGGCACAACAAGACATGACATGGGAACAGCAATAAACAAGACATGGGCACAACAAAACAAGACCGCGAGCACAACAAGGCATGACATGAGCATTACCAAACACGGTTCGGGCATGCAAAACATGTCTCGTCACCAGATAAGGAGCGAGATAGCAAACGCCAGCGACCGACTTTCTTGGGAGTAAAAGTGCTCTTATTTTTTGGATCTCGACCGGGCAAAATTTCCTTACGTAGGATCTACACGCGCGCTGAGCAAATATAGGCAGCTTCTGCGAATGGATATCATCTTCGTCGACGACACAATTCCTCGAGTTTTTGAAGAAAGACCGGGGCTCGCCGTAGGAAACTGCATGAAGCGCTTGTGTTGCTCTTGTTCTTGTTGTGCGTTGTTTCGTGAGGAAGAATTTATCACAGGAATGAAATGAATTTGAGCTGAACGTTCGTTAATCTCGAATACCCATTTTAACTTTTCCGCCGGAGCATGCATGTTTTTTGCGCCTAAATGATTTAATTACTTGGGCGGCGAAAAACATGCATGAAGCGGAGAAAAAGTTAGACTGGTAGTGCTACCTTACGGAGTGCTCCCTAAACGCCGTGTGTACGTTGATTTAATTTGATTGGCCGTTCTTGGTTACTAGATCCCGAATAATATTATTTAAGCTCAAGGCAAAGAAGAACGGAAATTCAGCAAAATAATAGAATGTTCCTGTAACGTCTAACAGTGATGACTTTTTTATTGTCATTCAGGCGTCATACGAGCAAATTTTACTACTGTCGCTTACGATGAACTTCAGTAGTTTCTGTACATTTACGTAGCATTCTCACTATTATATTGGCTACCAACTGATATTTTCCCCCGATTCTGCCCGAGAGAATCAGTTGGCCAGCTTGAATTCGAAAGGTGGAGCAAGTGACCGTAGAGTTGGGTAATCACTGGAGGCCCAGCTTAACGCGTTCACTATCGATTTACCACCACGTAAATTGCTCATTTACGTATCGGTGGGAATGAACAGCCTTTCAATTATTTCAACATCTTTTATAGAAGAGATTTAAGCATACGAGGTGAAACATTTTCTGGTTATTTCACTTTCACACTTCTTAGGAAAGATACAATTTTTTCGAGCAATTTAGTTGTTTATTTTAACAACCCTACTCTCATCGGCAGCGAAAGTATTAACCATTACGAACTATTACAACGGCAGAAAAAACTACAACACAACAAAATTAGGTGCTTAATGTGCGTCAAGTCATCCATTATCAAAAATGGTGACTTTTGGTTACTCATCTATTTTTGACACGCTAATGCTAGAAAAATAAATGATATGTTTACAGTAAAACAAACATGATCTCAATGCTGTATAATGAATCAAGAGCTTTCAAAAATTTACAACTATCTTAGTCACCTGATGCTGCCTTGATAGGTCTGTGTACGATATCAAACTTCCTTGAAAAATTCCCATTATAATGATTAAGATCTCATATATTATAACAGTTATCTCTTTGTGTGTGTGAACAACGGTCGCTGGAATTATTTCTTTGTGCTGGAACAACAGTCACTGGAATTTTCTCTTTAGCTGGAACAACAGTCACTGGAATTTTCTCTTTAGCTGGAACAACAGCCACTGGAATTATCTCTTTGTGCTGGAACACAAGTCACCTGAATTATCTCTTTGTGCTGGAACAACAGTCACTGGAATTTTCTCTTTAGCTGGAACAACAGCCACTCCAAATTATCTCTTTGTGTTGGAAGAGAAGGTCAGCCTGGAAAGCGTACGCCTCAATTTCCTGGAGCCCAGTATTCTTCCAGACTTGTTTTGGATTTGCTACAGCAGACCATCACTCCGGCGTTGATATCATCAGTCGCTCGTTAGCGGCTTAATGAGCGGGTCTAATTAAAATGGGCGGGAATTCCCAGTGGACTCGACCTTGTTGAAATGCAAATGAGCTTGCTGGCTCTCTGCTCTATCGCAACTATTGCAACTTTCGTTATTTTGGGGCCCATTAAAGCTCAAAGAATACTGCCCCACGAGGCTTCTAAAAAGCTTCCCCGTAATGAGATTCTGCGTTTAATTAAAACTTGTCAACTAAAGATCAATTATTACGGGTTATGATGAGCGTTCTTGCGAGGGGAACAGCTGTGTTAGCATTCAGGGGAGACAGCCTCGTTGAAACGAAGACGCAGCGCCGCCGACCAGAAAAACTGTTCACAAGTTCGCGGTTATCGTGCGTGATAGCTTACGAAAACACATAGATGCGGTTGTCTATATTCAAGATTATTTTCTATCGAAGTGAATGATGTAAAGAGGAGGGCTAATTTTAGGGAAGTGAAGGGGATTGATATTAAAGAGTTGTTTACATGCACATCTTTTCGAATGAAAGATGGTTATTGAAGAACCTTGCACCTGCTTTCAACTTGCTTTACTTAGCACTAAATAATTAAGATTACTTGTACGAAGGAAAAAATAGCAACCTGAAACGAGATTCCAATTATATAACAGCCCCAAACTAATCCTTTTTTGCATTTTTCGACTCTAAAGAAATCTTAAGGAGGCGTTCTACAGAGCGGTTTTAAAAAAAAAAGAACTCACGCACTGTAGCTTGCCTCGTTAAACGAAGCATCCCGCCGCGCCACGATTTTATACGGCGTGCGAAAATTAGATAAGATAAAAATGATAAATTTTTGATTTTTGAAATGAATCAATATCACAGGTAAACCATAGTTTACTTCTGCCAAAGTTACTACATAAGATAGCTACACTGAGAGTTACGTAAGATAGCTGCACTTCAATGGAAAAATTAACTTAGTCATTATCTCATTTGAATAGCTCACAGAGGCAAGAAAATGATGACCTTACTTGACTCGAAAAGGGGTTTCTAACGTGCGTGAACGTGAAACGTTAAGAAAAGTTGAAAATAAAAAAAAATAATCAGTTGTCTGTACCACGTCGTTGAAATATTAATAAAGAAGTTTTTCGAAAGTTTCCTCATCTGTGGAAGCAAGTAGACGAGATGAAATGGAACAAATATGTATTCGAAGCCTCAGAGCACAACGCCAAAAACGGGGAAAGGGAACAATATTAATGCCGAGAACCTAAAAATTCAGGAGAAAAAAGATGTACATTTACACCATTAGGTATAGAAAGCCACTTGCATTGAGCACGGTACAATGGAGAGGCAAAACTCTGCGATAAAACACCCACAACAATGGTGGCAGCATCCAAACCTGTTTCCTTCAGCGCCAAGTTTCGCGGCCATACGGAGACCAAGTCTTGCATGGCGCCCGTACCAAGACGCTCTTATTATTACTATTATGATCATTATTACGCTCGAGTTATTGTTATCTCGGCCGTTGTAAATGAGGGAGAAGTTGCGGGTGGCGTTCCAGGAAACGATGCACTTAAGATCTTCCAGACAACGACGCAATGGTCAGTGGGACTAAGGCAGATTCTCAGAGACCTGTTCTGCTTTATTAGAAATGGCAAAGGCTTTGCTCAGGCATAGGCACAAGCTGCAGAGACTTTGACTAGGAAGGAATTATAAAGACCCTACAGAGGTGCAAATTACTGTTGCCTGAGCAGGAGTTGCATAGGCGTTGCATGAGGGGAGATTTTTAAACCGTTGTCTAGATGGAAGTTACAGAAGCGGTGCCTATATAAGAACTACGCGAAGAAAGGTTTAGAATTGGCTGCAATGACAATGGTTTCACCCTAGGAGAGCATCTACAGGCGAGATATTGTCTTGATATTTTACGAGATATTGTCTTGATTTTTCCTTTCCGAAAATTGTATCGTCTTCAACCCGCCAGAAATCAAAACAACTTTCACGGTAAAAAAATGATAAAATTTGAATTTGGTTAACTTTTAAAGGCTTCATCATGCAAGAAATTCTGAATCCTTTACAGGGCCAGAAACTTCAAGGGTTTGTACCTAGTCTGAGTCCTTTAATTACGGTCTTCTTTAGCCAGAGATGGCAAGGGCTCGCCTTGTTAGGCCAGCAAAGACCAGGCTCTCGCTCAGTCACAAAAGCCTGTTTAAAACTTGTAAAAACTTCCCCTTTTTTGAATTGCATCAGCTAGTTACAAATTGGAAAGAGTTTACTTTGTTAGGAAACTTTTCCTAATTAGAAGGCAACGTCCCCCCTTCCGTCCCTCCCTTCAAAGCAAACACGAAGTCGGTTGATCCGAGCGGCAGAAAATTCGTTAGCTCACCGTCGCGTAAAATTTTAATAAAAACGTGTTCCCGTAGGATGTGTGATGTGTTGCTTACATACACAAAGACTAAATGGACCTCATCTTTTCAATTAACTAAATAATACTGCCGCAAAGTTCTTCTTCAAAGATTTAAAATTTATTTACGAAGCTTTTTCCGAGGATGATTTACGGCCGAGTTTGAGGGAGATGTTCTGCAGTTTATAGGAATTTCTTTTTTTTGCAATGGGGAGTACTAAAATATCAGTTGTATAGAAAAAATCACATCCTGTTCCCTTGTTACGTATGTTGTCATCTTGTTCTACTTTTGGGATTTTTAAACAATATGAAGATGCTTCATATTATCGTAATGAAATCTTTCAAAGAGTACATAAATTTTTCATCCAAACGACACCTTGAAGTGAACTCCCTGTATTCAGGTAACAACTTTACACAAAATTTTTTTAAAAATTAAAAAGGCTTTGAATATTTGAAAGCGCTTTGTGTCTAATTTCTTCAATGCCTTCAAAACCAGGTTGTAAGCTCGTCGTATATTTGGTGGAATCTAATCCTGGCAATAGAGGATCAAGGTCTGAATGAGATTACGATCGCCTTCACTACAGAATTCGGATAATTTCGAAATGCTCAAAGCCGAGCTCCAACGAGGAGTGCTGCAACCTTCATTACGTTCCAGGGACCTCAGGGCGTAGACTGGGACTGGAACCATAGGCTGCATCTGTATCAGGAGGCTGGAACTGTATCCGGAAGCTGGACCTGAATCCGGATGCTGGAACTGTCTCCGAAAGCTGGAATTTTATCCGGGAGCTAGACCTGTATCCGGATGCTAGAACTGTATCCGGATGCTGGAACTGTATGCAGGAGCTGGAATTTTATCCGGTAGCTAGACCTGTTTTCCTTTACAAAATTTGTAATTGTGAAATAGGACTCATCATGTAAACTAAAATATCCTCGTTAATTAACTGATCTTGTATCCGTGAGCTGAAGCTAAACCTGTAAAATGAAACAACTCTAAACTAGAACTGCACCCGTGAACTAAAACGATATTGGGAAACTAGAGCTGTTCACGTACATTACATTTCTATAAAGCTGGAACCATACCCGTAGATTACATAGAACTTTATTAGTACACTGGAGCTGTACCCGGATATCACATAGAACTCTACTTTCACACTGGAACTGTACCCGTATATTACATAGAACTGAGCTCATGTCCAGAGATTTTACGGAGTCACAACGGTTGGAGACAGATCACGGTTTCAATACATGTTTTTTTTACATCTCTGATCAGCGACTAAATATGAAAGTGAACAGATCTCCGTGATATTATTATGCGCTGCTGCTTTCCAAAAATTGGTGGTTTCATGAATTGTTCATAAAAATTCTTTCCGAGGGATTTTCACAAATCGCAGGGTTGATTTGCTTCCGGACTTATTCAACACAAACTTGCGTTAATTAGTGCAGCAGAAAACACTGTTAATTTTTTTATGGCTCATGTTGAATTTCACGATATCGAGTACTTTATCTCAAATTTCTCACACGACACAAAATCTTTTATTTGTTAACGTTTAAAATTTCTTTTAGTAAAGATCAGCATTGTTTTTGTGGTCCTCGAATGAGGATAAAGAATTAATGCTTGCAAATTTGTTGATCAGGTCTAAATTGTCAATCAGTAATTTTATCGAACGATAAAAGGTTGGACAACAGAAAGGCTTCATCAGAATTTTCTTCTTGTTTTGTGATTGTTATTTTTTATCATGCATTCTATTATTATATTATCGACATTCATTAATAGGTCGAAAAGTGAGTTTGAAAAGTATGCATTGCTTTTAGGCCACGGAACTTCGAATTTTTATACATGGGCTGAACGTTTTCTAAATTCAGACATCATGCTACTTTTCGTAAAAGCCAATTTAGAATTTGAAAAGTTAATTTTTTAATCAAACTTTCTATTTTGGATCCACGACTACAGAAACAATCGGCATTAATTTTTAATTCTCTAGCGAAATCTTCACGAGTGATTCGATCATACTGACCTTGAACCAATGATGTCAATGATAACTCCTTTCAATGATAACTTCAAAACAATGATAATGATAACTCCCTGCAATGAAAACTCCCATCAATGATAACTTCAAAACAATGATAACAATGATAGCTCCCTTCAATAATAACTTCAAAACAATAAATGATAACTCCCTTCAATGAGAACGTCTTCACACTTCAGGATTTCCTTTTTCCTTGGCCATGCAAAATTCTGAAACAAACGAGCGTTAACTCGAAGGCTTTCATAAAATTATTTCTTAGGCATACTAACTCTGAACTGTGATGAATTTATCTTGTTTTACCGATAACCTGTTTCCAAACACGACTTTCAGGATTGTACTAAATGTCGTATGCAATCCGAGGCTCATTACAAATGCTGTACTGATGTTCATTTCACCGGACTTTCTACTTTGTTACTATTTTTAGTTTCACTTCCGCAGTAAAATGTTCCGACAAAATCCTTTTTGATGGATTTTGACTGATCGCTGGGCTTTCTCGCTTGGCATTTATTTTTCACAAACTTTTACTCCAAAACTTGGCTAGGGAACACAAACGTTGACATTTACAATACTTCACTTTATTACTCTGGGTTACGTGACTTTTTTGTATATTCCATATTTCAATTTGACTGCCGCAGCTATCAAATATCAATCTACTGAAAGGCAAATGATTATCTGTCATCAAAATAGTCAACACTTGATTCCATTTTTTTATGGTTGTGCATTGACATACATAGGCAAAAATTCTTAGTTGCATCGAATATTTTATTTCATTTTGACCTGAAAATCAAAGCTCATATTTGAATTCAACAGGCTAATGGAAATGCTAAGCTGTATCGAACTTTTATTTCATCTTGACCTGTAAATTTAATTATTTTTTTTTTTAATTTCACAGGTCAATGGAAATTCTGAGATGTTTCGAATTTTTAATTTCATGTTGACTTGAAAATTAGTGTTCATTTTTTATTCAACAGGCCAATAGAAATTCTTAGCAGTATCGAAGTTTTTATTTCATCTTGACTTGAAAATTAATGTCTATTTTTTACGTCAACAGGCTGGTGTTGGTGTCGAGCGCACTGCTGTTGCTGCAGGCGTCCGAGCTCGCAAAAGTGCGGCAGAAGGGCGGCGTGCATGTCACGTCCTCTACCCTGAAGTGGGTGGTGGGCACCGGACGTCGATTACCTGCCCACTCCGTGCCGGTGGTCGAAGAAGACCCAACGACGGTGTGGTGTCGTGTGAAGCAACACAGCACCTTCACAGCAGGTGCCCTCAAGGATGGCGTGTGCACCGTACCCTTCATAAACGCAGTCCACACCTTCAATAGGGACTTTGAAGTCCTGGTGTCTTTGAACGGGTCTTCCCGAGTGCTCCGGAAACCCTGGGACAAATACCAAGCGCCGCCTCCAAACGCCGTTGCTGCAGAGCATCAGTGTCTGCTGGCGATGTACACTGCTGAGGATGGGACAGTCCATGCTGGGTATCTCAAGCCCAAAGAGAGGCGAGCTTACATTGTTCGAGGCCCCAAAGTTACTAAAGAAGAGTCTGCTTCGGTGTTGGTAGAAGATGAACCTCTTCGGTATGACCTCAGAAACATTAAACTGGACGGCCTACGCACTGAAGTGAGTCCAGACGAAGTTGAACTCACTTCCATCACTCTCCTGAACCCAGGATCTTCTGAGCAGAGGATTGTAGAGCCAGCCACCGTCACCGTTCGCCATCTTGTGTACTGGGGTCGTGTGAAAGGCACTTTGGCCGGACGCAATGCCCTCGTTGTATCTCCTGATGGAGAACAGCGCCATCTGGTCTGGGGCGACCAAAACGAGCTGGATCGGGCTCATCAACTTCTCCTGGAAGCCGATCTTCCTCCAGGTACAGGATCTAATGCTAGAGTGTTAGCTACGATCCGCAAAACAGAGGCTCCCTACACCGGTAAACTTACGTCCATTTACGCTGATGGCGGACGATTAGCTCGAACGATCCAAGGCTTGCACATGGACCAGCGTCTCATCGAACTAAGAGCTGTATATTCCCCTCCCTTCTACCTGCACAACAAGACGGAGCTCGATGTTCCGGGACTTTCAAGAGTTTTGTACCAGTCTTCGACCACAACTACTACATCGACTACCACAACTACTACCACTACCACAACCACTCAAGAGCCGCCAAAAACGGCACCTGCAAGTGTGTCAGAGAAACCTCAAAGTGATTCTCTAAGTCGAGGATTCGGAACATTCTTTACAGGAACCGCAATTGCAGCGTCAGCATCTACTGAGTTGTGCTTCTTTGTCTCGTTGTTCTCGATCTTACTGTTCCTCTAACAAATTTCTGTTTCCTTGTGCACAGTTGGTACTTCAAAAGTCAAAGTTTGAAATTCCGTGCAGATTTTCCAGAATCGTGTGAACGGCATTTTTCAAGGCCTTTTTAGATGGAAGAGTAGTTCCGAAGTCATATCATATTGTGATCGCTTCACTAAAATTATTAAGTTCGACTAAATTGTGTCTAAAGCCTTGTACCACATTTTCATTTCAGAGCCGGATTTAGTTCCTAATGTTTTCTAAAATGCTTCCTTCGTTCCGATATCAGGAGTAAATACAATTTTTGCATTATAATATTGTACTACCATGCTTGTTTGCCGAAAATTTGCTCTATATTCTGAAAAAATATTAGAATGAGTTTTTTATGAGTAAAAAATGTTAGTCTTAAATCATATTCATGATTTGTGATTTCGGTGTCAAAAGACGTTTCGATAGTTTTAAACATACGATAAAGCGCCCCAATTAGGATGCGTGTTTTTGGAAAGCTTTTGAGTTGTATTGATTAATAATTAATTGTGTAACATTATGAGTTGATAATGTAAAAGCTCGATCTAGGTATTGTTAGCCTAGCGTATGATAAAAATGAAACCTTAGCTCGATGATGTAGCATTTTAATCTTAGGTTGTACAGACTCAACGCTTAAAGAAAAGAAGTATTTTCAATTGTGTTCAGTAAAATACCTTAAGCATATCAAGCGGTTGTGCGTCAATGTACACCCGTGCGTATTCTTAGTTCCGGACAATACTTTTGTACTTCTCTAAGGGGTAATTCCCGATTGTAAATTTATGGGTTAGGTCTAACTAGTTTTAGCATCTCGTAGTTAGGAACTTAAATGATATTTTTTACGTATTGTGTAGATAAAGTTTCTAAAATAAGGTCATTAAGTAGAATTTTTTCCATGCGTGTGATTCAAGTGTGTACTGAGTGCAAAATGTAATGCCGAACGATGAGGCATTTCGAAATATTCTATCACCATGAACTGCAACCGGTGTTCAATTTTCTTTAAAAAGGTTATGGAAACGAAGCCTTGTTTTGATGCTTTAACGCTTGCACAAAATATCTGCGCTGTTGGTTGAATTTCCTGGTCGCCTTCCATTCAGCTCTCAGAATGTGGTCTCGCCTAAGTTCTTGTGAGATTAGTTTTAGCGTTGATTCAATTTTTGCCGAATTTTCTTCGGGTGGATAAAAATCGAAAACCAAGACTTCACTTTTGCTTCGCATTCATCCGTTAAAAAAGGGATTAAAAACACAACTTGAACGAAACCGAATAGAAACTGAGAGTCGCCAATAAACTCCTCAAGATTTTTGGATCTGGAATTATAAGTTTGAAAATTATGCCCTGGTATGTTTTGTACATGGAATCATTAGTTTAGAAACTATGCCACTGGTATACTTACGTGCTCACAAACCTTAATTTATTTTCCCAAAACTCACAATTGCCGTTAGTTCTTGAGTCTGAACTGAGGCAGCCCAAGTTTGAACCTAGCATAAATTTGGCGGACAGCTGAAGTATTGATGGCTTTATCGGGCTTTCCTGAAAATTCATTACTCAGACCGTGGGAAATTATTAAATCGTTAGATTTATTACCAGCCTCTTGAGTTAAAAGAGTTCAAGTTAAGGGGGAAAATAAGGCATTTAGTGATTACTTGCTGTTACTAAATATACGTCCGTTTAAATCGTTATTTTAATTTTGCTCGCGAGGATTCTCTCAGCAGCTCATTTACGTTGAGTCAAAGATGACCGGGATCACCTATCGTATCTGCATGATTTTCAATTTTAATTTTGTTTAAAAAAAGCGTTTGTTTTAAATTTTCAATGGCAAGCGTGACACCTGAGAGGTGCACATGGATATTTTATTCATAAGTGCTAGAACATAAGAAACCTAACATTTATCATACACAATCCACGAAGATTTTTCGATAAATTTGGAAGATAGAATTCGATTTTTGGGGCCTTCGAAACCTGCAATCGTTGTGTTCAAAATATTGCGAAAAGTCTAAGTGTATAACACAAAAAATTAGCCAAAAATTACTTACCCATGTACTGAGACATGCTGCATATTTTAGATTTGTAAATATCCGTGAAAGACAATAGCAAAATAAGCATGTAGCTTTTCACTGGACGATACTAGCAAGCCAAAGCAGTAGCAGTGCTAATAGGCACTAAGTTAAGGTATTTATATATTAATTTGAACGTGCACAAATTTTTTGCTAATGAAAACCCTTGAGCTGATTGTAAGAATGAGATCGCGGGTGAGAAAATCAATAAAAGCACAGCCATAGAGCAGCTCTTCATCAAATGTGTGTTGAACAAATAATTTTTGCTTTTAGACGATATTAATAAAGCCTCAAACAACAAGACTTCTTACTTAAAACGAAACGAATTGAAGAACAAAGCTGATATTTCTGAAATGTTATTGAACTTTAAAACATGCAACACAACGTCGTGATCAACATATACACATCACGACGTTGGTTCTTCTTTTTATTCTGAAAATGAAATTCTGTAAAATTCTTCCTACAAGAGCGCAAAACAATGACTTATTTCGAATTATTGCGTTTGCTGTTGGAATGAAGTATTTTTTTGCTCGTGACATCTGGCCGTCTTCTCTAGCTTCTTCGCTAGGCCGCTAACGCAGCATTTGCCGTTCAGGCACCAGAGCGGAACATCTGGAAACACTCCTCCGAAAATTCATCTTTTTATAAAATATCATAGTCTCATGACATCGTACTTGTAACTCGATTTGTGAAATTTATCGTATTTAAAATGAAATTATTCGAAAATACTGGCTTGTAATGACGTGTAAAGTATCAATGTTTGTCTCAGATTAAAGATTATTTATCACTCTCAGCTATTGCATTGAGCTTGAAGGAACTATTACTAAAATGTACTCTGGATCTTGAAAAATGTATTTCAGGGGCTGTTGAACTACTGCATATCAGTTTCAGAATAATTTAAGAATGTTTCGGGTATCTCATCTGCAAGTGTATTTCATGGATCATTTCAGCTATCATCTCGAATAATGTATCAAGTCATACGACCTCACATGTCATATTAAATAAAAAATCCTATTCTATTACCTACCAAATCATATCATAGAAATAAAGAAAAACAGACCTTCCGTAGAAAGATACATGGAACGAAGCAGAATATAAATACGCTATATAAGTTGAATATATCGCATTTTATTTCGAACACAGCAAATTATCGCAACACACGCAGTTCTGAACGGTGCAATCCGATTTCTCTTTCTTGCTTTTTTTATCTAAGAACTTCTTAATTAGGGTAATTTAAAAAAAAAATTCATAACAAATATTTGCCTCAAACTGGAAGAAATTTACTGCTAATGATTGAGTGAATTAAATTTTAAAAGGCCGGGGTCCGCTTATGATTGAGTAAATGATATATTAATTAGTATTTTTGGCTTTAAATGCCATTGATGTGACTGGCGTGAGGGATAATTTGAGTGGCAACGACCTGCCTCGCTGCGTTCTGGAATTGGGCGCACAACACGGACGTTATTTGGCTTATGTTAATGAGCTCGGTAATGTTGTCCAATATTAGGCCACGACTGCTCGGTAATGTTGTCCAATATTAGGCCACGACTGCTCGGTAATGTTGTCCAATATTAGGCCACGACTGCTCGGTAATGTTGTCCAATATTAGGCCACGACTGCTTGGTAATGTTGTCCAATATTAGGCCACGACTGCTCGGTAATATTGTTCGATATTAGGCCCCGACTGCTTGGTAATATTGTTCAATATTAGGCCACGACTGCTTGGTAATGTTGTTCAATATTAGGCCCCGACTGCTTGGTAATATTGTTCAATATTAGGCCACGACTGCTTGGTAATATTGTTCAATATTAGGCCACGACTGCTTGGTAATGTTGTTCAATATT
>JACJUY010000255.1:37677-70358 GCA_014220935.1 Platorchestia sp. MABIK
AAAAATTCCAGTGCATGAATATGTAGAAGCTCGCCAAATAAAGTATCAGGACTGATATTTTTTGGCAATATATTATATCATAGCACACACTTGTGAAACTATGTTGAGGCACGCAACACAGTTGCGTGCCTCAAACGACGACAAATGCTGTCAGAAAATTGCTTTTAAATAAAAGTTGTCCTGATTTGACACACAGAACACCTGCTAGTTTTGTACGGGCTGCATAGTAGCGGTACCGTTGTGGCCATTGTACTATTGAAGCAACACTTCTGCTATGGCGACAGTACTCTCTGTAAAATGTTTGACCTCTTCTCTTATAGCAACTTTGTGATTCTGGCAGACAAAGTTTAAGGCTACTGTACTATCATTGCAATAAAACTATATGAGCAACTGTACCCTTATGGCCGCAGAACTTTAACAGCAACTCTACTAATATATGTATGTTTGATCCTAGCACAACTACGAGTATAATAGCGGTGGTACTACTAATAATGATGATAATAATACAGGAACGGTACTATCATGGTAATTGCATGGGTCTTCTTGGAAATTGGCGTGGTCTCCGGCCGTCTATTTTATTTTCATTAGTACAAAAATTTACACAAGAAAATGATGCAGGCTTTGATGGTCAAAATGACGGTCAAAATGATGCAGCGGCTTTGATGATTTGCATCACATGAGCCCGTGTGTGGTGCACCTCACCACCTGCTGCTGGTTGTGCGTACAAATGTGTGTCCGTGTCTGACATGCACTAGTGCGTGCTGGTGCTAGTGCTAGTGCTAGTTACCGCTAGTGCTAGTGCTAGTTGCTGCTAGTGCTAGTATCAGTCTCCTGTTCGTGCGTGTCAGTGACCTGTTCGTGCATGTCAGTGTCTTGTTCATGCGTGTAAAATAGTCGATTTTGTGGTCTTCGTCATATTTTTTAACGCTAGTCTCTAATGGATTCTTTCCAATAAAAGACCGAAAATCTCCGCAGTTCATTTTCCTTGCCTTGAATTTGCGTCAAAAGAGTGATTTATACTTTTGCAATACTACACATTTATTTGACCACACCCTTGAATATAGGAATTTCAAACATAAGTTTGCTAAAAATATTTTTATAATTTTTATTACTTTGGAGTAGTAATTCACTTTAGTTTCTCACAAAATGTCTAAAATGGGATTTTCATTGAAGTTCTTGGATTTTTCCCGAATAAGAAACAACCCAGAAAACGAAAGAGCCCATGTGTGTACCTCTAAAGGACACAATACAGTTTGTTACTGCAAGGAATTGAATAGCGAGTCTCTTGTCATGCAGAATACTGGTGGAGAGATTTGAGTTAAGAATCGTATCTATTTGAATAGCTATTATTAGCATGAATGCAATGCTCGCTTTGCGTTCAAAAAGATCACAAAGAGCCTTGATTTTCCGTCTTTAGCGGCTCAATGTTCTACCATAACCTATAAATAGATTCAGATTCGATTTCCATATTCTTCCACGCATAAATATTTATGAACTAAAATAAACATTTGGTGATTTTGAAAGCTGCAAGCTGCTTATGTTTCATCTTTCGGTAATTTTCGACAGCTTAGAGCACCCTCAGGTTGACACAAGCAACTTACCATATATCGCTATTTTCTAGGTTCTCGGATTCGAATGAAAGAACTTTGAAATTGTTCTTACGTAAACTGCAGAATGCAAATGGTTTCAGGAAACAAAAATTGTTTTGAGAAAAAAGTTAAAAAAAATTACAACAGAAATCAACCCGAATCAGAAAGTTTCACGAAACTAAAATTGTTCTTAGAGATAAAACTTTGACCGTTTTCCAAAATTGGCTTTTCTATTAATTTTTTCACAATTGGCCAATTTCTTTTCGTATGGGCCTTGAGAATTTCACAAAACATGTAGCGCTTTGATAACCAGGATTCAAATTCAAAACAAAGCAAAACTTTATGTTTTGAACAACCCAAATTCCAAACTCATAAGTAAAATTAAAACCCAACACCTGCACACGACTTTGGTCACACTTACCAATTGCGTCAAATATACCTTAAATAAAATATCATGGATGAATAACCTAAGCCTATAACATCCTGCTTTTTTTAAAACGTGCGACCTGCGCTGCTGTTCACCGAGCCAAGAGCTCATCTCATATTGCAGCGCGGAAGTTATTCTCTCCAAAACTCTTGCTAAATCGAATTTCCTGCAGCAAAACTATTGCCGAATATAAGAAGGAGGACATCCTTGATACACAGCCCAGAAATTCGGGCGATTTTCTTTCAACGTTTCCTGCGCCTAGAACAATTTGCAACTCGTTGACCCTAACGGACGGCGCAAAACCAATTTGGGGGCCGGACGTGCCCTTCCGGCGTGACTGCTCCCAGCTCCGTCCTGCTGGAGGCACAAACCGGGCCTTCGTTGCCTCTTGGACTTGGTGGGAGGTGGGGATTTGGGGTCATTTTCTTTGGAAAGACTTTGGTTTTTCTTTAGACTTTGTATCCGGCGAGGATTTTAAGCCATCTCCTTTGTTTCCTCTTCGAACTTTGTGGAAGGCAAGTATTTCAAGCCATCTTCTTTGTTTCTCCTTTGGACTTGGTGGAAGGTGGGCATTGTATAGTCATTTTTTTAAATGATTCTGTTCCCTCTTGGACTTGGGGGAATGTGGTTATTTTATAACTATCTCCAGAAGGGCTTTTGTTTTCTTTTTGGACTTGGTGGAAGGTGGGGATTTTATAGCCATATCTAGAAGAATTTTTGTTCCCTCTTGGACTTGGTGGAAGGTGGATATATTATAACCATCTGTAGATGGGCTTTTGTTTCCTCTTTGGATTTTTTGGATAGTGAGAATTTCTAAATCATCTTTAGAAGAGTTTTTGTTTCCTCGTTGGACTTGGTGCACGATCCATGGTGAGGATTTTATAGCCATCTCTAGCAGGGCCTTTGTTTTATCTTTGGACTTGGTGGAAGGTGGGAATTTTAGAGCCACTTCTAGTAGGACCTTTGCATCCTTTTTGGACTTGGTGGAAGGCGAGGATTTTATAGTCATCTCTAGAGAGGCTTCCATTTCTCTCTAGACTTTGCGGATGTTGAGAATTTAAAGTTTCCTGCGTTTCCAGGGTAAACTTAATGAGAGTGATGGGTTCAAAGGCTGTCTCTAACACAATCATAATTGTCAAGTGGACTTTTCAGAACAATAAGTCTACAGATTCTTTGAAGGATTATGCCATTATTGAAACGTTTTTTACTATAATTGACTGGCTTCATGATTATTTCACCCAATCAAATTGAAAAAAAAATTGTTCCTTCTGAAGCCTGATTTTCAGTGTTGGAAAAATACTCGCTCAATTCAATTTACTCTCAGAAAATTTCTGCTCCTCAATCGCCTTAGAAAGCTTAACAGGAATAAATTTTATCAAATGTTGTGCATTTCTGATTTCATGATATCAAAAAGAAATTAGAAATGCTTCCAGATTCAGATAAATATTAAGAAAATTAAATTAGGAAAATACATGTAAAACGAGTTTTATTTTGAGGAACTAAGAACATTTGAAGATTATCTCATAAAAATGGTATCATCGAGAAATTAATTTAAGTATAATTAACGATTTATCATTCCTTTCTGATCCAATCTTCGATGCATTTATTTTCTATGAATTAGCTTGAATAGCGGAAAAGATACGCTGTCCTGTGATCTTTGTGATACAGCCACTGAACATAGCTTCCCCCCTCAATGCAATACGGCAGAACTATTTTGTGTTTGCGATCACAAGAAAGAAACGTGAGAGAAGGGACGTAGTTTCAACAATTGCGGCTGAATGCAGCGATGAGAAGGTGTAAAATTTTTTCCATAAATGCGAAAGTTTAAATTCTGAGCCTTCGAGCGATGACTCAACCATCTGAAATAATTAAAGACCCTCACAAAAGCGTTTGTTGAATTTGTCATAGAAAATACGGGTTCTATCGGAGGGTATTTCAGAGTAACACGGCCATGCAAATATATTCCACAGGCAGATAAAATAACCATCCTTGAATTTCGAGATGACAAAGTTTACTTTGCGATAAAATTCAGGAAAAACACTGATAAAGATCCCAACTCTTTTAAAAGGCGTCAGAATTTTTTTTAAGATTTAAAGAAAAAACTTGGAAAAAAATCTCTACGCATAATATAAGCTGCAAGAAAATCGTGCTCACATCAACTACTGCTAACCAATCAAGGATGAAGGATCGTACATGGTTGAATGTCGTCTATACGTTGCATCAGTTCATTTCCGAGGCCCACAAGGGTGAGAAGACTAATCCTGCCAATCCAATGGTGTCCATCAAACAGAATTACAAAGTAATGTTTCCAACGATCTTAAGTAGTTTAGGTGCGAATATAATTTATCTTTGTGTGGTTTTGCTGATAAAGTTACTTGTTGAAGGGCGAGTTGCCAGCTCTTGCTGCTGCAGGATCATGTCATCCGTGTCTAACACGCGAGTAAATGAAATGTAAAAGTAAACTCCGTAGATTTTTCTAATTTGTCTCTTGTTCCTCGTTAGATATTTTGCATGGATCGTAAATTCTATTCTAAATTTACACACGCAACAATTGATGTGCATGCAAATTTCAAATTTGTGTGACTGCATGACAGAGATTATAATTCGCTACCTGTGCATAAGTGACCTTGGATTTGAGAGCTCATTTTACTGCGCACACAAGCACAGTTATGTTTACTGTCTATCAACGATTGCCGTTGGGAATTCCTCAAGTATCTTGATAATATTTCAAGCGATGCTTGTACTGTGCCTCTCATTTTTTACCACCAGAGCCTACCTGAAACTTATAATTAAGTTAAGTGTAAAGTAGTGGAAAAAATGAAGCAAGATGAAATTCGTCCGTCGGATCAACTCTAAGTTGAGTTTTAGACGTCATTTCCACCAATCACATCAGTCGTGCAGCACGTCACTGATGCAACACGTCACTGATGCAGCATGTCACTGATGCAACACTTCACTGATGCAGCACGTCACTGATACAACCTTGCAGAGGCATCTGGGGAATTTTGGCTTCCCTTCGGGCAAGTTGAAGAAATTATTCAATCTTTGAATTCTAACTTGAACAGAAATTGAAAAGCAGAATTTAACAGAGTAAATAAAACAGAAACAAAAATAAACAGACTAGAAAGCACAGAGGTGTTCACATTTAATTGAGAATTGCAACAAATCCTTCAGCAGTGCAAAATTTTCTGTATGAAAATATTGAAAGTAAAGAAATGCCTGTGCCTTTTGTGTTAACTAAATGTGGATGCATTACTAATGCTAAAACTACAGAAGTTAATTAAATTTTTGTTTGGATGAAAGTACTCAAAATAATTAGTTAATCTGCAAGCTCCATAATAACTTAAGTGAGTGGAATATAATCTTTAGAAAGCTCTCCCGCAAAGAAACCGTGTGTGCTACTCAGAAATTATCCCAGAAGCATGTCGTAAAAACAACATTAATTTCATTAAAAGTAACCACTAATATATTACGCCCTTCGAGTAGGTTTTCAATGGTATTCAATTTTTTAGTTAAATTTTTGAATGTTTGCATAATTTTGCGAATGACCGAAAGACGCAAAAACTTTCATAATTTTGTGCGAAAAGCCGAAAAAACGCGAAAACTGAAGGTAAGTAGGTTATCTAGTAAGACCTTATCTTCCCGTGGGCAGAAAGAACAATTTTACCTTGAAATCTACAATCTTATCTACGTGGAACACTCCCTGTTACACTCTTCATTTCACTCCACAGTTTATTTTGCTACGATGCCCTGTAATTCGAAGACTATTTTTTCAGCAAAGCTCTGACTTTCATTTGAATGTCTAATTAGAAAGACGAGCTCCGGAAGACCAGCACAAACAGAGCGCAGCGCTAGCTCCTCAAGTAGAACGGCCTCAGTGAGCTTCATAGAAGCAAAACAACCGAGATTTAACCTCACAAAATCCTTAGTATTCTAAACTGGAGTTCAGATTTACGCCAGAAATAACGCAATCATGCAAATCTTAATTGTTTTCAACGAGACTGCGTGAGCTTTATCAAATCAAACACTTAAACAACCTGCAGCTTATATGACGTCCGACACAAGGAAACCTAATTTGCCAAACTTTCGCTGGTTAGCGTTTCTTTGATCTTTCACAAATAAGGAAAATCCGATAGACACCCTATGAAATAAATGGTTCACTGATCCCAGTTAATGGAATAATGGAATGGTTCATTTATTCCAGTAAATGGAATAATGGAATGGTTCACTTATTCCAGTAAATGGAATAATAGAATGGTTCACTTATTCCAGTAAATGGAATAATAGAATGGTTCACTTATTCCAGTAAATGGAATAATAGAATGGTTCACTTATTCCAGTAAATGGAATTATGGAATGGTCCACTTAGTCCAGTAAATAATGGAATAGCAGACTTGTTGCAGAGCCAGTCCTGAGGCGCATGCGCTGTATGGCCTGAGGAGTCTCCTTAACGAGCTCAAGTATTGAGGCTACCGACCTGTCTAGCAGACGACACTGAAATATAGAAAGAATATTCACATCATCTCATTAATTCTCGTCGGCGACAGTCAAAAAAAGAGCATTGCATCTCAGTCCACGATCCAGAGACGAATAATAATTTTTAAATTAGTTGGCGTTATCAGTTCATTACATACACTGCATACATATCAGGATAAAAAAGGAAAACAAACACAGTTAAGAATTTACTGATAAAAACAAACGTTTCAGATTATAAAAAACTATCTTCAGGGGTCTGAAAAATAAAATGGATTTTTTTAATAATCTGAAATAAAAGGTTTTTATCGTGATATTATTAACTGCGATTGTTTTCCTTTTGATCCTTAAAGTGAAATTTCTCAGAAATCAGCCTATTTTATCTTTCTGTATATATATGCCAAGCACGTGTGGGTAATTTCTTATTTAATGCTTGTTAGGAAAACTTCATCCTGCTCTACTAAAATGTAAGATATTCCCAACAAAGTGTGCTGACAATATTTTCAACTTATTATGTAAGTATTACACAGGCGTTACCTTGAAAAGAATAATAGAAAATTACATGGACTTTATATTTTGAGCAATAATAAACTCTTGGAATATTTCCGGAGACAACATTTTCTTCACAAAATATCAGGGTCTCATTACGCGGCATGTCGTTCCGAACCCTCGAGTCTCTGGAGCTTTTTTATTGGTCATCGTAAAAGCTTCAGGCCCAAATATAGCTCAAGTACAGCCTCATTAATTGCAAGGCATAGTAAATATCCTGCAACTTGGCAGAATTAATACCAAGAAACAGTCAAATTTACCATAATGTATGGTTAATTTTGGGTATGGTTTATTCTGCCATGTTGCGAGCATGTTGTTCAATAGCCGTTTCACTTCAAATTAGTTCAGGTAAACATTTTTCAAGCTCTAAGAAAAGATGTAGAATTTTTATTAATAGGAGATTCTTTGATCAGTGCTTGAAATTCTGGTGATGAACTGTGTGAAGCTTCATCATATACACAATAAATATGCCGCACTGTAATTGATTTTAATTAAAATTTGCGTTCTTTCGTTTCACAAGTCATCTTCTGATCAGAAATTCTGTGAAAAAATCATGTCGTGATAAAATTAATTGGCATTCATCATTAGAATCGCTTCAGGGGAAGACACTACGTGGTCGTCGGTAGAGGTTTCTTGGCAGCTCTAACGAGCACCGGCGGATAGGGAACAGCAGCTGATCATGTTGACTTAGTGTATCAATATTGTGTGCGTGACATGCGAACATTGCTTGCCTCAGCTACAACGCAGCTCAGCTTGTTTGTGAGCACGTACAAAGTAGAGCTGAACTGATAAAAAAAAACTATTAATATGGCTTGATTTTACCTTGAAACAGATTTAAGACCGAGTTCATACTTCTTGATAAGGGATTGGATTTTTGTTTCCAGGCATCGGTTCCATATCTCGATCGGTCTTTTCCCCTCTGCCAAACTGGCGGAAGGCTTGGAAAGAAGTGAGGTTCAGACCTGAAGGTTAGGTTGGCATTCCTTTTGTTGAAACAAAATCGTTTTTTTTGTTACAGACCACCTTTTTACGGTTCACTGGTCTCCTGTTTTTCAGCACCTACGACTATCTTGTTAAACTTTTTTCTTCTTTCATGAACTTCTTTCTTAGTCTACTGTTTGCATGTACTTTGTGCATAGATTCCGCGTTCCCTTTTTTCCACATTCAATGGTGCTGTCCTTCCTCTCTGTGGAACGCCATTGTTGCAGTTAGGGAGGCTTAAACTAACATCTAATCTAATCTAAGAAGCGCATGTCCATTCACATAAGCCTAACGTTCCTCCTTTGTGACACGGATGGCTTAAAAAACTGGAGTAATCGAAAATCCACAAATATCGAAATAAAACCTGGGGAACTTTTGCTCACAGAACGCTAAAGATGTCGAGAGGAACTGAACAACAAGCGGCAGTTTGGTCTAGTAAATAAAATCAAAGCGAGAACTGAACTGAAACGGAGATTGGGTTTTTTTTCAATTTAGGTGTGTTGGTTTTCCCTCTGACACCTTCAATTAAAAACGACCCGTGGCGGAGCGGCGATTTAAAGACCGAATGTGTCCGTCGAAATGATAGATGACCGCTCGGAATACAGGCGGAGTCCAAATAAATACTGGTGGCTGGTGTGGGGATTTACTGGAATTAGACGCCTGTCAAGAGGACCTTAAATTGAATGTGTGCGTACCTGCGTGTGTGTGCGCTTGCATGTGTGTACACCTAATGGTCGTAAAATTGAGAAATCATCGTAAAATTAATTCTGGAAACTTAAAACATTCGTGTATGGATATAGATTTACTTGAATTAGGCATCTGTAAAGAGAACTGACTGAGTGTGATTTCTCTTTCGTGTGTGTACAATGTTTTGAAACCGAATCATTTTCAATATCGGAAATCAATGGCAGCAACGCAAAAAAAAACAAGAGGGAAGTCCCTGAAATTGAATTTAGTTTGAAGATTGCAGAGATGCATCTCAAAGATGCACGCTTCGATGAGTGGACTGCTGTTAACTCTAGCGTAGAATTAATTCTAGCGTAGAAGTCTTCGTCCAATGAAATTGAGATTTGCTTCGGACTCAACGGCCAATTTTCTTGCCTGTACAAGCAGATTGAAACGTTGTATAACTGCCTTTGCAAGCAGATTGAAACGTTGTATAACTGCCTTTGCAAGCAGATTGAAACGTTGTATAACTGCCTTTGCAAGCAGAGTGAAACGTTGTATAACTGCCTTTGCAAGCAGAGTGAAACGTTTTGCAACTGGATCAACTCCATAAAACACTTTCGTTTAATGCGCTGAGAAACAGCATTTTTAAGCAGTATAGACGCAGCTTATCACTAAGCTGTGGTGCGGCCAAATGTTCATTTCTTCTTTGAAAGTCTAGCCCTTTGTTTCGATGCTTCATTCACGTTCGTGCGAATTGCACACAAAGAATACATTTATTTAAGACTCGTGTCGCTCTCGCTAATCCTAAATTTTTCACTGAAGAGGATTTATTTAAATTGTTAAATTAAAAATCCAGCACTCGCAGTTTAAGTTAGGCTTACTGGGGAAACGAAAATTTTTCATGCTTCTATTGCATGCATGATCACTATTCACTATCCACTATACTTATCATTATAATCAACGCAATCATTATTCATTATTGTAAGCATAATTACAATCACTATTGCAGGCATGATCACTTGCACGACTGCTAACTAATACTCGAACAATTTTACTAACACAGATATTATCAGTTGTATTAGTGTTAGCATAAACACTATTACTTCCGCAATGATTACTATTGTCAAACTATCAGTATTGGCTCATGCGCTACAACTAGAAACATTAATATTTAATTTTAATTAGACTTGGGAGTGTTGAAATAAAATCATGAACTCAGTGACATACGTTTCAAGCTAGAAAACTGTTCATCAATATAAGTAAGCTAAACATGCCTTCAGTATTCTGCGGTCCATAAGTCCTTTACACTCAGTGAAAATAAATCTTTCACATTATGCAGTCTATATCCTCTTTACAAGCTGCTAGATAATAATCCCCGAAATAGTGCTCTCTATTTATAAGTGGCTGCAGTCGGTCTATATTCTCAAGCAGGCAGTCACTGAGAGAATGACACCTGCGGTCCGGCTTCTGTTCTCCGAATGCCCGGACTTATCTTCATTTCCATCAGTATTCTGCGCTCTGGTAATCAATGAATAAACTTGAATAAAAGTTAGCCGAAAGTTAGACGCCAGAGTTACGGGCACAAAGTGGTAGCAGAACGGGGTCTTGAAGAAACATGAATGCTGGAAGCTAAGCTAGAGTTGTCCTGGAGTTTACTGAAGAGAGGCCGACCATCTGCGCTGCGAAATCCCTTGCCAAAGAAGTGCATTCAAGATCGTGGTGCTCTAAATCATTGCTAAGAAACTTTGAAAACTTCCCGTGTTGCTCTGGGGCAATATTGATCCCTCATAAATGGTTGCATTAGGGGTTTTAGATTTGGAGGCTTCAGTTTGGAAAGTGAGAGTACAGTCTCTGAAAAGTGTTATGTTCATTGCAAGAAATTAAAATCCATCATTGGGGAGCGATTTTCTGGAATTTTCTTGGGTTAATGGAACACGCAAAAATAAAAGAAGTTAAAATGATCATACATTGATCTTCGCTCATTGGTGGTCAGTTATATTTTCAATAGACTTTGTGCGCTTAAACTTAAGCAAATGTTGAAGCAGGAAACTGTCAACACTTTCACGACGACAAGACCTCTCAGAAGAAATAAGCTTGTGCCAACACACGAATAATACAGAACAGGCCAGGGGACAAATTTTAAAAAATCAAAACGTTTCATGTAATGGCAAAACAATAACTGACTTACTTGTTGGTAACCTCCGATGTTAATTCAACTCGATTAACATCTTTTCAGATAATTATAACACAGGCTTCATTAAAAAAAGGACCAAGTTAAAGTTGAACAGAATGAGCACCCAATAAATCACGAAAGGAATATCTCGACACACAGATATTTCTCGAGGAAATGGACAAGTACACAGGGTTTTTTCAAATCATCTGCGACGTAGATAAAGTTTAATTTTCGACATCGAATCGTCGGCGTGCAATCTCCTACATCTTTAGATTAGTTAAATAACATGAAAAGTTGACATGAAGAAGTGAGAAGTTAATGATTTCACGAGAAACATGAAGCTGGTAGACTTTGCATTTCGCGGTTTTACGCGAGATTTTCTCCCATGTGCGCAAGTACCGAGTTGAATTTGATGCAAATGTTTGGCGGCGTCAGCAGAATGCCACAATTCATTTTTGTAAATTTCTTCACTGTTCGTAATCTCACAAGGGCCTGAAAGAGCACCACGCTGCTGATGCTGACAGCACTCAAAGGCTGCAAATTTTGTTAGAGAGAAAATTTATTCCAAGGAAAAAGTTTGCAGACAAAAATCCCTCGACTTCGGGACTTGAAAGACTCTAAGTTTGAGGCGCATGCAAAGAATTTCAGGAAGGATTGAGAGAATAAGTTTGGCGCGCAATTTTATCAAGGCTATGTTATTGCAGAGAGGGCGAATAGCGCTGCTCTCAACAACACTTACTCGCTCCATATTTCAAGTATCATACAAAAACGTGGAGCACTGTTCTCGTTAGCGCTACTTTTAAAGTCAACGCAAGCCTGTTTATTTTCCAAAGGAAAGTTCATGGATTTCACAGCGTTAAGCCATAGCGAAAAATTCTCAAGGGCCGCTGGGGTTGAACGAACAATTTTTGGACTTCTTTTTTCTTTCATTGAATGGCGAAATTCAAAAAAAGGCATTGTTTTTTTTTTTGATCGAAGAAAGACTTGAAGTTCGACTGCATGAACCACAGGCCTATGAGCTCATTGCATTAACGTAGACTTGAAACCACGAAAGCCTGTCAAGAATATGAAAATTTCTAACTATTTTGTAGAAATTTTAGAACCGTATCCTCTAAATGAGCGCCTGTGAGAGATCGTGTGTGTGCCAGCGTCAAAGAAGAAGTTATGAACAAGTGTCAAATAAATGATGCTGGCGAAGCGATAAATTAAAATAAGCACCAAAAAAGTAGCAAACTTCTAGGGTATGTTTCAAATTGAAATGCCCTTGTTAACAATTTGAGTGAAATTTCTCTCAATTTTTGCTAGTTAATTGTTTTTTTAGGTTCGTCTAAACGTACATTCTCAACTTCGATCTGTCTCTGCAGGAACGGTACTTTAACACAAAGTCACCTGGCCAAACACTTGAAAAACGAAATTACAACCACACGTGCCAAACAAAACCTTGAAATAAAATGCATTACAGACACGCTTTCTATTTAACGCTCAGAGAACGAGGAAATATCACCTGTTTGCCAGCCTTTCCGCTGAACACGAACAAATTATCCGGGCATTTGCCAGCTAACTCTTTGAAAAAGAACAAATTACAGCACCGTTTGCTGGCCAATAGAGAGAAGCAGGCGAATTACTACGAGCACAGACCTGAGTGACGCTAGTCGCTGGGGGAATTCCTGACGCATTTCTCCTTAGGTCATTCCGGCGTCTCTGAGACGAGTGATGTGTTAGACGAGTGGTGTGTGTGAGATGAGTGATGTGTATGTGAGACGAGTGATGTGTGTGTGAGACGAGCGATGTGTGTGTGAGACAAGCGATGTGTGTGTGAAACGAGTGATGTGTATGTGAGACGAGCGGTGTGTGTGTGAGATGAGCGATGTGTGTGTGTGAGACAAGCGATGTGTGTGTGAGACAAGCGATGTGTGTGTGAGACAAGCGATGTGTGTGTGAGACGAGTGGTGTGTGTGAGACGAGCGATGTGTGTGTAAGATGAGCGATGTGTGTGTGGGACAAGCGATGTGTGTGTGAGACGAGTGATGTGTGTGAGACTAGTGATGTGTGTGAGACGAGTGATGTGTGTGAGACGAGTGATGTGTGTGAGACGAGTGATGTGTGTGAGACGAGTGATGTGTGTGAGACGAGTGATGTGTGTGAGACGAGTGATGTGTGTGAGACGAGTGATGTGTGTGAGACGATTGATGTGTGTGAGACGAGTGATGTGTGTGAGGCAAGTTAGACCAGAAAGCACTGCAGGGGAATGTAGTATACCATATAAAATTTGTCTGAAGAAAATATAAGTACTGTTAAATCCTCGAATTAAACATCAACTCATCTAAACCTTGAGTCGTACGGAAAAATTAGTCTCAGTTATTTCACTTATATTCAATACTTGATTACACGTGTGCGTTAATAAGAATACCTGGAATTAATTTCAATCCGCTTAAGTTGAGGTTCGAATTACAGGATATCCTTGAACTCTAGGATTGTTGTTTGTCGCCTTGCTGTTGTTTGTCGCCTTGCTGTTGTTTGTCGCCTTGCTGTTGTTTGAGAACTGAAAAGGTGAATTTTTGCAGCCCGCCCCATGTCATACTTAGATGGGCGTATTATTCAAGTTAGTTGTGCCAACAGTTTGATTTGAACAGTCATTCTTTCCAGCTATCCCAGACAGTGGACCATATCCCAAGTCAGAACTCACTTCCATTTTTAATCCTCTCGGATCAATTGAACTGTTATTTCCGTCAGTTACAATACCTCTCCATTGCAATTTTGGCACAGTCGATAAGATATTTTAATTATATTGGCATAATTTTTAGAGGCATGGAGCGCAAGGACTGCAACTCTCTCACGATTGTATAGAAGATTTGGTTTGTGTTGTTAAATTTATAAATCTTATGTTTCTTCTCTCAAAGATTTTCCGATGATCACGAGCGTGAGGAACGTTGCAGAGAGAGTGAAATAGTACCGTGCTTCTAGAATTTATTTATTACAGACCCTTCGTCTTTGTGACGTTTTGCATTACATTTAATTTCCTGTTCAGATTATTTGAATACGAACGCCAAAGCTCACTAGTTTTGACCTATGAAAATGCCGGTAAACACAGAATTCATTTTCTATTCCACGTACCCGCGATTCTACAATAATTATTCCTATTCTCAATCCACTAACGTCCACGTATTCAATTTCCATTTTCTGATCCCGCCGCACGGTTGTTTTTAAAGTCATGCACAATATTCCGGCGTGCGCATATCTCATGCAAGATCCGCTGCCAAGTTTGCTTGTACTTTTGGGCCTAACATCCCGCTCCGAATATTGCTGAATTCTGCCCCGCGCTTCCGGCTCACTGTGCCGGGCTGTCTCGCAAGAGCTGCGTGGGAGCCGACAGAACATGTTGCTGACGGAATGTAGACGTCTCTCGGAATACGGCCGTTCAAAGTTCACAAATGCAACAAACAACATGATGTGCTGATACATCACTGTTGTTGCCCAGCGTATCTGCATCGTCAAACTTTGAAATCGGATTGACTATGGATGCCAAGTAGATTCTACGTCGATAACGGGTCACTCTTTCATCTGGTATTAATGACACTCTGTGATTCAACATCAGAGCCAGGTAACTTTCACATTCAACATCTATTACATTGTCACGAGGAAAATTTCAAATTCTGCTTGCTGAATCACCAATGAAAAAGTACTCATGGTTGGCAAAGTCATATTGCGTATTTTATTTCATACTGACAAGTCTACAGATGAGAGAGAGCGCGTATAGCAACATATTCTCAACAACTCAAGCAACAGCACAACAACATCGACAAACCTGTTTGAACAAATGATGGAAGATAGAAGACCTAAAACAAATGCACTGTGGTTGGAACGCCAACATTTATTTTTGCAGCAAAGTAATCGAAAAGAAAAGTAAAGTAAGCCGATTTGGATTCATTTAGTTTGCATAGAGCATATTTTATGCACTTAGGCACATTTTTCACGCTATTTGTCATTCCACCAGCGTCAACTTTAAGCTTATGTGCTTTGTGTACTGTGATGTGTTGGGTGATCACATGTGTGAGCTGAATTGTATGATCGCATGCTTTGTGCTCTGTTGTGTGATCCCATACGTGCTCTGTATTAAGAAATCAAATGGTTTATTTCCGGAAATGTGCTAGCATAAATATATTCCCTTAATTTTTTTCCGTAGAAATCTGGCTTGACATGAGAGAAGCCTCATGAGTCGCATGACAGAAGGGCTTCTCGGAAAATTTCTCATTAATTTGGTTCGCATGAAAGATTACTCGGAAAACTCTTCAATGATCTCGTAATTAGTAAGCTCTAAGTACACCTCAAAAGTATTAGGGGCTTATGGTTAAATAAAATCGCTAATGAGAACTGTAATGAAGCCATTGGTACTGGTTCTAAATGATATAGAATTCAAAATATAAAATGTACAATAATATATTCGGTCATGGGAAGATCACCTCATAAACGTACGAGGGTACATGCCGAATAAATACATTAAATTGAGACTTAGGCAGAGAAAACCTTAGAAAGGCTATGTTAAGTAGATTTCAGAGGGGAGTATAACTTTCGCCAAAGCCCCGTTCCTAAAATAAGGCCGCACTTCGAGTTTTCGAAAATTCAGCATCTGAAAAAAAGGAAGGAACCCCCCAGAGACGAGGGAATTGCGGCGTTGCTGAAGTTTGGACATCCCAGCGGCCGGTCGAGCGGGGGGAGGAGGCGTTGGGAGACGCCCAGGAGGTGGGGAAACTGATGTTTTGGCAGATGTAGGAACCTGATTTGTGGGTGTGAAGGTTGTTTGCGTGGGTTTAAGCCTGATTTAAGAATACAAAGTTTCGTCTTGGAAGTTAAAAATTTATTATAAACCCTTGAGACCATTCTCCGGTGTTAGAAATTTGTTTTGAAAATACAAATTTTACAAGAAAGGCTAGAAATTCATCTTGAAAGAAATAAATTGGTTTCGAATGTTGGACACTCGATCCTCTCTCCGTAATGAGGAATTTGAATCACTATGTGTGAACCTTGCGTTAGTACCGGATTAGGATATTCTATTTTAATGTTTTAAATTTATCATTACTAAGTACAGTTTAAAATATCACCGACTCTCTTTGACACTAAGAGAAACTTGCGTGAGGTGAGAACTTACTTTGAAAATCATAATCTTCAATTGAAAGTGAGAAATGAGCTCCAAAGGCCAGAAATCGTCAGTGATGTTTAGAAATCTGCCATGCAATTCATGAAAATATTCCCGAGCTTCAAATGTAGTTGGAAATTCAAGGATACGAATTGAAAGTTGAATATTTTGCCGGGGAAATGAATGAGACGAACAGCTTGAGCTAGAGGCTGGAAAATCAGATTTGTCTGATTTCAATGAAAGAAACAGGATATGATACTTTCGCAATGATATACATACAGTACGTTTGTTGTTGGAAAAATGAAGTAAAAAATTGTAGACACAGTGAGAACAGTTTATTAATAACTTCATAATGTGAAGATTGTCTCCTGTCACGGGAGAATTTCGGGCAGCCTAATCAAGTTGCTCGCTGTGAAGTGCTGCGTGTTTCTAATTGAAGGTAAAACAAGAGAATACTTCGTAACGTTTCAAGTTTATGTTACTTGGTTCTTGAGTCAAGTAATATCTGCAATAACTACAAAAAAGAAAATGACTAATTTTTTTAAAAAACCTGTTTCAAATAGTAGTACTCGTTAAAACTAGATTTAAAGGTTCAAACAAAGTGTATGATCTATTACGAAGTGTTCACCGTGGCCGAGTGGTTAAGAGAGCGCCCTTCACGGGAAGGTGTCGGCAGTTTGAATCCCGGCAGTGCCGCCCGGTTTTTCTCCCCGTTGGGAAAAGGGAGAACTCAGCCACAATTCCCCACTCTACCCAGGTGTCGGAAATGAGCACCGGCTTGACCGGGGGTAACCGTCATTGCGTCCTGGTGTTAATTAAAAGGCAGTTGAAAAACCAATGAGCAAGATGAAATGTATCAGGGTTGATTAGAATTAAAAAAATCCTTTACTAGTGAGTAAAGACTTCCACGGCGCTCGTGAGTCGGCAGGTGTGAGAGCCTTCAGTACCTAAGAAAATCAACTGCATCGAAGAAAGAATCAAAATTCATACTTTGATAATTGAGTGCGTAAAAAAGTCAACATTATATACTGCATACATGGGACACAATGTAAAAAGTCTAATTTCGAGGAAAATTTTGTCTATAATTCTTTATAAGTGTTTGTAACCCTGTATTATCAACGTAGTTCTATTTTTACGTCCATTCAAGTTTTCAATTTGTGAAACAAACCTCGATACCCGTCACACGATTCCCACAAGGACGCTTATTAAATCATGGTATGTTGATTGGTTACCAATCTGCTTGGCAGCTGTGGCAGGTTAGGGCTTACAGAGCAGTTAATAGCTTGGCAGTTGTGGCAGGTGAGTCGGTGGCAACAGAGTGTGGCAGGAGTGGCATGTCTGATGGCAGTAACTAGCCTGCAATTGACGCTAGTAAGGGCAGGTCTGCACAGCGCCATGCCCGAGCTCCAGAAGCTACAGCATGGAGGGTGTCGGTGTCTCTACAGCAGGGGTTCCTAATCTTTTTCGCTCCGCACCCCTAATTGATGTTTATTCGAACCTCGCACTCCCTGAAATAAGATTGCCAACATACAGCCAATCTTATCATTTCCCCGGACTTTTTTCGCACCCCAGAAATAAAAATGCTTACATTTAGCCTCTATCCTATAATTTACCCGGACTTTGCTCGCACCCCTGGAATAAAAATGCCAACATTTAGCCAATATCCTATTATTTACCCGGACTTTGCTTGCACCCCTGGAATAAAAATGCTTACATTTAGCCTCTATCCTATTACTTACCCGGACTTTGCTCGCACCCCTGGAATAAAAATGCCAACATTTAGCCAATATCCTATTTTTTACCCGGACTTTGCTCGCACCCCTGGAGTAAAAAGGCCAACATTTAGCCCCTATCCTATTATTTACCCGGACTTTGCTCGCACCCCTGGAATAAAAATGCCAACATTTGGCCAATATCCTATTATTTACCCGGACTTTGCTCGCACCCCCAAAGGATGCAAGCCCCCAGTCTAGGAACCTCTGCTTTAAATAACAGAGAAGCGGTCTGAAAACCAGAGTCTATTTCACGCATTCATTGATTTCAAGTGGGAGTCTTGAATGGATTACCCCTGTGAAATTTTTTGAACTTGATACCAAATGTTGATAAATATCTTTGGTGTAATGAATGCGTAGAAAATAACCAAAGTATTTGGGATTGGCCTTATGTAGTTTTATGAAGTGAGATGCGAAACGTTTGATCACAATTGCACCCTCTGTGTCAATTACCTTTCTGGTTATGTAGGTCTGGAATTTTCCGTACACGTCGGCTTAAAAATTACTGAGGATATCATGGTGCAATTTTCATTGTGTACATTTTATTTCATTTTTTCTCAAACATTTCTTATATCCATTATCGTACTTGCGCTCTTATTCACATTGAATTTAGCGGAGGGTGACTGAGTTAATCAGAGAAGTGATTGGCGAGGTCTCATTATGCTGATTTGCTGCATAATGCCAGGGCGCAGAACTTTGGCGTTTCAAGAGTTACGCAAAGTTTGTCCCGCAGCAGACTTCCATAACTTAACAAAGTCACTTAGCATTTTTAGAGCTTGTAAGAAAGTCGCCGAGTCGTCAACGAGGGCTTAGAAAAATTTTGCAGTGGGGTGGATTTCTCTAAAAGCTGAGTTGGTGATGCACTCTTCTGCGGCGGAGGTTCTTTGCCAAAAATATGCGAATATATTAATATTAAAGTGGCATGACGCTTCTTTGGATTTTTTATCCTGATTGCAGTGAGTTATAAGTGCCATGAAACGGAAAATTTAAACCATTTGTCGATGAAAATTTTATTGCTGTTCACAATAACCAGCAGTATTATAGAAATTGTGAGTTTCTACATAGAGAGATAAACTTGGCCATAAACTGTTTGTACTGAACTTGGAATATTATCTTAGCAAACAATACATTACTCATCATACTAAATTCCAACTCATCACACTAAATTCCAGCTCCTCAAACTAAATTCCAGCTCCTCAAACAGTCATTTCATTAACGACATTTTCTCAAACTTCCCAACGCTGAATTGGAGGCATGGCAAAAAGGTGCGCTCATAAACTGATAGACAACATATTAGTTTTTAAAAATGGTTCAATGCAAATGTCCTTTGTAGAGATACCATAATAGGTGATATAATACACAGTTGAGAGATGAAGTACATAAGAACGTAACCATTTCACAGCGACTGCTGATGTTTGTTTGACTATCAATCTATCTGCATATATATATACATGAAAGCGTATTTCTTCCGCCAAGGAGAGGAACCCAACCAAGCGTGAACTAGATCAAACCAATTATGACCGTACGAAGTTAATAATTTTTACAAAGCAATCGGATAAAAGGTGTCCTGAATATATTAATCCAATTCAAAATTACAGTTCATAACTCTCGATTGTAAAAAAAGCCCCTTCCTAAACTTTGCAGCAACTGCAAGCGTAATTTCTGGGAACATATCAATATTCTTAAGAATTTCTCTAAATAATTATTTCCTTTGATGTGTCGACAAACATCAGAAAGTTGTGACGGAGCTCATTTACACAGCGATCCTGCAAACTTGTTAGTCAAGATTTCTGTAAGTTGGCGCTTTGAAAACATCGTCACGAGCTGGTGTCGACAGGAGAGCTTTTTCATGCGAGCCAAGTTGCAGCGAAGAAAATGAAAGAGAAAACAAGAAGACGAGGAATAAAAGCTAACTCCTAGGAGAAAACGAGATAAAAGGAAAAGAAAAAAAGAAGATGGGAATAGGAGGAAAAGAGAAACGAAAACTGTAATACGAGAAATAGAAAAACGAAGACGATAATGAGAGGAATAGACAAAAGAAAACGAAAACAAGAGGAATCCAAAAAAGAAAACGATACTAAGAGGAATAGGAAAAATAAAACGATAATAAGAGGAATAGAAAAAAGAAAACGAGACAAAGAAGACTAGAAAAAAAAGGAGAAGACTTTTGTTTACCCCGGGTCAGGCAAAACACGAGCAGTGGGGACTCCTTTGATGGCCGTAATGAGCAATGGCTGACGAAGGCTTCAGACAACATTCTAAAGTTTTTCCTTTCAATGGAAGCTTTCGAGAGCCAGGAATTAAGGAAGCAACTCAGACGAGATCGTTAGGATGCAGGTCTTTTACGAGCTAAACTCTCAGTAACTCGACGGCAAGTGCGCATTTATTTAAGCTCAAAGTGTCTTTGAAAAACTCAAGGCTGGTAAAATGTTCAGGTAGTATACTCTTCTTTCATCAACAAAGACTTTATTTCCTTTATATTTCACCTGCCTTACTAGGTTTTATCTGCTCAAATAAAAAGGAGGTAAAATCTTCTTTCAATAACGAAGACTTCACTACCTAAATATTTTACTAGCTATACCTGCTTTACCTGCTTTTACATGGTAATATATATAGGTAGTAAAATCTTTTTCACTAACGAAGATTTTACTTCCTTTGAATTTTACCAGCCTTGAGTTTTTCAATGACGTTTTGAAAAACTCAAGGCGGGTAAAATATAAGGGTAGTAAAATCTGCTTCTACTAACGAAGAAATTTTGCATCAGGCGCAAGCCGTCTCGTGTCGTGCGTCAATGAAGTTCTTCAATTCGTACGAAATGATTGCATCACTTTACACTGGTTTTCCTAAAACTAACCGGAATAATTTAATCTTAATTATTGAAATTCAATCGTTTTCATTATAATCCGGTTTTATTTAAGGTTGTATGTGAAACATAATTAATTCAATGAATCCATCATACAATTTTCGAATCGTTGCAATATTTGAATTAGCCTTACGAAGCAGAAGTTAATTGTATTCCATACGCTTGGAGCGTATACTAATTTATGAAGAAGATAACAATGTCCATTGCAATCTTGCTAGGCGCACACAGAATATCGCGAGTCTTCATGTCTAAAAGGCGCAGATTGCAGATAACGAAGCAACTGGAATTCCTCTCATTTTTATAACCATTCGTTTCAAACAGAAGTTTTCTGGTATCCTGGCTACGCTTCCCGAGTGGTTGTAAAGTACTTTTGTCTGTTAAATTGACCCTTTCCGCATTTTGGTACTCATATTACCGTTATTATAACCGTCGTCACTAAACTGGCACTGGCATCAGGTCATCACCTATTTAATGTGCTGCAGGTGGTGGGCTGCAGGTGGTGTGCTGCAGGTGGTGTGCTGCAGGTGGTGTGCTAAAATAAAGAGAAACCAAACGATTCACATCGCCATCAGAAGTACAACCAACAACGCTGATGAAACAATTCAGTGTAAGGGCTAGAAAGGAACTGTTACTCGGCAGTGAATTTTCGGGACGACATTAGTAAACAAATTTAAAAACAGCAAAAATTTAACAATAAATGTAATATGCTTAGGCTGTTTTCACAAGAGGACCAAAAAGTCCTGTGAGGTGTTGAAGAATTAAGTATACGTGAGATGCTCACTGTCTGCAGCCAAGAGTAATACCAAAAACTAGAAATTCGAAACAAACATCGCGACTCAAAGAATTAATAAATCCTTTAAAAACTTGAACTTGTCCCCACTTTCCTTTGATATATGTTAAAAATTATGCCCTAATTATGCACCTCTAAGTTGTTGAACATTTCGTTGGCAAGTTTTGGTCTGGAGGGCGTTGCAGAATCAATTTTAAATCGATGTCCCCCAGGGACAAAACGAAAGATTTTTGAAAGCGTAGTTTCTCCGAGGTGAGCTAGCCTTCCTAATTAATTAACATTTAATTTTCTGCTGCAGTCATGAAGAATCGAGTCTTTCCGAGAGCAGCTTATTCGTTGCTTTCCTTTCCTTTTCATTTTCTTAGATTTAAGAAATTTTAATTTCTTATATCTAGAACACAGGGTTGGTTTGGGAAAAATATTCGACTTCCAAGTCCTTTCACGAGTGCAGAACTAAAGAGGGTACGTGAGATGTAACCGTACTCATTGCAACCTCAACTGCACGAATTTCGATAACTGCATTCACATCACGAACCGCAACCTCACACATTTCAAGAACCGTAACCACATTCACTTTAAGAACCTCAACCGCACTTACATAAAAAACCGCAACCACACTCACTTCAAAAACCGCAACCGCACTCACTTCAAGAACCGCAACCGCACTCACTTCAAGAACCGCAACCGCACTCAATTTCGCAAGAGTAACCACCAACAAGCGCTATCAGAAAGGCATTCTGTAGTCCCACCGTTCCTAATGCTCGCCTCGAAGGCTCGGAGCGTGCGATATTGAGACCGACTCCGCTGTATCTCCACTCCAATTCCCGAATTCCAATTCCTAGGAAGCACCTCGTCAGCGGAAAGGAGATCAAGAGACCTCTAAGTCGAGTTCTCCAGGAAAAGACGCTAATTCCCCACCAAATACCTAAATATTATGGCTAAAAACTTTAAGAAATGTCGCTCCTCACAGTGTTGGCAAACACCATATCTCTCGGCTTAGCTACATACCAGGTTTGATTCAACAGTTCTGATAATTCTGAAAGAATTACATAAAAAGTGCGACGTTGGCACAGCTATTGGTATTTTCGTCGCAAAGTTCGGCACCAACCGGCCCCAAAATTGGCTTAGAATCAGTTTTGCTCCAGAAACAGCAGTATTTTTCACTGCAGAGTCGTCGCCGTTGCGGCAAAAGTCGACAGGATTTTCGCCGCTGAACTTTGTTCAATGCTGTGGCTTATCGCGGCCGTGTGTCAAATTAGGACTTGGCTCTTGAAAGCCAGCAACTTTGGTGGACAAGTTTTGAGCAGAATTGCATTTTTAGATCTTTTCTTTTCTTTTTGCTATCATTTTTGAGGTGAGAGGTATAGCGGCAGAGGTCTTCATTTTGTGATCCATTTGATGAAGAAATGAAGCCTGTGAAATAATTTCCCATTCAGACTCAAATTCGATTTGATCTCTTCCCTATGTAAATAACGCTAGCATATCTGTGCAGGACAGTACATGCTTGAAGTAATATTTTGCTGCGAGACTCTGGAAGAAAAAGTACGACGGTTCATTTCACGTCCCCGAGAACATCGTTATATCCCAACATCCTGTTCGTGCTGCCGAAGTGAATGACAGCACTTGCTTGGCTGATGAGTAGCAGTTGGTACATGCATTGTTGGGTAAGTTTGCTGAGAGCTAACAACACTCAGCACCCACATGGGGCTCACGGTAGTCTTGTCGGTGTCGCTCATACCGCAGCGTAGATGAAAGTAACGAAAGAAATTTATCTCAAATTTAAAGCGGACACGTCAATATCGCAGCAACGTTTAGACGTGCCACTCGGACACGTCAAAGAGACCTACAAAATTAGCACAATCACTTACCTGTGTTAATTTTGCCTGTAAGATTAGACTACGAAGAGACCTGTGCATTGAATACATGTACGTCCACATCGCAGTGACGCGAAGACTTTGCCCTTAGATTTGTCAAAGACACCAGGGCATTTAGAACAGACACGCCAATATCACAATGACGTGGCACTCGGACACGTTGTAGAGGCCAGGTATTTCGACAGCTACGAGCAGGACCAGAGGCCATTCGGAACTGCGGCACGCACAATTTGATGGTCGTTGACGTTAATGAAGAGTGAAGCGTACTGGTCTGCAGTATGTCCTGTGCGGCCCACGTGCACTCGGGAGCTCTTGCTGTTGTTTCTGTGAGAGTTGTAAAGCATTGATGTGATCCAACTTCGTTTTGGAAAAGCCAATCAAAACTAGCATGAGAAAAGAATCAATAATACCGAGTTGGCTAGCGCGGAATAATGAACTGAACCTGAAAGGCACAAACAGCATCAAGCCAACGGGGACGAACCAATTAAACTGTCTACTACTCGTCAGTAGGTAAAATCCGAATAACAAATGCAATTGGATCAGCCCAAAAAGAACAAACCAATACATCGAGTCAGCTAGCGCGGAATAATGAATTGAACCTGTTGGGCACAAATATCATCATGCTAAAAAATGACGATCCAACTAAACCAAGTCAATAAGTGATATTCGAAAGAACAATTCAATTGGAATATGAGAAGAAGGATGCTTTCGTTTTCTAAGCCCAATAGAAAGCAGCCTATAAGAACACGCTGGTTGCACCAAGCCAGTGTAGGAGCATACCTTCCTGCTCCGTTAGAAAAAGAAGTGCGTGAAAGAAAAAGTCATCCCCCACCAAGCCTCAAACTCTGGTGCTGACGAGACCAACCTCAGATTTTCACTTCAAAAATATATTGAGTTTAATGGCGGATGCCAAGTGCTTTCAGGGCTTGGGCAAAACATTGGAGTTAAGAAATAATTGATTTAAGGAATAATGGAGTTGAGAAATATTAAAGTCTCCCATAGACTGCATCGAGCAATAAATGATCACCCCATCCAGTTTTGCCGTACCTCAAAGTTGATCCCTACTGCACAAATCGCTCAAAAATTATTTTAAGCGCATCTACAAAAAAAAAGAAGTGGGAATTTTATTCTTTTAAACGAATGGGACTCTCTGGTCCCATTCGTGACAGAATATTATGAACCATTCTTCAGAGATGACGAGTAAATTTTGAAGACACAGATTAATTTGACTAAAAGCGTCATGGAATATTCCTGGAAGTGGCTATAAGATATTCAGAAGCAACTAAGCTCCTAATCTACGCAGGCCGTTGCGTGGGGGGAGCTTGAGGAACATAATCTATCTCGGTGGAGGGAGGGAAACTTTCCAACGAAACCAAGAGCTGGATGTTGCTGAAAGAAACCAGCCGTTTTATTCCGCAGGTAAAAACAGGGCTTTGGGAACTACGGGTCGAAACCGAGCTTTCGAAACCATCGTTGGAAATTAGGCGATGGAAGCTGCTGGTGGAAACCGGGTGTTGAAAACCGCACGTGAACTGCTGGTGGAAACCGATGGTTGGAATCCATGCTTGGAAATTGGGCGTTGGAGACTACACGTAGAAGCTGGGCGTTGAAAACCGCTTCTGCAAATCGTGAGTTGGAAACCTCTGGCGTAAACCACGCTTTGGAAACTGCCGGCGGAAACTAGAAGTAAGATAGGGAACTACAAAAAGAAATTAAGAGTTTGATACCGTGAATGGGAAGTGGAAATTGAAAATTACAAATAAAAATCAACGAGTAAAACCGTTCATTAGAATAAAGATTCAAAACCCAAAAAAAAACCTGGATCTGGAGACTGTAAATACAAACAAAGAATTATATTATATATAAATCACAACTATGTTTAATATCACTAATCTCTGATACCAAGAGGGAGTTTTAATTCTTCCCTCTTATTTTAACAATTCATTCCGTTAGCGCATCATCCATTCTACAACACAACGTAGTAACACAACTCAGCCATAAGTGGCACTACACACTCCACACTGTATTTATGTCCCTCAGTACACCAGATCACACTGGCAGCGCAGGCCGGCGTCAGGATCACAGGGCAGGAGCCAGGCAAGAGGGTCCAACTCCACAGGTCGTAATCTCCGGAGGGCGTTGCCGGGGTGGCGGCAGTGGGGCGTGAGGGACGGGCTCTGAACGGCTGGCGGACGTACAAAGAAGGGCGCACGTCAGCATGTCATGTCAGGATGTGATCAAATTCACGCCATCAAATTCAACACAGCGGCGCATTCAACATTCACGTCATCAAATTCAACACAACAGCGCAATACCAGTCCGCTGAACCGGGAAATGAACAACAGAACAAAATAAAACAGAATGCAGCCTCAGTCAGTTAGAAGAAGACAACGTGACAGAAATTCCCTGCGAGGCAAAAATTTCTGCCGCAATACAACCTCGGCAGTTACCCTTACAAGCAAGGGTAACTTTTCAGTGGATGTTCTTCATCAAATTCGCACAAATTACATTAGAAATTTTAAATATGTGTGCAAAATTTAGCATGAAAGTGATTGAAACTGTTAAGCGCAATTTGCAGTGTAACTTTTGAATGCTTAAGAAAAGTGGTCATTATATCCGGAGCGAGTAACCATTGCTAAGAACGAAAAAAAATATTACTTCTCTATCTTCTGGGGGATTGGTTAATGAATAATAAGAAAATCATGCCTGAATTCACTTATTGCATGGGCGACATTGTTGCTGCGGAGATTCCTGCTTGCTCAGTGGATCATTAACGAATATCAACTTGCATAAATATGTGTCAACAGAAATAAACATGTATCAACGTACGAAAATTTATTTATCAACAAATATAAACTGTACCAACTTACATAAACATGTACCAACTTACATAAACATGTACCAACACACATAAGCACATATCAACATACATACACATGCTCTTTTGAGCTCTCCGTTACCACGGAATAACACATACAATTAATTTGAAGACTGTAATTTCTGAATAAAAATAGACATGAAAGTTCTGTCAAGATACAATAATTTCTAAGGAATGCACAAATTGAATCATGACTTCGTTGCAGACTGTAGCGTTCCAAATACAAGCGCGCTAGAATTTTCGGCGATTCCGACCCTCAGTTTCCCTTCTTGTACACTAGTGGCGTTGCTATGGCAACCTCAGCCCGGCAGGTGCGTGCAGATGTTGCCTCCTGCAGCAGGTGGGGCCAGCAGATGTGCCTCCTGCAGCAAGTATGGCCAGCAGGTGTTGCCTCCTGCAGCAGGTGTAGCCTCCTGCAGCAGGTGTGGGCAGGTTTTCTCCCTCCTCGACACACAATAGTAAAACAATTGCCAATATTATTTGACAAACTGTAAGTATCTTGGTATTGTGCAATATTCGATAAAAGTGTTTCGTTCAAAATAAGAATAGGAGATAAAAATTGTAAATGCCTACTGCATTCTGTTTCTTCGATATCAACATAGGTACCAGTACTAGTAATATAACGGCAACATCTCCGTTTATTTCCATCTTTATTAAATTATTCGTGGAAAATAATAATAATTAATTTTCCTCAATGTTCAATTTAGATATACAAATGAGTCAGGCAAATGATTCAACATTAAACCTATTTTCAAAACTATATGTTCAGTTTAGATCCTCTAAACAAATCATGTTCATCCATTCGCAAGATGTATTCAGTGGAGAAACTCGAAACGCCTTAAAACGCTAATATTTGTAACATTATAAGTTCAAGCACAGCAAGTGAAAGTTAAATGTCGCAGACTGGAAAGTGTCGCTTGACCAAAAGTGTCGTGATTTAGGAGGTGTCCCTTCACCAAAGATGCCGTAAACTGGGAAGTTTTGCTTGACCAAAGATGTAAACTGGGAAGTGTCGCTTCTCCAAAGATGTCGTAAACTTAGAAGTGTGGTTTGACCAAAAATGTCGTAAACTGCGAAGTGACACATGACCAAATATGTCGTAAACTGAGAAATGTCGCCTGACCAAATATGTCGTAAACTGAGATTTGTAGCTTGACCAAATATGTTGTAAACTGAGAAGTGTCGCTTGCCCAAACATGTCCTAAGCAGGGAAGTGTCGCTTGACCAAAGATGTCGTAAACTAGTACGTGTCGCTTGAGCAAAGATGTCGTAAACTGAGCAGTGTCGCACGAGTAAAACTTGTCATTCCTGCTCATTTTTCTCTTTTTTTGAACGTCGGCTGCAGTAACCCTGAGACATGCACTCAAAGGGTCTAGAATTCCTCAATGGACGTTTAAAGTCCGGAATTTTCTAAGTTTGACGAAATTAAAGCAACTTGCGCATGTCAAATTCTTTCGAAACGAAATGCTGCCTCGAGTTCACAAGCGCATGCGCCTAATGCTGTGCCCCGGAATTTCCATAAAGGAAGACTGGGCAAAATGTCGCAAGGCTCTGGAAAGAAAGAGGTCCAATGATGCGAGGATATTAAGGAGAGTTTCGTGAAGTTTTATTTGTTTAAACTTGAAGAAGAGAATGCTTAAAAATCCGTGAAACCATGACCGCCCAATGACGATTTTTTCAGTTTGTTTTGTAGAATAACACTTTTAATTTAAGTTATTGATGGGCAAAACTGCAAAGAAAATCTCCAAATGATGGAGCCTTTTCATCTGTTGAGGGTATTAACTATTGTTTTATTTTAAACCATTCTCAACTAACGTTTTTCCTAGAGTGTCACTTAATACCTATCAATATTCCAGAACTTTTTCCCCAAAAAACCATCTATTTCTTTTGACCAATATTCCGTCTATTTAATCTAATCGTTTTAGATTTAATGAAGTTAATACTAATGCCTCAACATAAATGCATTTTTACACAAGCACGTCCAGTCTTCATAAAATGAAGTAAACAAAAGAATAGAAACTTATGTCAATAAATCAGGCCAATTTTTTTATGTTCATCAGTCACAGCAATTTTTAGGTTTCACCACAGCGTTCAGCGCTTGCAAGTGTTCAATACTCGCAGCCTCACGCACTGCGTCTTGGCTACAAAATTCGTCATCTTCTCCACACGCGTGCGGACATTCCGTGGACTTTAATTATTTTCTTGTCCGCTGCGGTGAGCCAAAGACGCTGTCATTCCCGACGTGTCAAAAGCGCGCAACGAATTTAACAAGTTTGGAATAGTTCGCGTATGGAATGCAGATTACGGAGATCACACTCGCAGCATTGCAGTTGAATTCAGTGGGCTACATCTGTACTTGCTGCAACACACTGAGCGAAAATAATAACTTTGACACCAGGAAGGGTTAAATTCAATTCACAAAAGGAATTCCATGACCCTATAAACCCGTATCAACTCTCTTGAGAATCATTTGCATTTTGATTGGGCTATCAAAATTTGCGACAGTCGCGACGAAGGTGCGAGTTTCTATGGAGATAGAGAGTGTCTCGTCCATCCCACCACCCGAACTGTCACGAAGGGGGTGTGTGTAGGGAGAAGGATAAGGGGGAGGGGAGATGTGTGCATGAAGGGAGGGGGATTGAGGGTTCCTTGAATCTTTCCATTGAAGTTAATCTAATTTTTGTTCTCTAAAGAAAGCAGCGTACTCGACTGCCTGTCACGAGCATGATTGCGATTTTACATTGAATTGAAAAGATCAAAGAAGAAGAGAGTTTTTGTTTTCTCCGTCATCCCCTCTCATGAAGTGAGTAGAGTGATACATTTTCAAGCATTAACGAGGGACTGCCGCTGAAATTCAGTCAGTGAAGCCCAACAACAAAAGATTGAATATCATTTTCTTGACTGTCCAAAAATTATTTCCGCCGAGAAAATTTTAGATCATTTCAAGCAGGACACAAGTTGAATAATAATTAGGCAGAGATTAGCAAAAAACGTTAAAGTTGAACAACAATGATCATGCAAGGTAAATGTGAAAAGAAGGTGTCAGAATATAGAGAGAAAAATCCTCTCGAAAAGACTTCAAAGTTTGCTAGAGCTTAGAAAATTCAGAAAACTGTTGTTCTTACCATGTTTTGTGAAGGCTAACCAGAGCAACTCTTTATAAAACAACCACTAATGAATGGTATTTGCTGACGTTAATCACTGTCACAGGCCTTCATTTCAATGACGTCAAACTAGAATATGTGCAACTGGGTTGCTAGGAAAATAATACATTTGTAATAAACAAGGGTGTGCAAACTATCAACATCTTCTGAATACATTAACAGTCGCTGTGATTGATGTGTTTGGAGGCACTTCCGAAAATGAAGTGTGATAAAAGTGAATGTAAAAACTTATTACGCATATTTTCTGTAGGGCGCTAGTAAGACTTGTTAGCAAAAGTATGTACATATCACTCAATTATATTTGTCTCAAGGAGATTTGAAATATTCATCAACAGTCGCTTTTCTCTGCTCACCTCTACCTCTTCTGAAGTTCGGGATCGAAATTTTCCAGAATCTGTCCATAAGTTAGTTAAATTCCGCTCAAATGTGAAGCATATGAGTGAATCAATAATAGAATTGACTCTCTGGAACTGGATCACACCTGTACTCACGTACACGGGCTCAGCTCGCACTACACTGGTATCACTCTCCCCATTTTAGTATTGCACTCAGGTATTTCTCCCTCGCTTAGGGAAAAATTTCTATCGATGATCTGCGTAAAAAAAGATCGCAATTCACAGTTTCCCAAATGCATCACTCTCGTCAAAGAATGAGTACTAAAGAAAATCTTACTTTCATGCGTCCGCTTGAACTTTTTGCCCGCGCTTTACAGTTTAAGCGTTTGACCCGACGTACAATAATTTATTTATAAACCAAAGTCCAAAATCTTGGGATATTTTTCCCGCTCCGTTGGAAGCTGCAGTATATTCCAATCATGAAGTCTTCAGCAACAATGAACCTCAGTCAGATTCCTCATGAGAAGGAATCTCAAAGAAAACCAACAAATATGATCAAAATATTCGACAAGAGAAACGCCAACTTTCGTTCTAAAGCTTCATTCTTCATTCTAAAGCTTCCACTCAACTACATCCTAAAAAGAAGCGATTCGAAGCATCCGTCCCACAAATGAACACCAAAGAAGATCCCCCAGACGTGCTAGATGTTTAGAACTCTTTCATCTGAGCGCAAGGGCAGCAAAATATGGAATAACGACATGCAAAATCCCCGACAAAGGAGCACCAGAAGCTGTGATCCCAGGTGTGCTGTATTTTGGTGCGTGCTCTGCACTGAATATCGAGCAGCGCTGTGACGCGGGGCTGTCCATCACGGTATGCGATGTTGCGGAGGGCATCTTTCACTTTGGGGAAACTCTTCTGTACGAGCCGTTATAAAGAGCCGCATCAGAGCTCCTTTTGCAGTACAGGGTGCCTGAAACGAGGGGAGTTTATTCCTTACGAAGACAAGTGAGTTTTATGGATATAGTGGGTTGTATTTTTAGGTTGCAAAACGTTTTTTTTGGTTAAAATACCGCTTGCACCAACTGCGCATTGCAAAGAGCACCTTTCGTTTAAAATATTACAGCTGTTATATAGCTAACACTTGAGATATTTTGTAGATTGTGCTTGCTCTCGAGTTCAGGGAAAGTATCATTCAAAGAAATAATTGGAGGGTTGATTTTCGAGGGCATGTTTGAGTATTCAGACATACTGAGTTATTGCACACGTAATAGTGTTATAGTTCTAGACGGCACTACTGCTCAGCTACTCTTAGTGATATGACGTCCCTCATCATGTTGACTAACTTCTCATCGTGCTGACCAGCTTCCCATCATGCTAACCAGCTTCTCATTATGCTGACCAGCTTCTGACAGTGCTGACCAGTTTCTCATCTTGCTGACCCCATTCGCTGATTGGATTACTGTCTCGCTCGCATTGGCTGTCCACTGATTGGCACAATTAGCGACGCAGAAATAATGGATGGATGCGTCCAGTGACGGTAGGTTGATGCAAAGCTGCGTTGAGTGATGTACGAGTAATACAAGGCAGAGTTTAGTGATGTAGGATGAATACATTGGGTAGCTACACTTACTAAAGTAGAATTAACAGAAAGCTTTCTTCGCTTTCGTAAGATTACTTGAATGCAGCGTTTAGTGATGCAGAATTAACGTTAGGAGGCGTTTTTAATGCAAGATTACAGAAGGGCAGCGTTTTGTGATGCAGAATTGATGGAAAACTGCGTTTTTAATGCAAGATTACTGGAAGGCAGCGTTTAGCACAATTAATGCACAATTAATGGATAGCATTGTTTTTAACTCAGGATTAATGGGAAGCAGTGTTTAGTGGTAGAGAATTAATAGAAGGCTGCATTTAATGATACAGTATTAAAGGAAAGCTGCGTTTCTGATGCAGGATTAACAAAGAGCAGCATTTAGTGATGCAGGGTTAATAAAAAAGCAGCGTTTAGTGATGCAGGATTTATAAAAGCTAGCGTTTCATAATGCAAAATTAATGATTAATGATGCAAGATTAATGAAAAGCAACATTTAGTGATGCAGGATAAATAGAAGGCTTCACTTAGTGATGTAGTATGACTCGTTATTGACGCAAGTACACTGAGTTAGTAATCCGGATTAATCTACAGTTATTAGTTACTGTGTTTACTTTTTTCTGGCTTATTCAGTTAAGCGTGTGCTGGCGGCATGCAAAACATTGAGTCAGTTTTGACAAATCATTTTAAGACTGAGAATCTGGTGGAAATTTATTTCGCTTGTTGATTCGTACTCACTTCAGTTTGTAAGTGATCATGAGTATAATTTAACAATTTCTACCAGTATTATTTAATTATTTTATCAGCAAAATTTTAATTTTCTATCAGTATAATTTAACTATATCCATAAGTATAACTTAACTATTTCCATCAGTTTAACTCACATCATGTCAGCTAACCTCCATTAACACATCCATATAGCTTTCGTCGACACATCAACACCGCCTCCATCACATTTCAGCAGACCCTCTATCAACACGTCAATATAAATTCCATTAAAACATCAACAAAGCCTCCATCAAATTCAAAACCTCTTAACAATTCATCAACATATCTTCTATCAGCATGTTATCATGACCTCCAACTACATATCTTCCATCAACTTTTCGAGCAGCCATTGAGTAACCCATCAACATATCTTTTATCAACACATCATCATGACCTCCTCGAAAACACAAACATAGCCGTCCATCAGCACACCAAAAAAGCTCCCAACAACACATCAACACAGCCTCCATCAACACATCAACACAGCCACAGCAACACATCAGCATGACCTCCATCAACACGTCAGCTCCGCAACATCAAATTTGCATAAGCGTCAACACATCATCAAGAAGTGCGGCAAAAGTATTCAGCCTACGACACTGCTTTGAATATTCATCAAGCAGCAACCCCCCTCTTCTCTCTCTCTCTCTC
>JACJUY010000255.1:70363-91900 GCA_014220935.1 Platorchestia sp. MABIK
CCCCCCCCCCCTGAGGGCTAAGGGACGGAGCAAAGAGCCTCCTAAGCTGCTTAACAAAATCTTGAGCCGCCGACTGGCTCATGAGCCGCCGGGACCCATACAGCTTGTACGACACTGCAGTACGGACTTGTGCTTCTTTTTTGCCAAATTTACGGGCAAAATGGTATTTAATGTGCCTGTTTTTTATCAAAATATCTGTGTAGAATGACACTAAATTTGCTTGTTTTTTGACTAATTTTTGTGTAAAATGGGGCTATATGTGCTTGTTTTTTTGTTAAATTTCTGTGTTAAATGGCGCTAAATGCGCTTGTTTTTTGCCAGATTTCTATGCAAAATATTTCCATTTTTTTAAATCTGGCCTCTGTGAATGGAGAGAGTTCTTTAGGACTGATCAATTTGCGCGAAAATAACCTCATTCGCAGCTTTTGATTGAATTTAAAGTTTGTAAGTCGTTTTTGCGTACCGCGAGCTCGTGAGATTGTGACGTTTTTTGCCAGAATTATCCAGTTATACGCAAATTTAATGCCACTCTCCTGTTCTATCTATTGAAGAAATGCTCGTAATAAATGTTCTTAACCAGAACTGTAACCGGAATTTATTTTTACGAATTTCATCTGGATACAAAAAGATCAAACATTTGAATAGAATAATTTTTGCACAATTATTATTTAACCGAATCTCTTTTTCACGCAGCGTATGTCGATTTAAATTACTTGAATGCAAATTTAATCAACATGTTAATTAAATTGTTATATATATATAAATATTCAACAGAGCCAAGAAGTCACTGATGCAGAAGTGAAAATACTGTACAGAGCTCTTATACGCATATTTATCTAACAGAGCTGTAGTAAATATATTTATCTGATAAATATGTTAGAAGCCCATTTATCAAACAAAGCTATAATACAAATGTTTATCTAGCAAATCTGTTATAAGTACATTTATCTAACAGGGCTGTAATAGGCATATACATATACCTAATAAATTTGTTATAGTTACATCTATCTCACGAAACTGTAATAAGTTTATTTAACGAGCAGAGCTCTAACAAATATACTTCATTAAGAGAAGTGTTAAAGATACATTCCGTTACAAAGAACTCAATGCAGGAAGCATGGAGCGCCAAGTAAAACTGCAGCCTGGACAGAATTTATAAAATTGGCGGCCGGACAAGCTCAAATTAATTGAACGACTGAGCGAGATTCTCTGTCTCTAAGCAACATTTCATCGTGGTCTTCGAATTTCAATTTCAATGTTACCAATTTTTCCGCTCTGAAATTCCAGGCTACAGCTTGGAATTTGGAGTTGCTTCCTGGTCACGTGAGCTCAGTGAGGAGCTGTACGTGTATTAAATCTGCATAAGTACTTCCGGAATGTTGAACATCACGAACAGAGATAATGCTAATATTAATAGCTCTGTTGCAGTCAACATGATTGATTTCAATCTTTCTTACCAGATCATTTCTGCTTTGGAAACTGCGATTTTTAATCAGCGGCACTAATACTAATTCAATTGCGAATTTAAACAAGCACCAATACTACATGAAATACTAATTGAAACAGCAGCACTAATACTAATGGGAACACTAATTGAAACAGCAGCGCTAATACTAATTGGAACACTAATTGAAAGAGCGGCACCAATACTAATTGGAATACTAATTAAAACAGCGGCATTATTCGAACGCCTCACATTGACGGTCATCAGCCCTTTTTTGCCAGACATGGCCGTCCTAGTATTATTTGTTCTTGCTCTTATTCCTGCCCTTTTTTGCCAGACATGGCCGTCTTAGTATTATTTGTTTTTGCTCTGATTCTCATGTGCTGTGCGTACGTATTTTTTGCTAATTTCTGGAGTTCCATTGAGCGGGAAAAATAAATTATTACAAGGGTAGTTTTTGAAAGTACATCGTGAGAATTATGCCTGGAGATAAGAAAAGCCCTCAAGTCAGCACTTAAGTCTCATGTGAGAAAAATAGCAATGTCGAAAATAGGTGCACATAGAAAACAATCTCGGAGGGAAATTAGCCGAGAGACTTTATTACCCGTGGGTTTTTCTGTCTTTCTTATATTGCAGTGTGATAAGTGTAGCTGATTTTATGGAAAATGTAAAAATGAGGAACAATACTTCCTCAAAAACGAGGAAGTATTGTACTTAATTTCTGTTAGATGTATTTCTCTTCAAATCATTTGTACGAAAACTGACGGTCACAGACATAGGCCTTCAATTGAACTGAAAAATAAGAATACGGAGAGAAATAAAAAAAGTAGCATTGCTCATTTCAGGCATTTCTATCTCGTATGGGAGCAATGCCTTGAATGCACCCTCGTACATAAAAAGACACAAAAGTTACATCATTAGAGAAGTGGACCGAGAAGAAATGATATTAATGAGATAAAAATGACGTCATTAGCGTCGCGACGATGATGCTCCTCCGATGCAGACGTGGAAAACTCTTTAGGCTGCTAAACAAAATGCCGATGTGTTTTTTTAGGTAAGTAACGAAAATAAATCTTAACAAACAGCAACACAGAGCAAGAAAAATTGTTTCCCTTAATATTGAGAAATGATGCCTCATTTTTATCACGTAAAAGGAGGTGAGGGACTCTAAGCCAAAATTTAAAGCAAAAGCTTTACCGCATTCAAGAAATGCGAAACGAGATGAAAACACGATAACGAGGTACAGCAATGATGTCACGTTCATTTCTGATCAGATAGGTTGCGTAAAGTTTCTCACATATTATTCAAATGCAGTTAAAACTTCTACATAATATAACTTAGGTTGAGATTTTCTTCCCACCTTAAGGGATAATTAAACCCGTGCTCTTTTAATCTTGTTTCGACAACGGGCATAGAATAGCAAGAGTCTCATTAGGGTAGCCGGCCTAGAGACAAGCGAATTTGCACTGCCAGAGTCGCGAATAAATCGAAATAAAGCCGATAGAATCATTTGGAACCATTAATTGCGATTATTGCTAAGACGCGGAGCTCCTATTCGCAACTTGCTCAACATGCAGCAACAGAATTCGGAAGGCAAATGCGCCGGACCAAAGCTTTGTTCGGTGCGGCACTTCCATTAACTTGACTGGATGGCATGGCCCGTTTAAATATTGGCCTCTAATTGGACTGCCCGCATGGAGGGCCAGACTATCGATTAAATCAAACAAGTTCAAAATTGGGTCAGAGCGTTTCGAATGAGGTGCTGCCTAAAGAATAGAAACAATACTTTTTCCTGCAGTGGTCGTTAGAAGATGCTTGGGCAACTGATGAACCGACCGACAGCAAAATTTATTAATTACGCAGCCAATCTGAATGTGGCTAAAACACCTAATTCAAACATTGCTCCGGAAAGCGATTTTTAGGAACAGATGTGAACGATACTTTCCAATCATGGCGTATTAATGCAATATATGAGCTTCTATAAACTATTAAAAACGTCAAAGACCCTAGTAGATTTGAGAAAAGAGAGAAACCAAACTCTGCAGCGGCAAAAAAAAACATTTACGAAACATCGGCCAGCGCAGGGTCAAGCACCGAACAATGAAGAAGGGAATGTTCGTTCAATGCAGCCGATGTCAATTTAGTCGCGGTTCCAAGGGCGCTCAGAGTTGCGCTTGTGTTTGCACTCCAAATCCCAACGCTGGATGCTCATTAAAATGACTCCTCCTGAGCTTGTAAGGCCCTTGCTTTCCATATTTCATCCCAATTTGTCTGCTTCGATGAGAGTTGACCTCGACTTTCAAATTTAGTGCAGGAGCGCCACCAAATGTTGACGCTAACGAGACTCTCCGGTCATGGTCTACAGCCCGCCTCAATTCATGCGTAGCTTGAACACTGCAATGTAACTTTCAATGAACTGAGCTGAGTTAACTTATTTTGAGAAGCTGAGGGCATTATTTTCTCAACGATAGAGTAATTTTTCACTGCAATGTAATTTTCAATGTATTGAACTGATTTGTTAACCTATTTTGTAAAGCTGAGGGGATTATTTTCTTAACGATAAAATTCTTTTTCACTGCAGTTGGATTTTTAATGAATTTGACTAAATTTTTAACTTTTTTGTTAAGCTGAGGTATCATTTCCTTAACGATAGAATTCTTTTTTTACCATATATAGGTGATGACAAGGGAATGATGATTTTAAAAATTTGGATACAAGGAAGGAGATTCAAAAATATTTGCGTTATATTTTGATGGCTAAATACGCCGAGTTAGCTCGGAGAAACTTTGAAAGTGAGTAATAATGTAAAATTTGGCCTTTGTTTATTTTTCAGAACTGTAACCTTAGAAGCTACATTTTTCTGTTGATATGGTGCTACAAGGCCAGGCTTTGCGTCAACGTTTTTCTACGCACTACTTCTAACTACCATCAACTTTAGCCAAGTGTTCAGGAAGTTGAAAGTTAAAATAAAGCAGTGAAGAAAATACGCCAACAAATAAGCAAAGTTCATTCAAAATAAATTCTTTTTTTGTTCATGTGATCATTCAAAAGGAATCACCTTGAAGTTCATGCGGATCTTGATGCCTTATTTGACAGTAACTTCGCTCACCGAAACAAATTTTATTGCCCAAACTAGTAAGAAAACCTATATCGTCAAATTCAAAGCAAGGATCTGAACACAACTCGCACCATACAAGCTCTTCGACATGGTTCGTGATTTCGGAGCTTCGTGTACATGCAATTTTCTCCAGCAACTTCGAGCTATACAAACGCATCAAGAATACATAATATTCTTGCTCAACTCTGAACGCTGACTACACAACAAGCTACGCGATGTCCTCCTCAAACTTCAAGTTCTAACTTCATTGCAAGAATACATAACATCCTTCTGCAGGTCCAAGTTCGATGGCAGCGCTGAAATGTGCCATTTTACTTTGGAAACTTTTGCTTACGACAACACAGCCATCATTTGAAACTCTGGCCCATGAACACCGATACTCGTGATCTTCTCATCGACTCTCGCTGAACTTTCGTTGAGTAAAATTCGATCCTCTCTTGTTGACTTCGGCTTGTGAGGTTTGGAAAATTGAAGCTAAAAGGTTCAATAGAAACCCGTGTAGGTTCTCGGTTGTCTGCTACGCGTTGGCAAGTGTGTGGCTGTCTAAAACGTACATGTATCTACTTGTTTCGAATTCAGAGTGCAGTGCCTACCTTAGGTTTCTACGGCGTTAGTTAACTCGACTATTTGATGGTTTAAAACAGGTCAATCACAGTGTGTTTTTTATTCATTCAATCTCAACCATTGCTAGTTACTTGGCTGTCCACATCAAGTTGAGATTTGGAAATCTACAAAGAATTGTCATTTAGAGGACTCTTCCACAGGAAACTTCTCATTCTCATTCAACATGAGACGATGATTTATGCTATTCGATCCCCTGTTTTTAGTATTTTCTTTAAATAAAACACTGCTTGCATTTTTCATTTTATCATCAAACGGCACAATCCAATCAGAATAAACATCACGATTAAACATTGGGTTACATTCCCACAGCTTTAACATAGGTAGCTCTTTATCGCGCCCAGCATCTACTTATGCATGAACTAGCCAAGATAAAGACGCTTCTCAATTTGAAGAGGCAACTGGCGGCAGCATCTTTCTAGCCCGGCATCGGCCCGAGGGAGCGACGAGTAACTTCAGCGCGCGGTTGCTTGCCGGCATTGTTGCCGTGATTAATTACCTTCATCATAGGCGGGCTGAAGGCTTCTGATGACTTTCCTAAGAGGATTGATGAAGCGACCAGCTTCCCAAGAGCCTGGGGCTTAATTAAATGTTCAACTCTGCGCTCTTGCCTCATCAATCAAATAATAAACCTACTCAGCAGAAGACCGAGCAAAAGGCCACCTATGTTTTCGTTTCTAGAGTCCCTTGAAGGAGAGATGAGCAGCGGCATTCCTGGTGCTGTGAGGGGGTGCTGAGTGTGCTGCGTAGTTGTGGTTAGCCTCCTGCTACTTATCCTTAAGTGGAATTAATCAGAATTGTTTGATGGAAAACGTTAAGATAATTATTAACAAGACTTTCAACAAGATAATTTTCATCAAGTATGCAGGTCTTAACTCACTAAGGAGCGAGTTCTTTATCGTCTACGAAAAATCACTAAATTATTATAGGAATCATCACTGAAACTGTGTAGGGGGGATGTGAAGTTCAAACGCGTATGTGAAACATAAGATTGAATAGAGGTATTTATAATGAACTTCTAGAATGACAGTTGTTCACATAGGGTTAAAGAATTACAGTAGTCATAACTTAACTTTCTTCTATTCTTTTTGAAATCAATCTCCCTTGAGAACAAGGGTGCAGGGAGCCTTTGATATGCTGTGTCAGATGGCAGCAGAGTCTGATTAACTAAAAACTTTATCTAATTTCTACTTGTTTGAGAAACGGAAAGGGAAAAATTACTTTACTTTCTTTAACAGATGATAACGTTTTAGTATCAGTTTTCGACCTATAGTGTCCTCGGTATTTATTCAATACCCCCAGAGTCATTTGTATCTGATGCTCGTAGATTATGGGTTACGCAGAAGGAGAAAGTTGCCCAACCAGAGAAATTAAAATATAAATATATATTTAAACATTCTCCTTCTAGGGCACTGAGAGATTATTCCTATTCCAGATCACAGGAAGGACAAAATAAAATCGGTTGCTCACGTTCATGTTGCGTGTCTGCCAAGTTGCCGCCAGCGCAGCTTCACGGCCTGTTGCTACACAGAACAATTAAACAAGAAACATCAAAAGCATTGCTGCTATTCTCTTGTAGAATTTTTCTCTCGCGCTTCAACAAATTGTAACCAAATTTCCGAACAAGGTTTCCAGATTAATGAACAAGTTTGTACATCGCATGCCACGCTGTGTTGTGTAGCTATAAATGCAGGGATTTAAAATTCGTGGGCTGTATCTCTAGATACACAAATTGTTTGGGTTGTGTTCCATGTTTCTGCCTTCGTCTGCCTCGTTCAGAACAAGGTCAAAAATCCAGGACAAATTTTTGCAACAAATCAATTTTCTGTTGAAATCATGTATTGAGGCAAAGTTGAGATAAATGTTGAGAAATGTCGAAATTATTCTTCAGCGTATTTCTATTATGTTGCATATTTTTTTCCAGTACAAGTGACACACGTGCAGCAAGAGTTGAGTTACGTCACACGAGAAACAAAAATCAGAAGTTGTAAAGGTACCGAGGGTGCCAAAATCTTCGGTTTGTCACGACCTGCGTTGCTTCGCTAAGCCCGGAACTTCAGGAAGCCGTGCTCGGAGTGGCCGCACACGAGCCTCTTGTACCCCAAGATTACGAAAGCCGTCAGAGTGAGAGTCAGGCTCCAAAGAAGGAGAAATGAAGATTTAGCCGAAAAAGAGGTCTATGAGAATTTGGCTGGAGAAATAAATGGGATTGAAAATTATGACGAACATCGTGTCTAAAAGACTTAAATATCCTATCACTTGAGATCCAAAAAAGTCAGTAAGTCACAAACCTTTGATAGGAAAAATTTTACCTAAGAAAAGGCTACTCCGAACAAATTCCTAGAAATCATGCTTATACAGACATCGTCGTGTTTCACAAGAGATTTTTTTCAATGTTGCAGAGAAATTCACTTGGCAGATGACTGGGAGGTGAGAAAATCTTTCGCAGACATTTCAAACTCACAAAGACCAGTTTTTCCACGTCAAAAACCTTCGTCGACCAGGATACAAGCTACTTTTTTCAAAACACAAAACCTCTTCCTATTTTTGTCCAACAAAGTGCAAAAATCGCCCTTCGTGAATCGCCCTTCGGACAATTTTTACTCTTGCTCTTCAGGACTCTAAAACGGGTTCCGAAAATAAGCTGTTCACTTTCCAACGGGACAAAGTACCTTATCACTTGTCAAGCAGCTTACGCCAGTACTGTCATGACCCTTTGCTAAGTCTCTGGATCGAGAACTTGTGGCCTCCCTCATCCCATGATCTCAACCCAAAAAAAAAACTTGTGTGTCATTTTGAAGTCCTAAGCCTGTGCGGCCTCCCACACAGCTGAAACTTTGAAATTATTTCTTAAAAACGCTGAGAGAAAATTGTCTGATACCTTGTGCGAAAAGCAGCAAAGAGTCTTTGACACTGACTCAAGATTGTAATGTCAGCTAAAGGAAAGCATTTTGAATTGTTATTGGCCATGGCATGAAAAAGTTCTCGATTGAACTTTGCAACAGTTATTTTGTATGTAGCGAAATAATAAAATGCCCACTCTATTGCTAGACTAAAGGCTTTGCTAGCGGCCTGTACACCTTCTTTTTCTAAAATCGCCTGGAATATGTGTCTCAGGGAAGCCTTATTTTACATATCATTTGCCATTATTTTCACCAATACAAGTATTTTTACACTTGAGCAAAGCTTCAATTTCGGGCACGTCCATCTACTTGCCTTCATTCTCTGCATTTCTTTTTATTCAAGAATCGCTTAGGAATTAAATTCTAGAAGAATTTCGAGCGCGAGTTTCTGTGAAAACATTTTCAAAAACAAAAATCATTAGAAAAAATTTAAAACTCACCGCTCATAACAACTTGTGCTAATTCAACATTCCCGTTACTCACCAAGGTTCATTTATTCAAACCTTGAAAAGGTGAGAGAAATTAGCCGTGCTCTTTTCGAACTATTTGTTGCCAGCTGCGATGCCAGTTGTGATACCAGCAGTGAAACCACCTTGACACCGGCTGTGATACTGGCACTGATACCAACTGTAATATGACACCAGCTGTGAGACCACCCCTTTGAGACCGGCTGAGATATCGACAGCGATACCGGCAGTGATACCAGTTGTGATAATTGCCTTGACACCGGCTGTGATACAGGCAGTGATACCAGTTGTGAAACTAGCCTTGACACCGGCTGTGATACAGGCAGTGATATCGGTTGTGATGCTTGCCTTGACACAGGCAGTGATACCGGCTGTGACATTGGCTGTAAAAAAGTCTCTAATAACAGCTGCGATGCATTAGCTCCCTTTGAAAAGCCGTCGCTAGCATTGCCTTGGAGATTGGGACATTTCTGCCTCACATAGCGCACAGCAACTGCAATATTGGCAGATAGTGATCAACTCTGAGTGAATTTCATGCTCGAGGAAACTTTTCAATAGCAATAGATACCAATTTAATAATACCGCTCCTATCATTCAAACCTGATGCGTGGCTCTGAATATTCTTAATTCAGCAAATGCTTGCAACGAACAAAATTTTGCAATTGTGCCAGTTGCGTGCCGTGCTATGTCATCGAAATGCAAACATTTATTTATTTATTTATTTATTTACTTATTTATTTGCTTCACGTGTACATTCAGTGAAGCAGTTTAACCTTTCGCACAGAGTAACATGTTTTTTTTCAGAACAACCAATTCAATTATTACAATAAATTTGAAATTAATAATAAGTTTTGTTTACCACTCAATTATTCATTGTTAATAAAATGTCACAAATCTTCATTACTTGAAATGCATTTTTTCAAAACAAAGGTAATTTTTGTAACTATAATCAATCAAAATCTTCACTAATTTCTTCACCATTATCTACAACAGCACAACGGACTACTTTTTCTTACACTTAAAACTTTTCGTTACCACATGGAACAACGGAAATGTAACGAATGTTCGTTTGTGATTAAAGTTTACCATTTACCTCACTAACTACACTTCACCATCGTTTGTAACAGCATCGCAACATTTTCTATGATAACGCACGAGTTCTTGTCAGTCGTTTACTGTCTGGCGCTCGTAGGTGTCGTGAGTGTAAATTTATTATTTACCGCTCGTAAGCATCGCGAATGCAAATTATTTTTCGATAAAGTCAAAATGAAGATTAAAACTTTATTTCAATTTATTTTTTGTTCGAGTCAAAATGAGAACTAAAATTTTATTTCAATTTATATTTCGAGGAAACATGCCTGAACTTTTCCGCAATCTTTTGCAAATTACGAAAGAATTTCTTATCTTGCAAAACCTGAGTCTGAAGTACCGGTTCGAAATGCACTGAGCGTAGCTCGCTATCGCTTTAATCGAATATTGGCTGTAATAAAGAGGCAAATTCGCTTATGCGTGCGAAAGAGTTTCCAAGGAATTACACACACGTTTTGATTTCAGAGCAATTGTGATTTTCTTTTGAAGATATGTATTCAACGTACGAAAAAATCCTTTTTCCTCCTTGCTTATTAGATGAGTAAATACTTGACGAAAAGGAATACGAACGTTTTGCGCCAGATGAATTGTAAATCTCTTTTGAGAATGTGTTATTATCGCAGCAGAAGAATTGCTTCATTTAGCTTCTGGATTCGATGAATGAAGACTTGGTGAGATGGATTGAAGGCAATCCACGCATGCTCGTATGAGAGAAGCCATAATGTAATTTTGTTAGTGAAAGAAATAAATGTTTTTTGGTTAGTTTTCAGATTGAAAATATCAAATCAACGAAGCCGGTACTAGATTATTCCATTGCTTCATTAGATTCTTATGAAAACTGTTATATTTGAATTGAGATTAAATGTTTGCTAGCAATTAAATTGAAGACTTCACCTCGTGTGGAGACTGTACACATATGAGCACTTGTGAAAAAAACAGACGCCATTTTCAGTGCTTTCAATTTTCTCCTTTGCGAGTTGTATTTGAAGCGGCGTCTCTCGTTAAAACTTCTCCACTCCTAATTGGGCAATAAATAATACGCACCTGAGTTTGTTTCAGCGGCGAAGCCCAAATTGACCGCCTCTGTTTTGTGCGCCGCTGTCGTGTAGGTTTGTGAATGAAGGCGTGAACGATTTAGAGTACTACGTTTTGTGCGCCGCTGTCGTGTAGGTCTGTGAATGAAGGCGTGAACGATTTAGAGTGCTACGTTTTGTGCACCGCTGTCGTGTAGGTCTGTGAATTGAATAAAGACGTGAACGATTTAGATTATTACGTTTTGTGCGCCGCTGTCGTGTAGGTCTGTGAATGAAGGCGTGAACAACTTTAGTGTGCCATTTGACCTGCCTAGATTTTTTATCTTTTGCGGTGAATGATTTTATTTTCAATGGATCATGACTAACAACCCTACCCTAATTTCAGTTCATTGTAGTGTGACAAGCTATGTCCTCTTTTCGTCTGCTCATTTTATACTGAGTGAAGCTGGAAACATGAACCCACACAAATGAAAATATGCACCCACACGAATGAGAATATACCACCCGCACAAATGAGAATATGCCATGTACACAAGTGAGAATATGGCGCTCATACAAATGAGAATATGAACCCACACAAATGAACATATGCCACCCACACAAATGAGAATATGGCACCCACACAAATGAGAATGTGGCACCCAAACAAATGAGAATATGGCACGTACACAAAAGGCGGGCCTGAGGAATATGGCGCCCACACAACTTTAAGATTTTGAGGTCCTCCTCTGTGGGTTTGGCAGCACGACCGTACACTGCCAGCTTACTTCATTCGAGCCGCGTGGGATAAGCTTTCAAAGACCTATAGGTGGCAGGCGAGGGTCTGCCTCCATCAAAGCACAAATGAAGCCCACGGTGCGAAAGCTGAGAAGCCTCTTTCCTGCGGCCCTTTCGTTCGAACAACATCATCTGAGCTCTCAGAGGCTGAAGGGTAACATGAACTTCTATCTAAGGTCTTCATGGGTCCTATTTTCACGCACACAAGCTTGAGAAGTCGGTGCTTGTTTGTTATTTGTCAGCGCTTTTTAGTTTATTTAATTTCCATAGGCCTCTAAGCATAAATGATTGATAATCCATGTAGTTGATTAAGGTAGGTTAAGTGAATGGTTTGATTTGATTTAATTTTTACAATTAACAAATGTGTTTGAACTTATAAGCCTTGTAGAATATATCCTAAGTTTCCATATATAAGAGAATTTCTAAATTGATATCAGTGCAAATTATTTATCCTACTTTAACCTAACCTAACCTATAACCAACTCCTTGAGCAATCAAGTCTGAGTGTAAAAACCGCAAAATTAAATTGTAAGAAAGCACCAGATGAAAAGAATGTATCGAAAAATGTTCTTTCCGGAAGCGCGGAAACGAGACTAGTTGCAACTGATGGGATTTTACTCTCGGTAAGCCACGTAGCAGCTCATGTAAAAAAATTTTCATGCAGCATAAGTTCATTAGTTTCTTAATCATTGGTGGAAATCCTTAGTGGGAGAGTCCGATGTCCTGTCCCCTCCCGCTGTTTCGTGTTTCAGAGTGTTTCATGCCTTTTCTTTTTTCGTTTTAACTAATAGCGAAGAGCCTCTAAGGCATTCTCCAGTAGTATTCAAAGTATTTATAAGCTTTCAGTCATCTTGCCTTGGACATAAATATCCAAGAGAAGATAACCTGAGAATTTTTCTCAATCACATAGTTAACTCCTCTCACGGCAATGGTACACCTCGTAAGGTTTGTCTATAAATTAAGGACTTTTGGGATAAGAAATTTTTAAAACCCGACGTGTAATATATTTCATGTATCAACTTTCTTGGATATAAACGGTTTCCCTTTCTCTTTCTTTCTGTTCCTTCTTAGCCGGCTCAGGGTCGCTTGTGATCATAATGTGAATAAAGCAAGCCGAGGTAATGAATTTACTCAGCTCTCAAAATGAGTCTTCAGTCCTACTTTGCGCTTTAGGCTGCTTGAAGATAGGATACGTAATAATCTTGCACAAACAGTTTTGCATCTGCACTCACTTTCATCTTGTGTGCTGCCGTTCTTAAGCCAACAAGTGGTTGAGCTCACGAGCAATGGAGTCTTCTGCTCAGTGGGTGGTATTTGAGCTGCAAATGAAAAGGAAGAGCTTCAGGCATGAGCCCATCAGATTGATTTTTCTATAGATAGTCATTTTCGTTAGGTGCTAGAGTACAAGAAGAATTCGTACCCAAATACACACTTTTCTTGTTAGAGAACATGTCCATACCACTCCGAATATGGAAGAAAAAAAAAGGCTATTTCTTTTCTGAGCCTGTCAGGAGGAGGCCTAACTTCGTCGTACAATTAATTGAGGCCTAACTTTGTTTTGGCTTTTTCTCCCTCGGATATGGCCGAGTGCATCGGGCTATCTCCAGGTGTCTGCGACTACACTAGCGAATATTACTTGGACGACTGCTGTGGGGCCTTTCTCCTTAATTTTCACTGTTACCGAATCGGCTATACATCAATCCAGGCGTTAATGAAGAAATATCTATCTGCTGGCATCCTTGTCTTGAATTACTATCTGTTCTAGCGCCCTATTGGATCAATTTCTGCTTCTTCTATTGCCCTGTTGCATTAGTTTTTTCATGTCCTAGTACCCTGATGGATCAATTTCTTCCTGTTCTATTGCCCTGTTGAATTTTTCTAATACCGACTAACACGTTCCTTGTCCTACATAAGTGTATATATAGATGCACAAAGATAGATACAAATCTCTCAATGCATTATCGACGATGATTTAAAAATATCGACAGAACGAGTAAAAGAGTTCTATAAAAGTTGCTCCGTTGCTTGAAGAAACATTATCAGGAAGGTTCAAGTCTGGGTTCATTTTTTCGTAAAAACTCTTCACCCAGATAATTTTTCCACGTGATGAATGGCTGTCGAAACTCAAGACAGCTGCGCTTGCTGGTCCTGTGTGCCTTGGAAGTAATTTTCTTCTTTTGTTTATCTTTAACTCAACAAAAACTGGAGAGCTCCCTGCTGCAAAGTTTCCTTCATTTTGTCGTCGTCAGCTGCCAGTTTTGGTGCCGAGCGCAACAGAAGAACATTAAACTGACGCCTCTTAACACCGTAAGTGCATCCTACAAATAATGCTTGAGTAAGCTAAATTTAATCATGTCTTAACTGTACAACGCTGTCCACAAAGACCACATCTACGAAATGATCATGTGGCTGAACGGGATAGTGTCTATGGTGGCTGTTGTATTTTTCCCTCCCGGAAGGAGAAATTATTCAAATTTTTTGTCACTCATAGTTTTGGGTGTTTTTTTCTAAATTTCAAATCATAACTGTCAGTCTTTCTTCACAGCGCTTTTTCCTTAACTACGCAAGCATCTCGAGACTGATGATTTGATATTATCATACAAATGTACGGGGAATATCATGGCTTCTAAGATCATAAATTGCGAAGGCACCACGTAAATAAAGAGGTCAAAGAGAGGTTCATCTTCAATGCTAGTCTAGGTTAAGATTTTTCATATTTCAGGTAGTTTCTTGAAGTTGACCCGATTGAATGATACAATTGTTTAAGCAACTTCGTGTGAGAAACGATGAGAATCAAAAGTATCATTTTCCACGTAGCTCTGTATTTTAAGTAAATCAGCTTATGACTATGTTTTTTTTCAGATTTTTCAAAAATTGGGCAGTATTAACTGAGGGTTTGTGATGGTGTAACACCGGCATCGTGGATTGTGTTCCGGTTCAAATTGTCTGATCTTTTTTGTCTTAAATTGCACCACTCCATTCACACACATCACTGTTATGGCACTCTGTTGTTCATGAATAGTTCCATGAGCGATAATTCATGATCCTATGTGGTTCAGCAGAAAAGCATTTTTCAATGCTACATCTGTGCTGATGCGCAGCAAATTTCGTGTGTTGTTTCCATATAAAACAAAACGCAGTAATTGAAGGACAGAAAAAATTGAATAAGAAATTACTCAAACTACCCGAAATGCTCTTATGTAAAATACATTGATAGCTGAGGGGCAAGAACGCCTCTCTCCAACTGTGTCTAGCTAACAGGAACCTGACAACTGATGCTACTACAAATTACTAAATAATGACTAGTGCTATTTCCCGTTAAACTTTATTCGCACAAACTATGCAGTAATAACTAACATTGTTCTGAACAAGCGTCATTCCCAACAAACGAACATCACTACCTAGCGAATATCATGAAAGCGAAATTATAATTCTACTCAATGAGTCCAGCGTTGATGATCTCGCGAGCAAGAAATGCAGTAAATGCGCTTTGAGCACCGGAGCACAAGTCTACGGAGAGTGAATGCCTCGTTTCCCAGCGGTGTCAATGTCGAGTCTGCCTCATCTTGTAAACCTAAACGGCCGAGCTCATAATAAACATTTCATGCTCGCCTCTGTAACTCAGCCTGACCTTTCGCACAAACGTCAGTCTTCTTTTAGTGCTGAAGAAGATAATAATACCGTTTTTTCTGCTGAGTTTTTATTGAAAATTGCATCTAAGGTTGATTTAAGCTGCAGAAATTTATTCATAGCTCGTTTCAATAAATTATAGCTTCAGATCAACATGTTTATTTTGAAACTCATGTCATAAATTTTCTCCCCGAAGTTGCTTCTACGACTTCGAGTTGCTACTCTTCTTACTGAAGCTACTTAGCAATCGACACTTGACTGTTTCAAGCAAAAAGTTTCGTTCTCGACCTTGCGGTCAGAACCAACAAGTTACGTGTAGGCTTAAATTGCCAATGTAACAATGCGCAATAAATGCTTGAATTATTTACGCTACTTTTGGACTGCATTTTGATCAAATTTCTCGGTCAACTAATGTACGCGGCGTTTGGGAAAACATGTACGAGCAGCTTAGGTGCGTTTATTGAGTCCAAACATTCTAGAGATTCACCATTACAATTTTTAACATGGACGTAAAGTTGAATGTTGCGTTTCACGGAAGTGAAAACACCATTACGTTATTTAACATGGATGTAAAATTGAATATTGCGTTTAAACAGAAATAAAAGGAAACGTTGCAGTTTCCAAAGCTCGATGGTAACAAAGGAACTCGTAAGCGAGCTTGCAAATCCGCGAGGCGTTCACTACTGGAGCACCTGAGCTTCACGCTCGTAGTGCGTGTCGTTGGCAGAATTTCACTCCCACACCGTGACGGAGCAAGTGAACTTCCACGTTTTATTGCGCACTCCGGCAAATAAGGACACCATTGTCGTGCAACAAGCGCTTGTGTTATGGAAGTGCATCACTTACGACGCTGCGCGCTGGAGATCCTAAACCCTCAAGTTTATCACTTACGACAGTCGTACACGACACGCTTGAAGTCTTAAACACAGCCGCTTACGATTATCTGAGCAGCTGTGAAAGTTCTCACGTACGTTTGCGCTGCGCTCCGCACCGTGACAACTGGCGAGGGACGGACGCGATTGTGAGGGTTGCGCTGTCATTGTAGTCTCCCCTCGCGTGTTCCGAGCGCTCTGCAGTCTCCCTCAATGGAATGCCGGGGCAAACATTATTGGCTCATCGCCGTGCTTGAGCGTCCATTCTTATGGCGCTAATGCTGTATGAATATCAACAACTTTCCATGCGAAGTTCCTTTTCAATATGTTTCTTTTCAATTTTTGCTTGTAAGATGCAAATCGACTTTGTGTCTGGTCTCTGTTTATTGTAGAGGGAGCAACACTTTTCCATTTCTGAAATTGCCCTCATGTTGATATGAGATTAATTGAATTCTGGACATCTCATCAATTAACTGAAATTTTTCCAGTTGCAATTTATGGTTGAGAGATATGATTTCATGTGAATGGCAACAGTTTTAGAGTTGTGTGAAAACACGGGCTCTTGTCAAATTTGATTTTAAATCATTTTCGAGTGCAAACCTCAGAAGGAAAATGTTTTGATAGCTTGTGCAAATAAGAATTTTTGAAGGCAAGTTGACACTGTAATTAAGCACCACCTACATTTTACTCATTCTCTTTTGCACATTATAAAAAAATTCTCAAAAACTGGAAGAGGAGGGGCTGGGTTGTGACGGCTTCCTTCGACCCTCTCATGCCATTTTTTGCAGATATGAATACTGTTTTTGACCCGCGCTGCTGAAATTTCTTCCCCAACCCCAAACTTTGCCTTGGAGCCTTGCAGCGACGCCTAAAACATTGACTAAAATATCGGCGAGGAGTCATCACTGTGAAGAATTTTTGGATATGATAAAGTTTTTTAATGTAAATAAATTCGAAAATTAAGGCTTCACCTACATTAATGCCATAGTTAGGGAATTTGAATTTTCAATTTCACTTGATATTGATGCCATTGAAAGGTTTCAAATGAATAAGCAAATTACTTTCACTGGAAGGGCTAAATCATAATTCTAATTCTTTAACCTTCTGTACTAACCTTCATAGTGTTTGTTTTTTATTTTTTTCTCTCATTGCTGCGGGGTATTAATTCTTATGGTTTAGTATTTTGGAAACGGTTAAAATCCTGAAACTTCCATCACTTTCATGCAACTCACTGGCCAATAACTTAGTCGAAAACACCATTATGGGTCTCATGGCTTGCTCTGAATAAATAATTCATTAAATTTTTATGCGAAAACGAGAGCCAGCGTGACGATAAACATATTTAAAAGCATACTTTGATGTGTGTGAAACGTCCATTCTTAATGGTGAAAGGATAAAATAAATACAAAATTATTAGAGGCATACTACATAATTTTAGAGACAAAACTAAACACGAGGAAATTCAAGAAACCTTCATTCATGAAACCAGAATTCATGAAAAATGAATTCATGTAACCTGAATTCATGAAATAGTAATTCATGAAACCTGAATTCGTAGCAACATAATCTAAAATGTTTGGGCAGTAACTAATTTCCAAGATAATTGATCGCCGTTGAACCGCAGCTTGTTGAATATGAACAACGGTTCCAATACGAAGGGCTTGCTAGTTTTGAGCTTTGCAGACCGTTTTAAAATTGGAAAGTTCAAATGCGCGTTTGAAACTTTCACAATTGTTTCTAATTGCGGATTGAGAACGGGAGGCATGTGGCCGAACAGTTATGTGAAGAAAGCCCGAATGCTGACTGTGACGAATAAACTACTGGTGAGTCATGCTTGAAACATGTGACTAGTAGCAGCAATCACACACATAAGAATACATGCAGCAGCATATGTCGAATCCTTCCTCGAAACGATATTCCTAATTGAGAAAATCAACCAATTTTGGAAGTGTTTCTATAAGAATTTCAATGGTCTTTTTCCAAATTTTTGAACCATAGTAAATTGTTCTAGTTTCATAAACATAATCGTTAAACACAAAATTTTTTGGGTTCCGGGGAATATGGTATACCTAAAATATATTGATATTATATAGCATGGAAGTAAAATATCCTAATTATTTTACAGTGAAATGTACAGAAAAACTTCATTGTTTTTTCTTCACAGTTCTATTTTCTGATTTAAAACAAAATTTTAGATTGAAAGTTCGCTGAACATATCTTATTTCAAAATGGTATGTTTTAGTTCGTCAAATAATAATGTAAACTTGCCACAATACATCACGAGATGAAATTTTCATTTTTTGCCAACGCGAATTGAACAAAAAATCTTGGTTCTGAGTTGCACAGGTAATAGCCCGTGCTTTGATCGAACAGAGGGAGCTGCGGGCGTTGCTATGGATACTTACCAAAATAGCATGAAGACATACGTCATACATAAGTTAGTTCTATAACCGTACACAGCTCCTCTCTATTACATCTTTCCCATAACTGCTCCAAACAGGATGTTCTCGTGGAATCAAGCCTGATACATATCATCTTGCACATTGGTGTTTCAAATGCCTTAAAGCTAACACCAGGACGCCATGATGATTTCCCCCAGTCTCAAGCCCGTACTCATTTCCGAAACCTGGGTGGAGTGGAGATTTGTGGCTGAGTTCTCCCTTTATCCAACGGGGCTAGCAACTGGAATAGCATTGTCGAAATTCAAACCGGCGTGAAAAGCGCAAGTTCTTAAGTTTTAGGCCACGGCGACCTCAAAAACCCTAAGCTAGTCGGCAAAATACCGCCAGCTCTGGAAATTTCATGAGACATTCAGAGAATCAACAGACTAGCATTGTTGACAATCAAACCCGTGACCCATTCCTCGAAAGGCACAAGTTTTTAAATATTAGTCCACAGTGACCGTAAAAACCCAAGCACGTCTACAAAATACCGCAGAAGATATCGTGAGGCATTCGGAGAATCAACGGACTAGCATTGTCGAGAATTAAACTGGCGACCCATCCCGTGAAAGGCTCAAGTTCTTGAGTACTAGTCCACAGTAACCGTAAAAACCCTTAGCAAGTCGGCAAAATACAGCAGAAGATATCGTGAGGCATTCCAGTAGACGAGGCACAACTGACATGCGAGCAGGTGGCTGTGAGGGCCGCTGGCATCTGCAATAAATAGCCGAGCTCCTCACTGTATCCTCGTTGCACTCTTTTCCAATCCCTAAGTTTGCACGCACAATTTTGAACATTTTTCAAAGCTTTCAGAGACAAGATGATGCGACGACTACTACCCGAAATGACGGCAGCAAAACTGAAAGCCTATCGGAGTTCTTTTCGCCTTGTGTAAAAGTTTTTCCGAGGGCTAAGGAAGTTGTTTATACTTTGTGATGACATCCTAGATGAAAGGACGGCTATGAAACCAAGAAGGCAGAAACTTCGGTTCCTGCGACACCAAAGTTGTCGTATTTCACTCTTCTCTCTCGACGCACCATCCTCACTATCAATACACGTATCTCATACTTCACTACCAACCCACACTCACCATCCTCACTATTGAGACACGTGTCTCACTCTTCACTGTACCAACACCCGTGTCACACACTCCACTACTGACACACGTGCTTCGTGTAATTGAAGTGTACAATTTCCATCAGCTGAGGAGCACCACAGCAGAGCAGCTTCTATCTGGAACGTTCTTGAGAAGAGTTGCTCGCCTGCGATCTAGTTCTCAAGAATCAAAGGAAGCTTCATGAGGAAATGAGAAGGTAAAATCACTCACAAAATGTTGAAATGAATGACTTGAGCGCAAAAAGCACCTCGCCTTAAGCATTTTCCGAATCAAAGACGCCCAAAAACATGTCAAGATCAACCGATTGTGTTATTGAAATATACTGATGATGTATAATCACAGAATGTGATTATGCGACATTTTTATCACCGATATTAACGTATGCATTTTATGTGCAGTAGAAATGGGGGCTTTGTACATGTTCATAACACCTAACAAGAAAATTTCACCTGAAAAAATTTCTTGTTTTTTATGCCATCGAAACCTTTTTCCAGCGCAATTCGTTTTTGCAGGAAAAATAGCAATAAAAGTCGCTGCGATTTCAAAAAGGCCATAAGTCCAGCGGATTTCCCCTCCCCGGGCGGCACCAAAGGCACCGGTGGACCCGTAAACCAAATCCAATCGAAGCCGTGATTTGGGGGCAGGAAGCCTGCGGCGGCCAGGTATTTTGCAGCAGCTACCAAGATCTGTGACCAGGAGGGACGCGGACAGTCGCCAAATTTAGTGATGCCTGTTTAACTTGGCAGCATTTAAACAAGTTCATGTGATGTCTGTAGAACCTGTTTAATTTGACAGCATTTAAATAAGTTCAAGAGTGATCCCTGTTGAATTTGACAGCATTTAAATAAGTTCAACAGTGAGGCTTGTTGAACTTGTTTAAATGTTATCAAAACCCTTCTTGCTCATGCTCCGTCATGCAATTTATTTTAACCGCTGGCAATAATTAAAGTTCCTTGCGTCCGTTCATGAGAAAACGCCCGAAAATTGAACCGATTTTAGCAATGCGCAAGTTTTGGCGTCACATCATACTCCTGCAGTCTCTCAGTGCCGATATTGAACTTATTTTTACGGTGCTGGCTTCTTCACATAAGCCTAATTTTCTCGTTGGTGGACTTGCCTTCTTTCGATTCCCAGGTGATTCCTGCGAATTTTGCTTGACTTGGTCACCGCCAATAACATATTCTTCGCTACACTGTTACTCGCTAAACATGTCAGTCGTCAAATTCCAAATTGTTAGTCGTTAAATGTATTAATTGTTAAATTCCAATCTGTTGGGCGTTAAAAATGTTAATCGCTTAATTTAAAACGGTTTTTCCTTAAATTTCAAATTGTTAGTCGTTAAACATGGGTTGCATTTAAATTCCAACCTGTTGGACGTTGAACATGACAATCATTAAATTCCAAACTGTTGGACGTTGAACATATTAGTCGCTAAATTCCAAACTGTGAGTCGTTGAATTGTGAAATGAACACGAGGATTCACATTTACTTTCTTCGCTTTTTGTCCGCGCTTTTGTCTCTCCTTCCGCTTTGCCCCGTATTACTTCAATGCAAATGATGAAGCTTGCTTCAACTCTGCGGGATTTTTGTTACGCTCAGAAAATTTATGCAACGTCCTGTAGGACAGCCTCAAAATTCGTTAAGTTAAGCAATTTTTCAAATTCTTTGAAGTAATTTCATTTCTCACAACGAATATTTGAATTTTATTTTTAACATCCGAACTCTCAAACAAAGTCACTCTCACTTTGACATTCAGTGACTCAGTCACCGGCCTTCACACGCGGTGTGCCTCAGCTTTACGCAACGCGAGTCAAAAATTTAATTCAGTGGATCTTCACCGAGCAGAATTTCACGGAGTCATGTTATACGCATGCACAATCTGCAAAGACTGGTGCTTGGAGCGTGAACGAATCTATAACGCCTGAAGTATACGGCCAGCACAAGTCTACGAGGTCTGAAATACATGGCCTGCACAAGTTTACAAAGCCTGAAATACACGGCCTGCACAAGTCTACAAAGCCTGA
>JACJUY010000255.1:92149-103950 GCA_014220935.1 Platorchestia sp. MABIK
ATACACGGCCTGCACAAGACTACAAAGCCTGAAATACATGGCCTGCACAAGACTACAAAGCCTGAAATACACGGCCTGCACAAGTCTACAAAGCCTGAAATACATGGCCTGCACAAGACTACAAAGCCTGAAGTACACGGCCTGCACAAGTCTACAAAGCCTGAATACGCGGCCGGTTCAAGTCTCCGAAGCAGTTCCAGCTCCGCTTGTTTTCTCGTTTCTTCGCTCCAGCGAACCAAATCATCACTTCCAGGACCACGCCTGGCTTCTTTCACCCCACAGTCTGGCTTGCCGCTGCTCTGAACATACATCACTCCCTCGTGCTAGCTTTCCATCTCTTAAATCTTTTTTATTCCCACAACCTCACAAACAAGCTCTGCCTTCTCTTCTTTCGTTCTCTTTATTCGCCCTGCACTGTTTTTTCAATTTCTCATGATTCTTTCTACTGCAAACATTTCCGTCAAGCCTTCATTTTCTCCTTTTGCTCATTTCATTTCCTCACACAAGCTTTTCTCTTATTTTCTCTTCTTCCTCCCTTCCTCCCCTGACGCTATCCTTCATTTCCCTGCTTTCTTTCCCATTCTAGCCATTATTCTTCTTCTGAAATAACTCTTCCCACCGTCGCTCTTTTTACCATCCCCTCGTGCAAGTCCCGCTCCCCTCGCTCCCCTTCCCTCTCGTGAATGAGCCTTTCATGCACTTATTGGCCATAACGAAGATCTCCCAGCTTGCTTTGAGGCCGCCGGTCTAATTCAGCCCCCGAATTTTGAGACGAAGCATACTGTACTTGTTGATCGTTCTGCGATGTTTCACATTCATTTTGTCTGCAATTATCCTTTAAAATGATGAGCGATGTTTCCTGTGGACGATACTTTCAAGTTACCATGTTTAAAGGAACAGATGTCTAGGTGTAAAAAGATATCAGAGCAAAAAAATGAGTTCTGGTGAAGCCTTTGGTAAACAACTGCTCCCTAATGGACGGTGGTATTCTCGGCGGAAACTCTTTGGACAATATTTTCCCGATGTTTTTTAATGGAGCGAATTTACACGCAAGGCTTAGGCTGCTCATTATTATTCATAACACCATTATGGGGTTCTAATTTTAAATTTTTTCACCAAACATTTCTAACCTGTGGTGCAATGTGTGGTAAAAAATAATACACAATACATCAAAAGTGAACGCAGATTTCTTAGGACCAGTTTTTAAATTTCATTGATGCTTTCGAACTTCATTGAATGACAGGAGTATTTCTAGAGATGAGTTTAGGGTAGAATCCAAAAATTCAGTACTTTTAAAATTATCGCAAATTTCTACAACGAGTTTTTAAACTTTATTTATGCTTTAAAACTTCATTGATGCTCCAAATATGAATGCAGATTTCTTACAGCCAATTTTAGAACTTTAGTGATGCTTTTAAAATTCATTGATGCTCCAAACGTGAAAGGCCGAAGTGTTTCTCCAGGGGAGTTGTCGCAAACCTAAGCAGTGCAGCGACAGATAACTTGTCAGTTCCTGTCGTGAGAGCCAGCGGAACAAAGCACAAAAAAAAAATCCACAATCTTTTAAGACAATCAAATTGCCTTAAATCCACATTCACAAAACTGCCAATTTCCAATCCAGAAGCTGACAGTTATCCTTCCCTCCGCGCCCTGTTGATGGTTGACGACCATTCAAGTTGTTCTGACCAATTTAATGAGAAATACAGTCCTGAGTCTCTACTGTGAAATGGACCCTATAGTTGACACCTGCGAGTACTCATATAAGCGTTCACGAAGAGAAGGAAAAGATTTCCGCCCTACAAGCAACAGTTGATTTGTGTATTAAATTTCATTGAATGATTTTCCTGTTGAAGCTTTTTTCTTATTGATCACACAACGATGAGTACAGGCCAGGAATTGTTACGCCTTGTCAAAGTTTAGAAATAACTTTCGTTAATTCTTCAATGAAAGTGATTCTGAAATTGAAAGCATGTACGAAAATAAAGCATAACTCTCTTCATCATATTATTGTTCGGCTTCAAAAAATATTATACTATATTTCAATATGCCACATGAATCAGTCATTTTTATTTAACATAACTTTGTGTCTTTCATAATGTTTTTACATTTTTTCTTAACAAGATCCATATTACATGAGTATAAAATGATGTACTGCTAACCGCAGACCGCTAGATAACTAAGCAGACAAACAGAACATCTAACGTGACGAGCTAGTTACACTTTCCAGACTTCTATCTTCACAACCGAGCCCTCTAAATCCTTCAATCCTACTCGTAAAAGGTGATATACCGGAAACTTGATTTAGATCGAAGATACGATTTCACAAAGCTCAGAGGCTCGTATTCAATAACCGAGCCACGTAATTTTACGCAAAGGTTCTCAGCGAACCCCACTCTCGCGTCAGATCCCGATCCGCCTTTTGTCATCTCACGGATCAGGTGCCCTGTAGCATTTCATCCTAGAGATGATTTGCTCCGTCTTTTCTCACGCGCGGATCAAAGCGGAGCCGGCAAGTCTTGCGCAAAAAAGAGCCTCAATTAGCCTGTGACGGAGGTCTACTGAGTCTCAGTCGACACAATCTTCTGAGGGCTGCTCTCCAGAGGGATCATCTCCGAGGCCTTCTTTAACATCCACAAATTAAATCGCAGCTCCCAGAGGCTTTTCGGTTCGGCAGTCCAAGGCAAGATATGAAAAGTTCCGCACTTGCAGATTCACTCGGACGATTTTGATGTGAAAAAAAGGTAGGAGCAAGTCAGTCTGCAGCTAATTACTATTATGAGGAATAATTCTTTGGTAAATTACAGTGTCGCAACAGAGAGGTGTGCATGAAATATATTTAAAGGACACTTTGATAATTAGGTTAAACAAAACTGTTGCCTGATTTATCCTTTGGAGTGCAGTGATCCATTCGTGTATTGGATACGACATTAACACACAAAAATACAACTGATCAATTATTCACATTAGAAGAAAGGCTATCAGAGCCATCTCCAACTTAGCATACAGCGACCACACAAAGATTCACTTAAGAATTCAAAAATTCCAATACTGCCGAATTTCTACAGGTCTTTCTTGAATGTTTTGGGTACAAATATTTAATACTAACGATCACTTTGACTTCCGACTTCAAATTTACGTTCGAAATTACTACCCTGACTAATTGATGAGAAATATGGATAAACTCAAAATTACTCCTTTATAACTCAACAGCCAAAGCTCAAAATAATTTACTGGTTCCAAATTTTGGAATTCCATTCTCCTTGATATTAGCGATTCCACCTACTCGGACTACAAAAGTAGGCTGTAAATTACCATGCTCTCCAATTACCAGAAAATAGAAAACAAATCGAGCGAAAATAATAATTAAAGGAAGCAAACCAAATTTTCATATTATGCATAGTTTCTGAGCACTGAACTTCACCTTGAGAAACGCTAAGGAAAAACCTCTACCTACAAGTTTCCATCAGAAAAATACATTTGAGAAGATGTTTACCAAAATATCAAACTGTACTTTCTATTGGCTTGAAATTAGCGTATTTTTCTTATTTGCTTAATTCGTTCTAAACTAGAAACATAAGTACACTAAATCAATATTCTAAATTAATTTACTAAATTAATTTACTGTAAAACTTGTTCATCTTTTGATAGGCAGCCATAGAATCCTCGTAGCTTATTTGGCCTACGTTGCCAAAATCTGTGTTTGTTATCCAATAAATAAATTCTTGTGACTCACATGTAACACAAAACGTGGTTGTGATAAACAAATTTTTCAAATTTGTTAAATATTTTACATGTTGATTCATAACATGCACAAAATATTTATCTTAGATTCTTAACCAAATTCGAATCTTTCGTGATTTTACATTTGAGATTTTAATACTTTTTGTTTTCCCACACTAGCTAATGGTACATTCTAAAATCAAAAAGATTTGGATGTTGGGTTTTATTTCAGAATTGAGTGTAAAATTTCTGATACGAAAAATTTAAATTCAGGAAGTCAGGGAATTTTGCTGTGTGGGATATTGTGAGAGATGCGTCATGAGTAGTGTGTAGCCTTCTGTGTACGTTGCGTCACGAGTAGTGTGTAGCCTACTGTGTACGTTGCGTCACGAGTAGTGTGTAGCCTACTGTGTACGTTGCGTCACGAGTAGTGTGTAGTCTACTGTGTACGTTGCGTCACGAGTAGTGTGTAGCCTACTGTGTACGTTGCGTCACGAGTAGTGTGTAGCCTACTGTGTACGTTGCGTCACGAGTAGTGTGTAGCCTACTGTGTACGTTGCGTCATGAGTAGTGTGTAGCCTACTGTGTACGTTGCGTCACGAGTAGTGTGTAGCCTACTGTGTACGTTGCGTCACGAGTAGTGTGTAGCCTACTATGTACGTTGCGTCACGAGTAGTGTGTAGATTATCGAAGTCAATGTTACAAATTCGAATCCCATCATTTACTTAGTTTTTAAAAACCTTCTTTAATGGAATGATCATGAAATATAAAAGTTTAATGAATGCATTTATTACAATATCTGTTGCAGTAAAAATGCAAGTCATGGTAGCGTTCGAAGGTGTAACATTTATACCCACGGCAGCCGCGTATGCTCCTTCCTCAAATCTTCACCAATTCGTTACTTGTATAACCATGTTTATTTTCTGTGAACCTCAACTCGTTCAAGCTTGAAAGGGTAAAAATATCTTCACTTCTCTAAACACGGAACAAATCCCGAGACTCTCACTAGTACGAATATTGCATACACGTCAATTCATCTTCTGTTCGAACGAGAAACAAGAATTTTGGCTCGTGAATCCCCTGCAGGAATCATGCCCTCTCGTTCGATGACTCCCGGCGAGTAATAAAGAAATACCTCCACCGTCAGCGAACTTCTTCCTTGTTTTCTCACTACATTTTACGGAGAGACTGAAAGCCCAGCGCGGGAGCTTCAAAAAATCTCACCCTCGCAAGCCAGAGGGGCCCGAGAGGCGGGAGCTGCGTAGAGGGAGATGTGAAGTCCACGTGCGTCAATATAGTGCTGGACTTGACAGATGTGCTTGGCAGGCGTCCATGACAAGTGTACAAGACAGGCGTACCAGACAGGTATACCAGGCAGGAGTACCAGGAGAACCACATGTGCATCCCACACAGGGGTTCCAGACATGCATTCCCCTCAGGCATACTAGGCAGGTGTACCAGACAGGCGTACCATCCAGACGAACCATACAGGCGCACCAGACAGGCGTACGTGACCGGCTTGGCAAACAGGTATCCTGAAGAGGCGTACCAGAGAGAAGTACTAGTCAACCGTACCAACCGGTGGGCATACAGATGGGTGTGCTAGACTGACATGCTAGACAAACATCGAAAGCAGTGTTACTTACAGAGTTAGATCTATCGTCAGTGAGCACTCATGCACTTATATTTTTGTATTTTCCAAAAGAAGCGGGACAATACCCGCGCTACATGACGCAAACGATAACGCGTTCAAATTGAGTGGGCAGTTTGGTCCCCGCAATTCATTGCAATTACGCCTGAACTGCGGCCACTCAGACAATAGATGCTAATTCTAAAAGCAAAATATTTCTTCGATAAATTCCCGCCTTCCAAACTTTACACTCTCTAAACACTTAAGTACAAAATTTCAAAAGAGGCTTTCTGATGTGATACACAGATGCTTCAATTGCTGCATATTCCTGTTCGTTTAAATTTGCAAACATTTTCGAGTAAATTTAGCGAGCAAATCTTCCAAGACGCAGAGCAACTTCCCAGTTTAGATCTGAAATGAGATCCTCAGCGCGTCAGCTTCCCATAATTACATCTGGAAAGCATTCCGTCATGTGAGCAATACATCGAGTCTCACAAGACGATCTCGCGTCCCTGAATGAAATTAAGAAAAGCCGCAGCTTGCGTTCCAAGCAGCTCCAGCCTCCCAATGCCATTCAAAGCCCCGGAGCTTTCGCAACGTACGACGACGGATCTCATTAGCAATTCATGGTGGTCCAAAGACGCGCTTCAATTTCGGTTTGGCGAGGATATCCTGGAAATTACGAGTCTCCCAATGGCAAAACACGCAGAAATTTGAGGAGCTTGGTCGTCTGATAGGACCCATATGAAAAATTGAGCATTTTAACACGATACCTTGGGGATTGCAAATGGTCTGTTAGATCCTACGCTCAAAGACTTCGTATTTTACTTTAGATGTTGAGGATTTCCCCAGTTTTCATTAAAAATAGCTCACACTACTGCATGGGCAGTAAATAACTTCACGTTTCGCGTAGACGACTTTCTAACTTTATGTGCGGAGGTTTTGGCTCTCTGACAACATTCGAATAAAGTCGAGTTTTTTCCTGAAGAGCGTGTGATGGATCACTGATCCGCTGCATTCTTTCCAAAGGATTCCACCTCGAGCAACGCTCACGAGAAGCACTTAGGTTATCGCCAGCACGGATTTTTGGCTCAGAATTTTGTCACTCCGAAGGGATTTTACACAGCTTGCAGCGCGCGTTTTCCTGTTATCCTTTTTACATGCATCACCGAAATAGATCTTATGAATTATTTTTCTTCATGAAAATCGACGGCTTGTAAAACTTTACACAGGTAAAAGCAAAACACTGAGTGGATTTGAAGGGCTGAGAATGTCATTTCAAGTTCAATAAATATTTTTCCTATTTACAGTGCCAAGAATAAATGGGAATAGATTTCGAGCCATAAGGTATTCATGTATTTTACACAAACATTCAAAAATATCAAAATGAGGACACGATTCTACACAAGGATAATGCATAACAAAATAATGATTGAACATTTGTGATATGCGTGGGCTAATTCAGTAGAAATGTAATTATTCACAATCGTGTGTCTTTCATAAAACTTCAAATTTAAAACAAAATAATCCGTCTCTGCAGTGGCTCTCAGAGTTCATTTGATCAAAGGGAAGCCAACTGGACTCAAACAGAGACGGTGCGGGCTCCTGGCTCGATCCGCTTCCTCTTAGTTTATAGGTTCGGCCCAGTTTGTGGGTCTTCCTCAGATAGTCGCGTCTCCTCAGTCAGTAGATTGCCCTCAGTCAGTAGATTGCCCTCAGTCAGTAGATTTCCCTTAGACTGCTGGTGCTCAATGCAACACAATGACGTTGAGGAAACTTCCCTAACATATAATGTTCATACTGTCAGTGTAATTTTGAACATTGACTCAAATCAACAACTCTAACCTTCATTGAAAATTGTCCCAACCCAAACCTCTGTTTAAACTGTGAGTCAAGGTCTATTTATCACTCAGTACGTACGGATACAGATTGCCCGCATTGCTTGTTGTTTAGGCAGGTGTGGTTCATGAGGAACCCAGACATCTTATCTACACACCATTTAAATTTTTTTCAGATACTTCTGAACAGTAGACCAACGTATTTCTTTCGGAAAATTTTCTAATTGTTTGTCGACGTTATTCTTCCTCTGCATCGTTCGAAAGTTCAGCATCTCGTTCGAGACACATCAGTAAGATGGAAATTGCCTTTTTCAAATTTCAGAAACCATCCACGGCAGTTTCTAACACTCACATCTCCTGGACGGACACCGTTTATGTTTTCACTGTCGTTGTTGGATTGCTACATCTGAGGAATTCATACACCATGTAATGATGCATATGATTCGCTTAGAAACTATTCTTTTCTGTGGGTTATAGATGTGTTTAAAATATTAACTGGACTAGATTCCATTAAATGTAAGGTGTAACTGAATATTTGACATCTGATCTGGCCTTGAAAACAGGTATTTGGAGTCATTCATTTGTTTTTCAAATGGAAAGAAAACAAAACTATCCGGTGCCTATAATGAACAGTTAACTTATACCCTCAAAATGTCAAGTTACCATTAATATTTTAAGTCTTTCTTAGTCTTCCAGAGGAGGTCATCGTGACCTTGCAAAAAGAGTTCACTCCGTCTCGCGCCTCTCAACTCGCCTGCCGAAATAAAGCCTTCACTGCGGCCCTCACATCTCCGTAGGAAATAAATTCTTAGAAGAGCGCAAGAAGGTAAATAAGAACTCACCAGCTCTTAGCAGAAGCTCGCCTTCTTTACTGTGTACACAGTCTCGGAGTCGGAATTCATTTCTCTTATTTCCAGAGTGGAACTCTTCCAGGTCGACGGCGCCGCCTCCAGCCAGCCTTGTCTGCCTCTGGCAGCCGCTGAAGGTAAATGCCCTTTGTGCTTCTGGCACCCGCTGAAGGTAAATGCCCTTTGTGCCTCTGGCACCTGCTGGAGGTAAGTTCACTTTGTGCTTCTGGCACGCGCTGAAGGTAAGTGCCCTTTGTGCTTCTGGCCCCCGCTGAAGGTAAATGCCCTTTGTGCTTCTGGCATCCGCTGAAGGTAAATGCCCTTTGTGCCTCTGGCACACGCTGAAGGTGAATGCCTTTTGTGCTTCTGGCACCCGCTGAAAGTAAATGCCCTTTGTGCTTCTGGCACCCGCTGAAGGTAAATGCCCTTTGTGCTTCTGGCACCCACTGAAGGTAAATGCCCTTTGTGCTTCTGGCACCCGCTGAAGGTAAATGCCCATTGTGCTTCTGGCACCCGCTGAAGGTAAATGCCCTTTGTGCCTCTGGCACACGCTGAAGGTGAATGCCTTTTGTGCTTCTGGCACCCGCTGAAAGTAAATGTCCTTTGTGCTTCTGGCACCCGCTGAAGGTAAATGCCCTTTGTGCTTCTGGCACCCGCTGAAGGTAAATGCCCTTTGTGCCTCTGGCACACGCTGAAGGTGAATGCCCTTTGTGCTTCTGGCACCCGCTGAAGGTAAATGCTCTTTATGCTTCTGGCACCCGCTGAAGGTAAATGCCCTTTGTGATTTTGAATGCGTGACAGGTTTTTAACTTACTTCAATACTAAAAATTATCGGCTGGGAACCAAATTAGAGTTCCGGCAGGCGAAAAATAGATGTGTTGGTCAAAAAGGTTTATTGCAAACTCATTAGGTGGAAAGACAGACCAGCGAATTATCCTTCTATAATTTTACCCAGCCCACCGCTGGAATTACAATGTGTGGCAAAGATTTTCTTGCATTTTCCTGCGTATTTCGTCGAGAGTTCATCACTTTTATTCGCATCAAAGAGCGTGCCCAATGAAGATATTTGCAGTTTTCTAAACTTTTCCAAAACCAAATCTAAATCACAATTAGCAATAATTTTTTAGTGAAACCCGAAGCCTTCGTGCAACTGTTGGCGAGCTTGCAGGAGAGCTTCCATGGCATTAAGAGAGAATTTTCTTCATTGAGTTTGCTCATGCAATGGCTGGCGCTAAGGCTTCAAATAAATTCAGCTGCTTTAGAAATTCCAGTCTGGTACTCCTCCAGTGCCCTCACGCTTCAACGACTCGCACTTACAGGGAATGCGCTTTCTGCATCGGCGAGCAGGGACGGCCATCTTGACTTTCTAAATGCCATTCTGTTTCAGCAATTGCTGTAGTCTATGGTGGCGGGCGAAAACTCTCACTACCATACGCAGTGTCGTCAGTACCTGAGCTTTCGGACCAGTGCTCTGCAAACTCGGTCTCAAGTGCCTAACGAATCTACATTATTCAGAGGCTCTTAACGTGATTACATCCTCTCTACAAGCTGGCCCAGTTGCCCCAAACGACAGCGCGAGTTGCCTTAGATGACGCCTGCCTCCTAGAATAACGGTGAGGCAACAAGCAAACAGTTGCCCCAAGTATCCTAACGATCATTGTTTTACTGTGGAGCTCTGTAGTTTACGTGTGTTTCACACCTTGCTCTAATGTGCAACCAATGAAGTGAAATGAGTACTGTACGAGTGTGTATGTTCATCATGTCTATATCTGTCTGACATGAAGTGTGATTTTTCTCAACCGCTTATAGAGTCTTGTTTAGTGTACAATCTACTTGTGTGTATGTTGAAGCTATACCAAAAAATAAAGACAAATTTTGGCAAAAGATACTTGTTTTTTGCGCTCTTGTAAAAATCTCTTATGCCTTTTTCACCATTGGGTACACCTTTTATATTCCCAGTAAACTATTCATCAACTCTATTACGTCTTTATACTTTCATGGCAGTAAAAATGTGTTCCTACCCGAGGGCAAAATCGAATCACAATTTCAATAAACAGTCGCAATCACGTCTCTGAGCTCCACTTCAGCAAAGGTCTGCATGTAGCAGCGAAGTTGCCTTAAATCGCCCCAAAGTTACCCTGCATTCGGGACAATGACTTGCATGTCGCATGGGCCCCAGAGGGATAAGAGGGCTAGGATGCTTGCTTCAATTCCCACTTATATCTCAATCCTGCTCCTGGCTCTCATGCCGCTTAGCAGATGAAGCCACGACTATGAAAGCTAATTGGCAGGGCTTATGCTTGGATGCAGGCCAGTGCGGGCAGTGAAGTCGAATTAATAATGAGAGATGAATAAGAGATTTTGCTTCGATGAAGGATCCCGTGTAAACTTTTGTTGCATCAACGAAAATACTCAAATAATATCATTTGTCCGCACTTATAAGCGAACATTAATTTCAAACTTTGTATGTCTATGTTACTGTTAAACAATTAAATTAAGAAACTTGTTAAATTTTGACACAGTGCCAGCTCTTGTAATAGTTTTGAAAAATTTACTGCATTTTTTACATGAATTTAATGCACCAGAAATACCGGTGGCAAGTTTGCACCAGAAATACCGGTGGAAAGTTACTCTTGATAAGTTGGGAAATAAAGTGAGACAGAACGAACACCTAGAGCTTCACACGCGACGTTCAGAAGAGAACGACTCATAGACAGCCTAATTCTAGCTTATTGGAATGTGAGATGGTTTAGAATTTCAAGCTTATTGAAATTTTATTAGGCTATCAGTAGTGCAAGGAAAATCACGAAAAACGATTCATGGGATAAGGGTGAAGTGAAGTATCGATTTAAGATACGAGAATATTTATTACCAGCAACAAATATGTACAATAGTTTACAACAACGTTAATATGCACATATTATTACATAGCCTCCATCCAGAATGAGGAAAACACATACTCAAAAACATTGTCAAGAAAAATAAAAAGGAAGGCCAGCTACATTGTACATTTATCTTACAATCTCAACAAAACAGTAAACGATAAAAATAATTGCTCCGTAACTCTGGAATCAATCATCTATTCATAAAAAAAATTAACTCAACGTACACTGCGAACATTGGAGACAATTAGCTCTCAGCCCATCTTTAACTCAATTCTGAAGCCATGTTGGGAAAAATTGAAAAACGCAACACTGGGGCAAAACTTGTCAGTCAAACCATGCAACTTGGGTTCGTCGGTAGATTTCATTGCATGAAGATTGTGATTGAAAGACAAGGGAGGTTCCAACACCGGATCATCTCTAGAGTTGCCAATCATAGAAGCGAAATAACTTTTTGATTGCAATAGAGTTAAGTAGAATGAAGGGTCTAGTACTTTGATTTCTCATCAGTCAACAGCACAGAGAGAGCAAATGATTCGAAGTTGAACTTTATTAAATGAGTTGATAACGCGCATTTGACATTCTGAAGGCAACCTTCCATTTGAAACTGTGCATAATTCTTTCACAGACAGATTCACGGTGTGAGCCAAACAATTTTAGTGCGAAAAACGTTCCCAAAAAAAGTGCACCAAATTATGTGCGTATCCGAATATTCACTTCGTAAGCAATTACCAAAGAAAGACGTTTCAGAATGTATAGTCTCGCTTTTCAAAAAGCCACATGGGATAAAATTTCGTGAGGCATTTGAAGTGTAATTTCATTAAAAACTTAAAAACGAAGAAAATTCCAAGGAAATTAATCATATTTAATTGGAAAACGTTTC
>JACJUY010000255.1:104835-124506 GCA_014220935.1 Platorchestia sp. MABIK
CCGAAACGTTTTCCAATTAAAAATGATTAATTTCCTTGGAATTTTCTTCGTTTTTAAGTTTTTAATCAAATTGCGACTCAAGCAAACTACTGATCCGTTCAGATTTATTAAGTGTAATTTCTAGTCTTTAACTCTTATGTACCTGGTAGCTCTTCGAGATAAAATAATTTACAAAGCACCAAGTTCTAAACACCCCGTCCGAATAGCTTTGCCAGTGTACAGCTCAGTGTCATCTCTCTATAAGGAAACGGGGCGTTTGTTTCAACAAGTAAAGTGACTCTTTTACGTTCGAAAGGAGGCCAATAAAATGAGATAAGTGACAATTCGCTCTTATTTGCTCACTTTAAAGCCTCCTGAGGACCTTGAGAGAGCTAAGATGTTGGGCTAGAGGCTCTTTTGTGTCGGTCTCTGGCATCCGTCACAGAGTCGAATGCCTCTTACCGTTGAGTCAACTCTTTCTCTACTTGCACTGTCTAGGTAACTCTTGCTGGCAGGTCATCATCGAACTTACAATTTAATTTGGCTTTAAATGATATAAAAAGTTAAGTAATTTTCTAACACACGAGGTGCTTAACCAAAGCTCAAAAATGAGGCAGAATTCATTGTTTACCTCTGATATTTACTCTATGGTTACTACGAATATTTCTAACCTTGATGATTCTTAATCCAGTGATAATTAGTAATTTTCCTCAGCTTTCTTCTCGATGTCTAAAAATAACCAGAAATGAATGAAATCATTTATTTCAACCTACAATCGCGAGCTGAGCGATGAAAGTGTTTTTAGGTAAGGGTTCCCATTTAGCAGCTTTCTCTCGTTTACCTCTTTGAGATGCGAGGATAAATTATCGCCCTGTAAACAAGAAAGATTCTGATTCAATACCAGTCAGAATGCCCTTTTTTTACTTAGAAAAATGTAGCTTACCACGTATTTATATCATGAGAAAATTGGAAAGAAAAAAATCAGTTTATTTCCAATGAAGATGATGCAAGAACCATCATTGATTTTTAACAGGGAAACTTTTACGATTTAAGTTTGTCCATCACGAACTTTGTGCCATTAAGTTAAAAAGTTGTAAAACTATTTTACAGTCTTGCTGTAATAAAAATGAAGAGATAAAAACTAAACGTCTTGTTAAAATGCTTCTGAAAAATATCTTGACACTTCCGAGCTCCACATTCCTGAAGAGTCCAACTAAGGAGTCAAACCTAACATGCACTGCGTCAACGCATAACGAATACACTTATACCATCCATCATTCAATTTCTAGGTCACATTCTGTCATAATTCACGTTCTAATATCTGGTACCAAGCGTCTTTTTGTCAAACTAATTTTCGAAGCTCTTGTCAGAAATCGACCTATTATGTAAGTGCAAATTTCACATCCTTTTAAAGCAAATGCTGAGTACCTCTGCCATCCATGCATTCAGATTCAAATGTCTAATTACTAATCAGTTCCTTAAAATCTGCTACAAGAACTGTTCTCGGTGGTTCTCACTTAATGAAACCGTGTTGACATTTATTCAAGAAACACCACACACAAAATTTAAATGTCACCTTGTGTATTGAAGACTCAGAACCAACGCTCACTAAATGACTAGGCCAGCGGAAGTCAACAAGCGCTAGGTTTTTCACTTTCATGAAATATATTCAATCTTTAATTTTCAATTTTGCAACCTCGACCATTAAGCTAATTTCTTAAATCAACAAGCGATGTTTATACACAAGTCCACGGACTCTACTCCAAACATTTAAGTTACTCCCCTTCACGAGCTCTCTTGAACAAACTCGAAATTTCTCGTCGGTTCGTCTTAGTTTACACGGAGCTCGGTCTAAGTTAATTTGGACGTGAATCAAGGTTTGTAGCCGCTTTAAAAGACTTGCGAAGTATGTCAGCTTTTGCGCCCGCTGCTCTCAGCTCGGTAATGGCACAAGTTTTGGACTACTTGCTCAACAGCAGCGCAAGTGCCGAGTATTTTCGTTCAAAGCGTTCTCGAGATTCTCAGTTTGGCAGTTTTATAAGTGCTTCACTTCCCTCCACAGAAGCTTTTCCAAATAAAAATTGCCTGATTTTGAAGCCTTCATTCGGACTGAATGGGTTGAATTTTTCATGTTATTGGAAAGGTTATGCCCAGGTTGCTGATTGTTGCACGAAATGAGTCATTAGGAGCACTGCAATTTAGTGATACGGGCCAAAAATTTCATTTTTTGTTTTAAGTTAAGGAGCACAATATCGAGATAGAACGAATTAATAGCAACAGTAACAGAGTATAAATAATTTCAGATCATGATTGCATTTATGAAGTCACAGTTGTAACGTTATTCGTTGATCGTTCAGCAAACTTATCAACATTTCCATAACTATAATAGACGCGCAATATACTTTCATTTCAAACACGCTATGTTTGTTTATATGCAGTAAAATGATTCGCAAAGTGTCAATGAGTGTGAACATTTTCCATGACAGAATTAATCAAGTCGTTAACTTTGCAGTCACAATACAATCACAATATAATGAAGAGCTCATAGATAATATTGCATAAATACTAAGCTGTATTTGTTCCACTGATTTCACCTACTACAAATCATTTCTTCGAGTTCCTTCTTCACTGGAAAGAAAAAGCCAACTGGGCGTCGTTATGTTCAACCAATAGCCATACTGTGCAAAATTCCTCACAAGCATTATTTACACTCGAAATTTCTACAGAACGGATCTAGTATGAATTTATGAGCTGTGAAAATTTTCCATGTGCACGAAGTCCAGGTAATTTTCTTACTAACCGCAGAAGCCAATACGTCAGTTTAAAACACTAGAAGCAATCACGGTTTTATGGTTCTGCGAGCGTTTAAGTGTTGAGGAGCAAAATAAGGCGTTGTAAATCTTTCCTGTTAATTCGTTTAGACGTGTGTATCAGAGCACATTTTTAGGACATCACAAGAAAGTTTTCTGCATCGCGCACGCTGCAGGAGAACGCGAGTCACGGGAGACCAAGCACGGTGCAGGCGCGCTGCCTGCGGAGCAGCTCGAGACTCGGCAGTAAATGGGTATTTGGACTCACAAGATCTGTGTTTATTGAAGCCAATCCTATTAAATAAAGCGAGGAAGTTCAGAGCTCAAGGCCGAGAAAATTTTCATTAGTAATTAAACGAGCTTTAGCAAACAAACGGATTAATTAGTGATGGAACATAATTGCGCTCTCCATCGTAAAAAGACTGCGCCAAGTTTAACAAATACAAGGTCTGAGCAAACTTAGATGCGTCGAATTGTTCGCGCTGTATTGTAATACCTCGCTTCTCGTGAAGAGCAGAACTCTTGCATCGAGTGGCTCTCAGTGAAGATGAAGCGCCTCGTGATAATTTAAAGCAGTGCTGGGTTATTAAAATGGCATACGGCGTGAAGTCGTCATCGTCAAATGAGCAATTCTGTGACTTGTCCGTGCGGAAGAATAGAGGATTTTTATTTGAAAAAGGGAAGGATAAATGAACGTTTCTCAAATTCAGATATCAGAGAAGTAAAACTTTTTAATAGTAGCATCCGTAAAATGAGATGATGTTGTCATGAAAAAACGGTCACTATACTACGAAAATATTCAACTGAAGCATTTATTGTGAGTAAGAATTTGCAAGGAAATTAATTGCTGTGATAAGTCAGCACCACAGCTCGAGTGGCACCTAACTGGTGACGTTCAAGTAGCGCTGCCCACCAACGGTTGAAATATCTCTAAAATTGTAATATGTACAAGTAAGAATAAGCTAATACTAACGCACAATTCGGAAGCTGTTTCCAGTAATATGTGTTTTAGTTTATCTGTCGAAATCATTCGAGGAAGTTCTCACCGAATTTAGAAACGAAGGTAAGTTTGATATTTACAAATTTTTTTTTAGAGATTTCCATGAACACACAAAGTACTTTGACCACGTCTACTACTTGATGACTTGTTAACCAATTCGTCGTATGTAAAGAGTAACCAACAATATAAGGAGCATTATTAATAACAATCCATAGGGTATAAGTCAATAGAAAATTTGGGATCGTAAATAGTGATAAAAACGCTCAAAAACCTCTGACACCTTTTTATTTTTGGTTTTTTCATTTACTTAAATGGGATTTTTTTAATCGATGCATAATTTAAATAGTATTTAAACTTTAAAGCATCCATTCACGCCTCGCTAACATCCTAGAAATTCTCCCAAAGTATTTCGAGCCACGTTCACTGAATTAAACTTACTGAAGCATTTTTATCTGGAAAAAATTGAGCGCGTAATTTAGGATGGCATTTTTGTAAATAAATGTAACTAAAACGGCCGAAAAGACCAGCGTTTATTAGGGTTTTCCATCGCATTTTTCCGCGAGCTCAAGGCATCGAAAACAAGGCAAGTCTTCATCCATCAAACTCGCCCTCAGCGGGTGACAAAACTCGTGTAATTTCGGTAAGCATCCATCACATCGTTGGCCCGGAGGTCTCTACCGCCCCTTATTGCGTGAAAGCGAAAACAGACGAAATACCTAAAACCGATCCACAGAAGCAAAAGTAATTCAATTTTTAGTTAGGTATATATTTTTAACAATCATGGTGAATACGTTTTACGGCAACGCTTGCATTATCTTTGCAGTTCATCGATGACATGATGAATTCTTCAGTTTTTTGATAAGTTGCGGCGTTTGTACGATACGGATAGTTTTTTAAAATGAGGCACTTTAATATGTGAGATTCCTACAGGACGACAATTTTGGGGGTTAAGAATTTTAGGTCTCCTACAGCGATACCTACTGTGCAGATTTTTGTGAAAACGCGACTATTAAATAATTCGTGAATTCTAATTCATTATTTGTGTTGAAAATTACTCCCAAAGAAAATTAATAATTGACATCGTAAGGTTACCAATACTCATCTCAAGCACGTAATTAATTCGTTCATATTCAAGACATAAATAAGATCGCTTTGTATACCAGTTTTCTTAAACTACCTATCATTTGTGTTCCCAAATAGTGTGAGATATCATCCAACAATTACTGAATGAATTTCAAAATGCACAGTATTTTCTACGCTATTTTATTCACAAAACGGTATCGCTGGTCTTTACTGTAGTTTAGAAATTGGTTCTTGTGAAAAAGGGTCAAAGTCTTCGAAGTTGATGAACATTTAACCTTTTCCGTATCATAATTTATACAGTAGGGGTTACTCGTTCGTTTTCTGTGTTGCAGGCAACAAAAAAACAGTGAATCGTTCTTTGAAAATTTTTTGAAGTGTTGAACTCATCTTTACACTTTCGGAGGGCTGCCAGTTCTTTGCTAAAAAAATTTTGCCTCATACACACACCACTAGCGTGTTTATCTTTTGGACGCCTCAGGTCTATGAAGTCGGTGTGTGTAAATTCCTGAGTTTAAGCCTACTGGCAGTACAGCAGTTTTCTGCCGTAGCCGCCCTAGTGTTCGTTTGTGCAATATGTCATGAGGCATGGAGGGAGTAGTGTCAAGGTGTCGTGAATTATATACTTCTTTCGATAGTCCTATTGAAAAATCCCACTCACAACCTGAAAGAAATGCTCATGTCAGATCACGATGGTATGCGCTTCGATTTAAGATCCGAGTGGCGAAGTTTGATTGTATTTTTGAATTAAAATTTGTTTCCTAAAGCTGCTTGAAAATTGTTCCTAGCCAGTTAACAACAAATTCCGTCTACGTTAACATTGAGCTTTATATTTTGAATATATTTTTTCGTTCTATGTGGCAATCACAGATATTCAAGAAAGTTATGATACACAGAAAACGAAACAGGAAAATGAACTAGACTGCCTAGAACAACGCTATAATACTGTTACGAAATCAGCTTCAACATTTTTCTAGCACAAAATTTACACAGAACTGTATGCGCATCCCTGATAAAAATACTCATCAATAATATCACAACGCAGATTCAACACTGTTTATGACGCAAGATTTATACAAACTATCTGCGCATCATTAATATAAAAAATTATCAATATTATCACAACGTATTCCTACTTTTATCATCAACGTCTTTCAACTTCATCACGACACCAACGAACGCTCTCCAGCATCACACAACAAGTGCTAGGAGTCGAGCTCGACTCAGCCCCCGGGTTAATTTTGCAACATCACGCGACACCAACACGCACAAAGGCAAAGCATTTCTGTTTCTGTGCAGAACAATTCGCTGGTAATCCTGCTCAGTAATTTTGAAATTAGAGTACTATGCGACCACACCCGACACCCTCGTGTAGATTGTTACTCTGATGACACTTTCAAGTGTACAAGGATGCTTAACTCTTTGATTGCGACGTGAGCCATCTTTGGTCATTGGGAGAGTTGTCATTACGCTGCTAAGCAGCCAGTAGTTACAAAATCAATAAAAAAAATTATCAAAATTAAATGTAAGCATGATCCAGTTAATGTTTAGTATTTTCAACATTGTTTCCTACAATTGACTTGGAATTTGAATTGAATATTGAACTTCAGTTTTACCCGCCGTTGTCAAAGTATTAATTCAAAACAGCGATCATTCAAAAACTAGATTCGCACAATTCAACAGTTGAGAACTTCTGATGGTGATGATTGGGATTTTACTGTTCACTTCTGTCACTCCCCATACAATTTTTTTGGGACGTGTTGATGAATACACAAATAAACATTGTTTATCTACTTTTGATAAACCTTAAAATCAGGACTTTACACAAAAAAAAATTTCTCCCTCATATCTTTCTTCTCGTCTTCATTGGTCTGTTAAAACCAGTAATAAGAACCGTCGATAATGCCTGCTGGAATGGTTCGAGAGCAAAATGAAATGGTCTCGGATCAACCATGGGTGAGCGTGGGAGGTGAGATCATTGTAGATTTTTGTCATTGTAGATCATTGTAGATGTTGTCACCCAGTACAGGGAAATTCGTCAAAAAAATCACCAGCTTGCTCTGTTAGATCACGTTACTAGTACCATGTACGGCGTACTGATGCTGTTTGACGTGACGAATATCCTGACATATGATTACGCGATAAAGCACGACGGATAATTTCCAAGCATGTTCCAGTTCATTTTTTACATTTTATCTTAAAAATAATGATAAACTCTTTCTTCCTCTGCCAGCTACGGTGTCATAACTCCCCGAGTATGCACAGATGAAATATAAAAAATATTTGATTTTGTCTCATATCGAAACTAAATGAAATACCTACACCCTATCTCCGTGCAAACTGTGAATCTCAGAGAACAAGTGTGGCTTGAAGCGTTAAAACAAGGCTTAATATACGCGAAGTGTCTAGCACCGAAGTGCATCAGCACTTATTGGCACTTACAATTAAAATATACAGAATTAATTTCAATAAATAAAATGACTTAAAAATCAAGACTTTCTTCATGAGCATCTTTTTTTGCCTAATATATAGCTATTATATATCATATTCAATCCAAGGTTTGATTTTTTTTTAACGGATGACAGGGTATTCATACATTGTCTTTTCTTCGTTTATGACCAACTTTACGTCGCATTTTCTTCACTTGACCTATGTTGAAGCTGTATCAATTTTCACTCTGCATTGACTAGTTGTAACATAGGTTTGCTAGCGCTTCAGTTACTCAAACTATATCGCACCGAAATTCAAATAATTTAACAAGTATCAGGCTTTTCCAATTTACCACATGAGACGAGTATCAAAATTATTTGAACATCAAGATTATAATTACAAATCAAGATTACATTTGTTTCTTCATTAAAATTTTTACTTACTACAGAACATTCGAACGCACTGGGCAGCCAAACCCCGTAGGGGGTTTCAGCTGCCCACCCGGCTGCACTGACTAACCACAGTACCAACCATTGATGAGGGTTCTATTGAACGGAAATAGAACCGCGATTGCAGACCTGGCTTTTATTGTCCCGTAGCCAGTAAGGACGCTCTTGTACACCTCGAAATGAATTACAGTGCACGGGGCTGGAGCACTAGAAGCGTCACGGCGCGCTATTGCACTCGTGTCAACACCGCCGCCATCTTGCAACCGCGGCAGCGAGCCCAAGCAAGTAAAGTGAGCTAAGTAAGTATAGTAAGGCTAAGTAAGTAAAGTGAGGCTAAGTACGTAAAGTGAGGCTAAGTAAGTAAAGCGAGTCAATTTCCCAGCGCTTCTCAGTTCAGCTAAGCTTCGGATGAGCTTCTCTAATGGCATCTTCTACAGGATTGCCAGATTGTTTTTTGGGGGCCAAAAATCATACGTGTTTTTTTTTTTAAATTTGCTGTAAACGACATTCAGCACCTAGCCACTCTGCAGGGTTGGGGTCTTAATCAGGCGCTAGGCGGTCTTCATGGCGAAATTTTGTTCAATATAAGTGCTAATAGGAGAAATTGTGCCAGAAAGAGGAGCTACCACACAACCCTGCTTGAAATCGCGGGGTGCATTTCTAGTCATCTTGGCTAAGGCTCACTGGTACGAGATTCTCTACACGAGCGCAAAGATCAGATTATAGGTTAGTTTAAGCCTCCCTAACCGCTACAAAAAAGAGCAAATCGAAGAGATGAAGGCACCATTTAGTATGGATATTAGGGAATGCGGAATCTATGCAGAAGGGGCACAGAAACAGTAAGTTGAGAAAGAAGTTCATGAAACAAGATAAAAGTTGAAGAAGAAAGTTGCAGGCGCTGAAAAAAAGGCCAGCAGTGAACCGAAAAAAGTGGTCCTTAACATGGCAAAAAATATTTTATTTCAACAAAAAGAAGGCGTACCTAACTCTCAGCTCGGGCCCTCACACATTTTCCTCCTGGGAGCGCTAATCCCCATAGATACAATAATTGTATCCCCCTAAGGGGACAGGAGCGCAAAATGCGAGCATAGTGAGCTGATGGTGAACGTCAAGCGCTGCATTAACACACTTAACCATGACAATTATTCATTGTCTTAGCCACCTTCACTTTATTGGCCGTAGAGTCCGACTCGGAACAAGAAATGTTGAGAATCTCAGTAACTTGTGCGACACCCAACTAGGCTTAGGTTCTGGTTCATCTGATGCTTTTTAAATAAAAAAGCCTAAAAAATACTGGACATTTTGAAGTTGATTCAGTAACTATTGGACGATAGCTCACGCCACCTCCAGGTCACCCCGATACTTCCGCATTTATCTTTAGTACAGAGCTTTTATTTCACACAGGTCAGTCAGTTTTCACATCAGTGCAATAGCGGATGAAGTAACATTAGAGTTTTCCCGACATCGATAAAATAGCTGCGGCACTGCATAGAAATGTTCAATCAATCACAAATTTCCCCGCGTTCTTTACTCCCTCTTACGCTGTGATTTCGTCTGAGTATCGAAAAAACCCAAAAATAATAACTTTACTCCCTCTAACGAATAGGAGGAAGAGAAACAAAAGGATGATTTTCTCTTGCATAAGAGTTTTATTTCAACAGTTTACTCATGTGATAACAGGACTCTTGACTTAAAGGAACATACAAATCAAAAACTGGAGCTTATTCCTAACACAGAGCTCAACATAGCAGCTCGTACAAAAAATTGTGTTGCTCCCATCAAAATAAGACATACATGCAAATAAAGAAAAGGACTAGAATCACAGTTTCTTACAGTATCAACTCTGTGCAACCGTCGCATTTTCCACGCTTTTACGACTCCTGAAGAGCAGGTATTTGAAGCGATCTATTCAATCCTAAAATTATCACGAATTGGCAGCCCCTGATTATAAATTACAGATACTAACTGAATTTGGCAACGAAACACCACGCTGTTCACTCAAATTCATCTTGGCAGATCAGCAATTAAAATTCTTCCAGATGTTCCTATTTTCTCAGAGAAAAAGCAGTTGCCTCATTTCCTTACAACTATTAGCACCAAAATAATATAAAAATAGAAACCATCCAAGCAGATTGGTATCGTGAACGACAAGCATCAGAGAAAAATAACGACCACGGAACTCGAAAGCTAAAATTTCTAATTTCAGTAACTCGTTAGGAAATTTTTGAAGTGCCATGCGTCCGCATATTCAGTGAGAGCAAAATAGGTTTCCCTTCGAAATGCTCTACGAGAGCAATGCTAATGATCATTACTCATACGAAATTAACAAGTAGATATACGAGCACTAATACAGGAAATTTAAACAGGCCTTATAAGTGGGAAAAATCGTTACATACACACTAGTAAACGGACATCAAAAAAAATTCCTGCAAGACTTACACCATTCATCACAAAACTTTGGAATGGTCTGTCTCCTTACACCACTCAGCCCCTGAGAAGTCCTACAAAAAACAGATTCTAACTTATTACTGAGTATGTGCATAAGCGCTCTAATGTTGATGTCTGTGTACCTTTACATTTCGTACCCCCAAACACGAGGGCAAATTACACAACTCCATGCGACGACCACACATAACACAACCACTCCACGGTTATGACCCTCTTATCACAAGCATGACAAGTATTTTCTTTAGCGTCTCCTTTTTTGTTCGGAGGTTACGCCTCACGAGCGTCACACACCAACGCCATGAAGGCACATCACAAGTCTATTTCGGCAAGTAAGTATTACGGAGCAAGGCAAAATAACAAGCGAATTCCTTCATCATAAGTTTGTACATCACCTCGATATTTTTTTACGTTTAAAGTATAATTGCATAAACCAGCATAGGCAGTAGCACAAATGGCTGCATTTGAATCTCGAGTGATATAATTTCCCATCGTAACATTCAAACTCACACCTTGTCAGAAATTGCTATGAGAAAGTGAACAGTCAAACGTAAGTTGCTGGGCTAAATAGTTGTTCACTCAACGTATTCAAAGCACCGAAAGCATCGCTGACAAACGAGTTTTTTTATTCAATGCTTCAAGTATTGAAATCAATTTGACCCCAAATTACCTTGGGTTTCTGAGTAATTTCTCCATGAAAAACTCGAGTAATAACACATGTTGAAGGATTTTTTGAGCATCTCAGTCAGTTGTTGACTTTCAGGATTTACGTAATTATTAAATGAAACTTCACGTTCAAGACATTTGAGCATCAAACAAGGACCTTCACAGAAAAATCTTGTGAATATCACAAGATTTTCTTACAGACCTGGTGGCTCTCCGTGCCACAACGTTTCTCTCTAGCTCCTAATCTGCGCCAGGTCATTTAACATTGCTGATCAGCGAAATTTTAACTTATGATACAACTTTTAAACCGAGGAGAATTATATTGGTTGTATTTAACGAAAATAGAAACGCGATTGCAATCCTGGCTTTCCTTGTTCTGTCCCCCGTAAGTTCCATGCAGACTTGCATGAATTGCATAGTCCGGCAAGACTTGATTTTCAACTTTGAGGAATTGCGATTTGTGACTAGAAAGTATCAGCACATGTGACAACTTTAGAATGCTCTACAAAACATAAGTTTTGAAAGAGAAATGAACAACATTAGACAGGAATATCAAACGGCATTCAATCAATCTTCACATGACATCACCGAAGGCTTCATTCAGAAAAGAACAATTGTAATAAATTTTTTTACACAATTTTATTTTAATGAAAACTTGAAATAGCAGTTATGTTGTAGTAAATAAGCAGCGTTTTATTCCACTAGCACTCTCCGACGTAACAAAAACAACCAAGATGAGAAACCTCTACACTAAATTAGTTTCATTGCAGGCCGCACTGCCCGAGTAATATGAAAAAACAGGCTACAAGTCAATAAGTTTTCAAAGAAAAGGGAGGAAAGCCTAAAATCAGGAAATCAAGAGTCAATAAGTTAAAATTGCAAATAACATTCCGTCAACTAATTAAGACAATCAATTAATCTCATTTCCACCACACCTATCCCAACTAAGCAGCTTAAAAGAACGTACGAAACGTTACTAATTTGTGTAGGTCGATGCCGCCAAAACGCTGGTTTCGCAATGCAGTCCTCACCTCAATAGAGCAACGTTTTCAAGGTTCTACCTCGAATTCTCGCTAGCGCATAGAGTGAATATCAAAGAAGTGCAAAAATCTCTTGCCTCAATATGTAAAGTAACTGGCCACAAACCCAGCTGCTTATAACACGCTGCTCCTGAAGCCTTACAAGTGTGGAGCAAACACAAACAAGGTGAAGTATACTAAGAAATGCGAGTTAAACATTTTCAAAGATTACCATTGAATACACAGAGCAATATCTTTGCATAGCAGTCCTGATCATGCATGCATACAATGAGACTGTCACACACAAAACTGGCAGTGATATGGTAGCATCGAGACAAACTCGACTCGAGTTATTCCTTTCTAAGCTTACTGGGGCTTGAAATTAACAGTAATATCTTCGCAAAGGTAATATAGGAGTCTTAAAACGAGGCAGTTAATGTACAGGTCGTAAAAGAAGACAGCCTGAGTTTATTGGTCTCATTCCGAGTACTCTTCAGGGAATGGAGTTAAAGCCAGGCTCATTTTCTGAGAGATGTTAACGCTAATATCTAACGAAAGTTGTCCTAAACAGACGTCTCACGTTCATTCAGTATTGTCAACATGTAAAAATTGCTAAAACGTTGAAAGAATTCACAGGAAAACCAAAAAAAATGCAAGTAATACCAGTTTACAATAAGAAAACCAAAAGAAATGCAAGTCATATCAGTTTACAATAAGAAAACAAAAAGAAATGCAAGTAATATCAGTTTACAATAAGAAAAAAAAAATGCAAGTAATATCAGTTTACAATAAGAAAACAAAAAGAAATGCAAGTAATATCAGTTTACAATAAGAAAACATCAAGTTGAGTAGCAGCAACAAATGCAAAAAATAATGCCTATCAGTACAAGTATTTTTTCACCGATCTCAGAACATTAACAATGAGAAGAATTAAATGCTGCAATGCCAGAAGGCAATGATGAAAGTGCACGTAAAGCAACCAACTGAACTTGAGTGCATTTTAAACGGAATATACTGCGCGGGAACATATTTAAACAGTAACGCCGTGGAGTGAAAACGAGGGGGTGTTTACTAATGCAACCCGTACATGTAACCCTGCAACTTGCAGGAGTATCACAATTCTAGCAGCAAAATAAAAAACACAAAAACAATTAATTAAAAAGGAGAATCATTTACTAGCAAAGCCAGCGCCACGCTCGCCTCAAATCGAACACACGGAACAAACCAAGCTGTCTTTTTTAGGTAACTCCCTCACAAGGCCGTCTCCGTAAAGCTCAGTGAAGAGCTCCAACACAGAGGACTCAATACTAAAATTAAAAGTTGCAAGAATTGAGTGGGGAGATGAAGTACGAATAAAATGATGCACGATGAGCTGAAGATTAAATGTACATGGTTTGCTAGATAACACAAGCCCAATGCAATGATATGACGTGAGGCCTTCAAGATCAAATGATGCGAGCCCTCGTGACGAAACGTCCTGAGGTTCCACAGAAAATAATGCGAGCCTATGTAAGAAAATAATGTGAAGTCCAAGAGATGAGTAGAAATAATGTGAAGTGCATGACATGAGCGGAGAGCCAGTTGAGAAAATGAAGTCCATGCAATGAGCAGAGGGCCTTTGTGACAAAATGTTGTGAGGTTCCAGAGAAAATAATGCGAGCCCATGTTAGAAAATAACGTGAAGTCCATGAGTCCTATACAGCAGGCCCCACGAGAGCCATGTGACGCGAGATGGCGGAGAAGCGCTCATGCGTCATGCGCAGCAGGTCCGCTGCGAGCTGCTCCACGGAGGTGTAGCGCGCGCTGGTGAAGCTGAACATGTCGCACAGCAGCGACATCACCTGCTCCTGCACGCGCACAGTGTGAGGTAGTTACACAAGTCATGGGGAATTGGAAGCCACATAAGTAGGTAATGGGTAATTAGCGGTTACACATGGCATGGGAAACCGGCAGTCACGCGAGTAATGGGGTACAGATCAACGGTATTTCAAGCAAGCACTACCTAGTTTTAACTATAAGTTTTAAATATCACAACAACCAGCTTAAAATTACAATGAGTTTTTATGTCTCCACAATCAACTTGAAAATACCACGATACATGTAAAATTACATGAGACTTGTAAACTTTCATGACACATGTAAGATCTTGCCCATGCCCATGTCTCATTCAGAACATCCAGATTTCGGATGTCTATTATTTACGATCAGGTTTAATACTACCATAAGCCTCAATATTGTCCCACCACGCCTAACATTTACCATGAAGAAAAGAAGCATCAAAATTGTCACACTACGTCTAACGTTTTCAAGAAGAAGTCCACAATTTGTCCCACCATGTCTAACACTTTCAAAGAAAAGAAGCATCTAAATGGTCTCACCACGTCTGAAGTTTTCAAAAGAAGAGGCCTCCAAATTATCCCACCATGTTTAACGCTTTCAAAGGGAAAAAAAGCATAAAAATTGTCTTTCAATGACTAACGTTTGCAGAGAAAGAAGAATTCAAATTGTCCCACCATGTCCAACGCTTTCTAGCAAAGAAAAAAACCTATAACTGTCTGGGCTGAGCAAGGCTCACCTTGAAGAAAGTGCAGACCTGCTTGAGCTCCTCATCAGGACCGAGGAAGCCGAGGGCCAGCACGGGGGAGATGTGCTCGGTGATGTCGTAGAAGTGTGCAATGAAGCCGTCCTGGTGCTTCAGCAGCCGGCGCTTTGCCTTCAGGATGGACCACACGGCTGTTGACAGCGCCTGCAAATGAGCCCAAATTGTTTAACAAATAGAGACTCCTGTTAAATCAGGAACTATTTAAGCAGCTTTCATGTGTTCATTCTTTGGGAAGAAACTCGGCGGCTAACTAGCCTCTAATTTCAATTTGAAGAAAGCTACTACATGGCACTTTGGAGGTTAAAAAAAATTAAGATAATATTCACTGGCTGAAAATGTCCAGGAAACCTGTACGTAACTCACGGACTCCTTGAAGCTGTTGGAGAGCCACCTGTTTCCCACAACAGCAGTGACTGAGGACGGTGGCTTTTCCAGGTCCTCGAAAGCATCGAGGAGAATGAAGTCGAGCACTACGTCATAGAATGTGATAGCCACTACGCCTCGTCCTCGCAGCTCCTCCTCTAGCAAGGACCAGTTGCACTCGTCCAGGTACTCCAGCATGGCATCGTACGCCACTACTGCCTCCTTCGGGTCCTACCGGAGTTGTAAAATTTCTTCCATTAACACATTCCCAGCGTATTGGGCCATGTGTGTATCGTAAGGTAAATTGCTCATTCATATACCGGTGTAAATGAAAGACATTTCAGGTTTAATGACATTTTAAAAAAATAACTATTATCATACAAGGTGAAATGTATCGTGCTATTGTATTTTCATATTTCTTAGGAAGGATGAAAGTGTATTCCAGCAGCAAAGCCGATTTCCCAATTCTGCTACTTACAACCTAGCCTAACCAAATCAACCGTCAACAACCGCGAAAACGCGGTCAACGTGGTAACCCTAAAACACACGAGAGAACTCTATGGATCTCTTTCGAAAATAGCCTCAATATATTGTATTTTTGTTAAATTAATTCCCTAATGTGTTTTTGGGAATTGGCTGCCGAGTGGCAGTTTCTTCCTTATCCTTATATCACTGATTGTCTGATACCTGAGCCAGTTCAGTGACGGAGGTTGTGATAACGGTTATATGAGTACAAAAATTCCGATGTTAAGGGGTTAACCCTTTAACGTCAGCAATTTTCTACTCATATAACCGCTATAATAACCACCATCATTAGACTTACTCTGGCCTCAGGTAGTGATTGACATTACAATGAGGAAGGAGCTGACACTCAGCAGTGATCTCTGAAGAACACAACAGGGGAACAAATTTAACAAGAAATACAATACATAGAGGCAATTTTCAAAAGTGGACCGAGAAACCAACAGAAGCATTAAAGGTTAAATAGGAGTATGATGAAGGGAATATTGCAACTGGATCAAGAGAGAGAAGATCAGGTAGTAGCAAAGGAAGCATGAAAACTGAAAAAGCAAACTCCTCATGAAATAGCAGTCAGAAATTTTTTTCACTTAATGAGGGTATGACGAAGTAGACATTGCATCTGGATCAAGAGGGAGAAGATCAGGTGGTAGCTAAGGAAGCATGAAAGCTGAAAAAGCAAACTCTGCATGAAGTTTTCAAGTCAGAAATCTCTTCCGCTCAATGAGGGTATGATGAAGAGGGCATTGCACCTAGACCAAAACGTTGTGAATCAATCATTGCAAGATTCGTTTAGCAGAGATCTTGCTTGTGAGCCCCAGCCCAAAACGTCCTTTGTCACAATACATCAATAGTCACGCAGCTTCAACATTTTACATTGAGCTTAGCAGCTCTCAAACCCAACGCTTACTGCATTCCTAAGTCAGCAACAGAAGATAATTGCTTTTAGATATTTTTGAAGATTCCTCAAGCCCAACAGCTTAACCAACCCATTTTCTCCATTCCAAGCCCATCACTACACCAACAATGATGCTCATCAACTGCTACGCCGTGTGCTACGCATTTAGTGCCCAAAGACTACAAACGTCCCGTTATCAGACGGGAATTGTTTTGGTGTTTAAACATGAACAAAGTCACTCTAGCATTCACAGCATTTGAAGAACCGCCCATTGAGAATCATCCATTTATTTGACACCAATACTACAACACGCTCTACTACAATAACCATGGTGTATTCAGTGACTGACATCATAAATCAAAATTCCCGGTCTCAATGAACCAGTCCTCGCTGCTTCCCTCACCTTGCCTGCCTTGACCATGAGGTCCGCTATGATCTGCCTGCCCGCCTCAATGAACCAGTCCTTGTTGTCCTGGTTGCTGAAGAGCAGCTGGGACGCTAGCCTGATGCAGTGCACCTTGCACACGTACTCTGTGTCGCTGCCGCACTGCACCTCTTCTGTCCGCAGTTCTCTGCAGCCAAGCCATTTTACATACAAATTAATGATGTATAAGAAATTCACTACCCTCTTTACAACACGAGCTACACACCATGACCTAAAGTTTGATGTGAAGATTTTATGACACACATGAAAATGCGTAAAGTCTGCATGAAAATATCACTTTAAATCACCTGATTTTACTTCTTGGCGACAGTACAATAATGAGTTCAGGTATGAATTGCAGTTTAAATATCTTCTCACATATTGAAACTGATAATGTCACAAAACGTTGAGATACTCAAGATCACAGATCTATTAAGAAATTTAAATTTTGAATGAATACATCAACGTCAGAGCAATTCTTGTCTTTCTACTAAGTTATCACAATCTAACACTCTGTAGAGTGAACCCACTCACAAAAACTCCTACTGAAATGAATGAAGTATGGACCCGATTTCTTATTTGACTCTACTGTATCTCAAAAAGGATTCCGAAACAGATGGCTGGGATGCCTGAAAAAAATTAGCTGTACAGCACTTGTCCATCATTGCAATCGTTAGTGTCAAACGTGGTGGACTGAACACAGAGATGCTTGTTGCTCATAAAGCATTACTATTATATTAGAGAATTCAAAACCAACTGGCCCAACGAAAGCAATTTCAGGAGAGCAGAGACGAGGATCCATTTGAAATTGGCGGGAGAAATCGGGTAAATTAGGCACAAAGTGTATTTCCACACAGGACATCCTAAGCATAAAACAGTAAGATGGGAAGGAAGAGAAAGAACACACAAAGAAGATCCAGCAAAAAAGACAGGAAAACTGAAAGAAGCAAAGTGGACACGAAAGATACAAGTCCAGAAGGCCTATCTATAGCTAAAGTAACCTGGCAATATCTCCCTTAGGTGTGCCAATCTTCCCAGCATAGGATGGACCCGACAAACCTGAACCATTTGCCTACCTGAAGCCTTTGTATCTCATAAGAGAACAAATGCATGAAACTTACAACGCCTGTAGCAGGGTTGCCAAACTGTCTTTTTATGACAATTTCAGCCCTTGAAAAACAAATGCATGGGATTTACAGCACCTGTAGCACGGTTACTAAATTTTCATTTAATGACAATTTCGGCCTTAGAACAAAACTATAACTCTGGCACAAAGTGCCCACAGCCGCCACTGAAGGACCTGCACCTGAAAGGGATGCCGTCTGACTCGTTGAGCTTGACAGCCAGCATGTACAAAGGGTAGAGGCTCTCATCAAAGTCTTCCAAGTCTCGCAGGTCAGCGATCTGTGAAATGAATGGAGTTAATCAGTCGCCAGTGACCATGAATATTTATTCATCAATACTGCTCACACGAACATCGCTCATATTGGTTCACAAAGCAAGCCACACTCTTAGATACACCCAGCAAGATTGTACAAGACTCACAGCTTGCTTCAACATTGCACAAAATTGCAATTCAGGACAAAAATTTTAGGAATTGGTGGCCTATCATGAACATTTTTTAGAAAAACGGCTACCTTTTCGAATGCAGTACATACATTCAATGCCCCTATTTATATATCCAAGTAATGAATTACAAGTGTGTAGCATAACATCCTTGAAGTTAAACACTTTGACTGCGGCAGGTAAAACTGAAGTTCAATGTTCAACTCCAATTTAAAGTCAATTGTAGTGCGCAATTTTGATAATAGCAAACATTAACCGGAATATGACTTTATTTAGCTTTGATTAAGTATTGATGAAAATTGATTTTGTGACTACTGGTGAGTCAGCAGCATTATGGAAATACTCTCCGTGTACCAAAGGCGGCTCATGTCGCAGTGGAAGTGTTGAGGCTGTCAGTTGTGCATGCACTTCTGAGCATCACATCCCTAGGCCTTGAGCTGTTAGCTGCAGGTGCCATACATCTCACAAACTAACCCTAACCGGCTGTACACAGATCCCTGGCATTACTCTGACTAATAAGCCACCCGTTCATCCACGACTAGCATCACACCAGTCAATCAGCCACTTGCTTACAAATGGCTCACAGCACCTAGTGCAATAAGCTGGCTGAACACCCAACACTCACATCTCTTAAAGTTCCCAAAGTTGCTTTTCAAGCATTAAATTATCATATTTGCAAATCAACATCATATAAGTCTTCAAGATCAAATGTACGCAAAGGTTCCCAAACTCATTATTGTGAGATAAGAGTGCCACATAGGAGACTAATATCAACATTCCACTGGATTACATAATGTTTTTTGCTGTTTTCAAGTTTTGGCTGGAAAATTTTTACGTTAAGTTTTTGACCCAAACACTCACATCTCCCTGCGCAGACACAAAGCTCTCAACGGAGGACGCAGACGTGAGAGTCCGTCTAGCACTCAGATGTGTCCCTGAGCTCTGAGAATGGTCCCGCTCTGGACTGCTGCTCCCTCGGAACAGCACCGAATGCTGCACGCAAAGTATAATTAATACGTACATTTCAACAACTGGATAAATATCAGCACTTCTTGATACTTATTTCTTCAAAAGCACATTCGTTGTGCTGAGTTTACAGCACACAACAAACAAATGCATTAAAATGAGAATGGCAGAGTACAACAAGCAAATTAATACAGGCAGAGCATGACAAAAACCAGTGGCATAGTTTGATGAACAAATAGTTTGAAAAACTAAATATATCAGAGTATGATAAGCAAAACAATGGCAGAGTACACCCAAAGCAATAGCAGAGAACAACAAACCAAACAACAATGGCAGAGAACAACAAACCAAACAACAATGGCAGAGACCAACAAACCAAACAATGGCAGAGTACCACAAATCAAACAACAATGGCAGAGTACCACAAATCAAACAACAATGGCAGAGAACAACAA
>JACJUY010000255.1:124880-175991 GCA_014220935.1 Platorchestia sp. MABIK
TACCACAAACCAAACAACAATGGCAGAGTACCACAAACCAAACAACAATGGCAGAGTACCACAAACCAAACAACAATGGCAGAGTACCACAAACCAAACAACAATGGCAGAGTACCACAAACTAAACAACAACAACAGCTGAGTACACCAAACAAGAGGAGCCAGAGAGAGACCTCATGCAGGAAGAGGTGTTCACACTGGTCCTGCAGGGCATAGGCCTCATCAATGACGCTCTGCAAGCTCTGCACAAACTCCGCCTCCTCGGGGGTGGTGAGGGCCAGGGCGCTGCCGTCGGAGTTGCCCGTGTACAGCGCCAGGGCGTCCTCGAAGTAGCCGAGGGCTGCATTCAGGGACTCCATGCCTGCCGAGTGTTGCGTTAGAAAATGCGCTCAATAAACAAACTTGACACTTTGACCGCAATTGGTTGAACTTGAGTTCAATATTCAATTCAAATTTAAGGTCAATTCTGCATAATAGGCAGTTTTGAAAAAAGCAAACATTAACTGCATCGTACCTACCTGTTACTTTAATTGAGTATTTATGAAAATTGAGTTTGTGACTACTGGTTAGTTAACATCATTCCAAATATCCCCTCCGTGGTCACCAGTGGTGTACTTTGCAGTCCCAGAAATGGAAGAAGATGCAGTCATATTAGGGAGCAATTCTTATTTCTTCGCAGTCAAACTCGTGTTCCCAAGCAGCCCACTCACCCAAAGCGCCCAACTGTTGGGGGGTTGTTTCCCCCCTAAAGCCGGGTGCTCCACTTGAGCCCCCACTCTCACCCCCCACACTGCCATGACGAGCTGTGTTGCGGCAGTAGCCAGACGACACTGTAGAGCCTCCACCTACGGAATGTGTTTCTGCAAGCAAACAAGCTATGAAGAAAAAACAGCACTGGAAAGTGATATAAATCTTTATAAAAAAAAATGTATTATATTTCACATTCAAAATAGAGTATTCAAAAAGCCATCTTATTCTTTCAGTATTGGACAAACATGAAGAAGAATGCATTCACTTGAATAAAAACTTAGATCCATTTTTTATGCCATTTTTTATTAGTAGACAGTTGAAGAAATTTTGAAATTTAGAGACAATGGAAAATCATTGCTAAACCTGCAAAAAGTAAAGACCAATACATTGTACAGATTCATGCTCCTCATAATGAATTGTTTGCTTGTTCAAAATACTTCAAGTTCTTACTTTACCCGCATCATTATAGATGCACACATTTTTTCACAGCAGGATACAACTAAAAATGCTCTAATTTACAAGCATGGCCACTGTTTGTGGATCTTTAATTCATGATTCCAAATTCTTTTCACCTTTCGACCAACGCATCAAAACTAATTGTGATTTCAATCAAAGGAATGAATAGTCAGGATAAATTTTCTAAATTCTTATAATCTCAACACCATCTCTGAAACTAATGTCACACACACAGAAATAAATCATTTCTGAGAAATGAAAATATTTACCATTGTAGCTAAATTAAATTATAGCTTTCACTCGCCCTTCAATCATACAGGGAATGAAAGAATGATTGATTGTTCACTATCAGCTCATGTTCACACACCAAACACTCAGGACAAGCAGCTCATAATTTTACCTCCTGAAGGGCTGAGGATGGTCAAGGGCTTGAGCCTACGAGCCACCCTGGCACTGTCATGACGTAGCAGCGCCGACTTGGTGGGCTGCACTCGTCTACGTCGCTTGAGGTACCGCGCTGTAATTCCCACAGCAACAACACCAGCACAAGCGCACGCCACAAGAACCTTGATGATGTAAGAATTTAGGTAGTTTTCCTCTTTCTTGCGTGTGAATTTAGGCACATAGCCTCTAAATTGCATGACCATCTAATTTCACTTCCATTTTACTTTATCAGAAAATAAGGCAACCAAAGCCATAATTACTTTTACTAGCCAAAATAATTGTTTGATGATACAGTGGTGAAGAATTATAAATAACATCAATAGCAAAAACCCCCTATGTATCATAATTAAATGACTGCTAATTTTAAGTGAATAGTGCAATAATTCCCCTCATCTACATTATAATAGCATTCTAAAACTAGAAAAATACTAGTTCATAAAGACTAATCTATTAACTGGCAAAGATGAAAAAAATTAGGGAATTTGAACCTCAAGTTACAAAAACATTGAAGTTTCAAAGTAAATGGGATACCTTGATTCAAAATAATATTGCAATACATTTACTATGTAAATTCCAAGACTTCATACCTTCTGAGAACGTGTTAGTTCTATGGAGACAATGGCAGCAAAAGATGGAAGCACAACAAGAGGCTTTGAAGCAGTTGGAACCAAAGCAAGGTCCTTCATAGTGCCAACAACATTGGCTATTTAAACTATTAGTAACAGATAGCTGGAAAATATTAACATGAAATACATATGACATATTAATAATTTCAAATAGTTTTTGGCACACATTAGAAGCATTAGGTAACTAAACTTTGTCCATTAAACAAAACTACTACTAGAGAAATTTACACATTTCAAAATCTAATGATATATATACTAATGAGACATGACAATCAATATTGAATTGGCCGCATCAACGATTTTGATTTTTTCTGTATATTTAGGTAATTGGAGACATTTTAAGACATTTTACACGTTTGAAATTATGCTTGGAAATGCGAGCTTTTGAGATATGGCATAAATAACGTTCAGGTAAGAATAACATTAATGGCAGTTTTGACATGGCTCTTCTGGCGGATGGTGGATGCAGAAAACGCAAAGTTTCTTGACAGAACGCGTCAGTCTTGGTATGGCCAAGTTAAGTTATTCATGGTTTACTTAAGTTAGTTTATTAAACAACCTAACTTTGCCTAACCTAACCTCCCCTATTGTTATGTCAATACTGTATTTCAGCTTATTCATGTGTCCATTTGTTTTACTTCATATATGACATTGGATAACTTCAGAGTTAAATATCTCAAAAAGAAAGCATTTGCGAGCAAAATGTCATTCATGTAAACCTTCTACAATGTCTCCAATTACATCAACATGGAAATAAAATTTTTAAAAATCATTGATGTGCTAAATTCAATGTTGACCCATATGACAAATAAAATTAGATTGGTAAACAGGATCACAAATTAACAAGATACTTCAGCCTATTTTTTGAACACAAAATTTTAATCTTAAAAAATACATAGTAGTTACAGTAGCATAGCTTATAAAAATGGTTCTATAATACTTGGGAACAATTATAGCTAGCAAAAACTACCCTAGTCAAATTCCAGCCATGCAGTGCCTATAGATAAGGATGTGACAGGCATAGCAGTTACATAAAAAAAAATCCTAAATTTTGTTTAAGTTTCAATGCACTTTTGGAGAAATTTTACAAAATTACTTGCTGAACAGTATCCTAGTTACAGGACTGACACAGCACAAAATTTGCAGGCACTTTATAATTAATGCTAGGACGCAACAATGATTTTTCATGGTCAAACCTACAACTATTCCATTCTTGTGAGTGAAGTATTCATGCTACTGGTTCCTTTTTCCAATAAAAAGAAACGCTGGGCTCACACCACGGAACAGCAGGTGATGGACTTGACCGAACAACTTTCCTTGCGAAAGATAAAAATTTCCTATCACTGGACCTCCGTGCATAGGCCTACTTCAATTTACTAAAATTCAAATGGTGCGACAAATAAACTGAGAATACGGCCAATTTATTGCACTAAAACATAAAGTAACAAATTATTATGGTACAATTTATTGTACTTTGCGACCTTTCACGGAAGGATGTATGCAGTAAGCCGATCAAACGTACTGAAAAAAATAGTTGTTTATTATGGTGTATGAAAGAATAGAGATGCTGAATTCTCAACAATACAATTATACAGTACTGGCAATTTGAAATATATATTCACGAAATTTTCCCTTGAACTGAATCCTGGCTACTGCGCACACTTTTACGCAGCACAAAACACCAAAAGATATCAACATCCTAGCAAAAATTCAGAAGCCGGCCAGCAGTTGAACATCGGCGCCTAATAGGCTGGGAAACCAAATATAGATGACACAACTTCTGCCAATCAGCTGAGAGGTTAATAAACGGAGTGCGGTCCATTCACGAAAACAAGGATTGTGCAGTTCTAAAGCGGCTAGTTTTGTTTAGTAATTTTCCCAAGCTAAATGATCGGTGACACAATTTTTCAACAAAAAAAAAATTGTACGAAGAATTTTCTACATGTTTACGGCCGTAATTTTGTAAATTGTTCTATGGTTTAACTAATGAAGAAGAATCCGTTTCACATCACAGGTCCGTTTTCGCGTCTGGAGAAAAGTAGGTGGCACCAAGTGCCACCGATCAGTTGTGGAGTTTGAGATAAGAATCAGTTTTATTTACATAAACTCAGCATGTAAATCTTTTTTATGATAATTGATGTCTTAAATTTCTTATTCGGGTAATAAATCTTACCCTTATTGCCCGTTAGGTAATGCTGTTCTGTTTCATCTTTCAGTATGTATACACCTGCTTGATCTAACCCGTAGACTTTGGCTTCTTACTTGTCTGCATGTTTTTAGTAAAATTGAGTTAATTAAAATGTCATGTTCGAAGTAATGGTTAATAATTATTTTGGTTTAGGGGTTCTTGAAGACTTTGTTCAAATTTTTATGTTCACACCTTGTGTGCCCTTCTATGTAGATGCCATAATTACTTCTGAAAGATTTGTTTCATATTTGTTCATTAAAATTATAAATCACAGTCAAACTATTTCATAAACATAGTATCCAAAGCAAGAAAAAATATAATTCTATTGCTTTTTGAAACTATGTTTGTGAAATAGTTAGACTATGATTTAGAGTTTTATTCATTTATTTATGAACATTGCAGTTGTATGAATTATTCTAACTGAACCTTTTTACAGCCACTTTCAAGTTAAGTATCAAATAGGTAAGGTAAGGAACTATCCTGTAATAATTAGTATTTTGTTATTTATATCATTTGGGCATTCATTTGCTATTAAAGAATGGAAAATGTTGAATCTTTAGAAGCTATATGTAAAACTGATAGTTTTGATTTTTTTCAGAAGTAACTGATCTTTTCATTTTAAGTCTTGTTAGTGTAAAATTTCGGTTTTTGATTGCAACAATAACAGTAAATGCAGAAATTAAATATAGGTTTGGCCAATTCAACTTATTTAAATGTTTAGATTGTTTTTGTAATGAATTGCTCATTCTGGATGGCTTGGATGTAAAATTGTCTACAATTATGACCACCTCACCATCACCAGCAGATGCTGTAAGGATACAAGTCATTCGGGTAAGTTGTTTACATTAGCTCTCTAGCTTTAGAAAAGGTATCCTGTAAGGATTTGTTATATTAACAAATTATTTATAGCTTTTCTTTATTCATTACATTTAGTATCAAAAGTTCATTCAATCAATAAGTTACTCATTATGAATCTAAAAATACAAATGCGCTGAAATTTCATAATGGGTTTTAATATTCTATTATTTTATTTAATTATTGTTTTACATACTGAAATAATAAAAATTTATCTCAATAGAATTTTGTAGTTCTTTGTAAAATTTTTTGCTGCTGTTCAAGAACTCAAAATAGAATAATTTTTCAATCTTCCATTCAGTCGGAGATAATACATAACAATTTTTTTGTTCTCTTTATTGTAGTTTAGTCTTCTTTTTATCATACTTTTATGTTGTAACAATGCTTTGTGTACTTTTTATTCTGAGTCTATGTGTTGGTTTGAACACTTGCTGTGTGTTTATTGTCTTAAATTTGTTCACTTTCATAGAACAATTCAGCTGTATTGAGCAGTCATAAATTGATTTTTTTGTCATAAAACAGTTTAAGTGTGAATCATTTTTAGTTATCTGCTGCAATCATTTAAATGTGGCCAATTACCAATCAATCTATATTCTGTTTTGCTGATTATAAATTTTTGGCCTGTGATTTTTCTTCACTTGATATTTCAAATAATTTTGGTATCTGTGACCATGTGTGTTGAATTATTTTGTACAGTCCAGGCAAATCCAACTCATGTTATGAACATTTTTTCAATAATTAGCACTGCAGTGCTGATGGAACTTCCCAGTGCTGTCGTTTCTCGGTGGACCCGCAGCTTACTACCCTGTCTGTGCTACACAATCTGGTCGCCCGGGCTTTCAAGCTCTCAGCTCGGTGAGTGTGACGTGTATGCTTGCTTTGTGCTGCTGCTTATAAAGGTATAATTAGCTACTTTGAAATTACTAATAGAACAATGACTTTGCACTTGAAATATTAGAAACCATGCTAATTGATGTATGAGTTGTTTTTATAACTTTCAGTTCTCTCTGTTAGTTGTGTTGCAGCTTGTCATATTTTAAGTTAAACAAATCTTTTTTCCATGGCTTATAATTCAGAACTTCTGCATCAAATGATAGTTTACATAGTACATGTGTGCTGATTTTAACTCTATTTCTAATGTATTCTATTTTCATGTTTAGGATTATTATTTCCCTAAATTTTTTATCTTGTTTCTTTTATTATTTTAAAGTATACAATGGTATTAACAAAAATATCACTACTAGTTTTTAAGCTTACAAAGTGAAAACTGATTCTGTTGTGTAGTGTACAGTTATTTTGTTAGCTTTTATGAGTTAACATATCAAAATGCTCAAAATATAACTATGTATTTCATTGTGATTGCAAAGCAAATAGGTTATATCTTCATTCTTCATTATTAATATAGGATGAGCATAACTAGCATACTTGTTGGAATTTAAAGTTGTTCAACTGAGTAACATTGGGTGCCTATTTTACACAATTGTTATTTATTAGTTTAATTTATTGTGTTAGGATAGGGTGTGACATGAAAACTGATATAATCATTGGATAAATTGTTACACACATGTCAAGACAGTGTAATGTAATACCATAAATGTAAATGTAATACCATCAATATTGAGGATTTTTATTTCATTTAATAGAAATTATTGATCCTTTATTCCATGTAATGTTACTCATTAATAAATTTTGCACATTACTACATTAACAACAAAGCAACAAAAACAACTATTTCATGGAAGGGTGGGAACATGTGCTGTGTCAGTAAATATTATAACCCTTAACTATTTTCTTCTTTTATTGTACATTTCTGTGAGTATCATCAACATGACAGAAAAGAAATTAACATGTAATAGCTATTATATCATTGACTATGATGTTGGGACCACATATCCATGAAACAGACACTTTCTGGTATTTATTTACTGGAGCCTATGGGTGAATATGATGACGATGAATATTCAATTCTCTTTTATTTCTACTGTTTTGACTGTGCATGATTCATATCTGACAGCAAAGAACTTTGGTAGCATCCCAAGAACACACCACATGCCTTATTTCCCTTATCATATTCTAATTTGTTTTGCTTGTCTCTCACTGCTCTCAAAATTCTGTTGTTAAATAGACATTGAAATTTACAGAGAATTTGAGACGAGTTACCTGGCCAGAGATGAGCGGCTACCTGAGGCTGTGTGGTTGCCTCTGCTCTCTGACTTTGACCTTGAGTTGGCATTCTCCAGGTAAATTTGTTTTATTTTCTTATGTGTAATGTATAATAAAAATTTTCTAAAATATATTTTTGCGTGTGTTTTTTGTTGGCATATTTGGCGAGTTACATGCTCAGATGTACCTTTTATGTTGAAATGGAATAATTCATCTTATTCTGATTGATATAAAGTGTGCTTGCACCTCCTAATATGTAAAATTATTTCAAAATGTTGACAAATAAATATTTACTTTTTTATAATGTTTAGTGTGGGGCCATCCTATGATGTTATAAGGTTATTAATACTATAATTAATAATATGCCCATTTCATTATCAGATTTTGTTTTGTAGCATAGTAGCTGTTATCATGGCTGGACTGATAAGTGGAGAATATATGTATTTCATGGCCAGTAGTTTGGCAATGCCAATGTCATCAACAGCTATATCTCTAAGCTGATACCAACATTAGCAGTACAGATATTGTGTGCACTATCTCCCTGCTGATACTGGGGGTGGCTAGATAAATGATATCAAGGTAGCATTATCTGTCTCTTGGCTGTTGCTGGAGCTAGTGATACAAATTCCTGACATCAAAGCCTGACTTTAAACATATGATACAAGAGCAAGCAATTCACTGGTTTGCCATGCAGGTCATCTGAGCCGCACCTGCTCGTGAAGGTGGAACTGGGCCGCAGTGGCAGCACGAGCAGCACCAGCAGCTGGGAGGGGCTGGAGTTGGTGCCTCGGCTGCCTCACATCACTGCTGCGGCTGCCAACACCTACTCGGCCAAGCTGCCTGGCATCTTCCGGCAAAAGGTGCCGTATAACTCTCCTGCTGAAGGGTGGCAATTGTTTGTCTTTTCCCCCTCTTCCTTCCTAACTTATTGTTACTATACCCAGGGTATTCTGTTGCAAGATGGCAGTTGTTTTTCTTTTCTTTCTCTTTCTTCCTAGCATATTGATTCCATGCTCAAAGTTCATATTAAATGGTCCCTTCTTTTTACCCTCTTGAGATTGCCTTTGTTGTACCTAGGAAGTCATAAACTAAGTAATACAAAAATAATTGTCAGTTGTGTGAATGTTAAGAGGTGGCCCTTTACCCACAAGAGATCTCAAAAAGTAAAAAATTAAATATCAGTTTTCTCTGCATTAAAATTTCTCCTCATCATGGAATTCATCTTGACCTTCAAACATGCATCTAACTTTTGGTTTATTTCCTATAAGAAATGTTATTCTGTAGTTGATAATAATAATTTGATACATTTTAAGGCACATGGCATTTATTTGTGGATTACATGTATTCTTCTTAAGTGAAACTAATAACTTCCACCCAAAAAATGTGCTCACACAATTTTCAAGTTGGCCTAATTCTAATTATCCATAATGATAAACATAGATACATTGTTTAGACTAATGTTTTTCTAAAATTAAGGCGTTTTAGGCCAATATTAAAGGTATTCCAATTAGTCAGGTGAGTCTTGCTTCTCATAGAAACATTTATGTTTTGCTATGGTATGTTGTTTCACTTCTTTGGCAAAATTTTCTTTGTTGGTGCTTCTTCCCTCTGTGACGTACTTGTTTCTCATAGCCATATTTTTCTTTACTTCAGGTCTCTTGTAAGAGATATTTTTGTCTACAGCTCTTGTTTGTGTGGTTTCCAGATGGAGAAGACCATAGGGCTGATGCAGAGAGCACTGAACTGGCCTGATGAAATCACGGGTGCGTCAAGCGATGGTCGACTACACATCGAAGGCTTGTCAAAAGATGTCACCTTTGCACCTATGGACGACGTCAAATTTCAGTCTTTCCTGGACAACGTTGGCGTGCTGGTCAGGGTCAGCGAGCTTAGGAAAACCATCTACATGGCTGGTTTGGAGCCTTCTCTGAGGTTAGTGGGAATTGGTTAGTAAACTAAATACTACATTCAAGGTCTGCTCCCTTGTCTCTCATTCTCTTTCTTAGCTTAGTTAAATTCATTTTTGAAATTTACTGCCTGAATGTATTGGGATTCATTTTTGAGTATGCATCTACGCTGAGAATAAGCAGGAGGCTTCAATTTTTTCATTTGTTATTTGTAGAAATGTTTTCTGAAATTCTTTTGATATAGGAATATAAAAATTCCCACTGTGATGTAATTGAAACTCCAGGAATGAAGGGTTCCCTGAAACTAGTAGAGACCTTTTACTTGAGTGAAATCACTAGTTTGAAAAGTCGTTTTGTAGTGCTAAAATTCCAGTGTGAAAGTTGCAGAAGTGTCCCTTGAATAAGAAATATGTCACTTATAATTCATCTAATTTAATTACGTTATCACATATAATGTTGCAATATTTTGTTTCATGCAGTGAAATTTTAAGTGAGTGCTGTTGTGTCGGGAAAGTGGTGTGGCACGCAGTAAAATTTGTAGGTAAGTGTGCTGTTATTTCAGAAAAGTGGTGTGGTGCGCAGTAAAATTGTGAGTGTGCTGTTGTGTCAGGAAAGTGGTGTGGAAGCACCTGCTGGACGTGTACCCAGCGGGCCTGTCTGGCAAGGAGCGGCTGGAGTACATGAAGAGCAAGACGCAGGAGTACCACGCCCTCAGGGGGCGCTGGCAGCAGCACCTGCAGCACGCACAGGAGGTGGGCCTTCCTTCGTGTCTCTTGTGTGCCTTCAAATTTGGTTGTGTCTTGAAACAATTGAAACTTCCGTCCAAAATTACACTTAATTGGGAATTTAATTGTTGAATGCACATTGGGTAGTCAAATCAATGTCATGGGATGGTGTCTCATTATTCAGGAGGATGAGTGAGTGAAACCCTATCTTCACAAAACCTTCACTAACACCAATATGTTGAATAATATGGTAAAAGAGTTTACTAAATAAGTGAGTAAATCATGCCATGTCTTCAGTTGCTCTTTTATCAGTATGGTGCTCACTAAGTCAAATATCTCCGATGGATTAAAGAAACTTTAAATTGGGTCGATCAATCATGATTTGAAAAGAAAGCTTTATTTTATTTGAATGTTGGGTTAGCTCAATCGACCTGTTCCTCTAAACATTTTTTTTGTTAGACCTAAGAAATTGGCTACTCCATCAGAATTTATAATTGTGCATGCCACCGAGACTTGACATTTTACGGGGACGATTTGCCTACTTTAGGTCTTGCCAAGTACAATCTCTTATGCCAACTTTGGGTCGGCCTAAAGTATGATCTGCCATGCTTATTTTAGGTGTCCGTGATGGTGGTGTAGCTTCACTCACAAGAATACCTCACCAATTCTTAAAATCTTTAACCAATGATTACAAAAAACACTTCATAAGTTGTAGGAGTTTTTATTGATGTAAGCAAATTACCATGTTTTCTTTATGCAACCCGTTTTCATTCATTACCATGCATTTCAAGTAGTAGGAACGAAAAGTATGCATCAATGTTCATGCAGTTTTGTCTATTTACCATGTAAACTCAATGATATTTCATTTGCCAGGTTTGCAGAGAGGCGGAGACCACCAGCAACATGGTACAGATTACCATTTAAATCAAGTGGGAACCAAGAGCATGCATCAATGTTCGTATAGTTTGGTATATTTACTTAATTTACCGTGTAAAATCAATATTTCATTGGTCAGGTTTGCGAGGAGGTGGAGACCACCAGCAACATGGTACGGAAGGACGTGCTGCGGACAGACCGACAACATCCGTACTTCAGTGGCAGAGACGACAACCCCAACACGACTGCCCTTTTCAACATCCTCACCACGTGCGTTGTTCTTGTAGTTGAGCTTAGCTGCCATTGTAGGTAACATGCGATGTGCAGCATAGGGCCATTCTTCTTAATCAAACAATGCCTGCAATGCTCTCATAATTGATGATAAGACAGGTCTAAGTGAAGGATTACTTCAGAACTCTGGCAAGCCCTTTTTTCACTACTTCTTTCATTACTTTTTGCATTTCTATTTTTCTCACCAGTTTTTCACTACCACTTCTCTCACTACTTTTTTCACTACTTTTTTTCACTGCTTTTTTACTATTTTTTCACTACCTCTTTCCCAACTGTTTTCACTTCTTCACTGTTGATATTTATTGTATGAATTTATTACTTGAAGGAACAGGTTTAAAGTTGAGCTTGCATCCTTAAGAGATTTGAATCCGTTTTGTTGTCATTATTTTCTTGATGATAATTCTTGGGTCTGATTTATGAAGTTTCTTTTAGTGTTTTGGTCCTGAGTGAATCATTTAACACCTTGACCTCGGTGGGTTAAACTGGAGTTCAATATTCAACTCAAATTTAAAGTTGATGGCAGTAACCAATTTTGAATTTTGGAACAATGACCATATTGTGTCTTTATTTAACTTTGATTAAATATTTATATAAATTGAGTTGGTGAATACTGGTTGGTCAGCAGCATTATGAAAATTTTTTCTTTTACATGGCAGCTCACATCACGACCCACGTGTTAAAAAAAATTCTATATCAAGGTAAAGCCATAAAATGACAATGATAATCATTTTAATTATGATAGAAATGAAATTTTCTTTTATTTACCCCTTCACTCTGCTGTGCTACTCTACCTCTGAAAGAAAAGAGTTGACTGAGCAGGCATGTTCGATTATAATTATGACAGTGATAAAATTGTCTTTCATTTAAACCTTGCATCTGCTGTGCTGTGAGACTTCTGAAAGTGCTATGTTGAGTGAGCAGGTATTCCTGATGATGATAATGATTGTTGTCTTGGACAAGCCGTAAATAGCCACTCAGGCTTAGCCAAGCAGAAACATGGTTCGAGGATTTCCTCTGGTGTAATAAAACCACGTTGATGTAGGAGAATCCTCTCTGGAAAATTTTTTGTTTTAACTGTAACAAGAGAACATTTTTACAGTTTATGAACTTTAACACTATCTTCATGAGAAACTATATCACATAGTTCAAATTTTATTTTCCTGTTATCGAACAAACGCACACAACCTTACGAGCTATGAAACTTACATCTATGGTGGCCTGACCGCATTTAAATCTAAATGCTCTGAAAAGTCCACTCTGGAGGAAATAAACAAAATGAACAAGTTATCAATTACTATTGGCAGGCTGCTAGTTCATGACAGCTCGGTAAAATGTTCGTCCAGATCCAGGCACACACGCTGAAACACCCAGGCACACGCGCTGTAACACCCAGGCACACGCGCTGTAACACCCAGGCACACGCGCTGTAACACCCAGGCACACGCGCTGTAACACCCAGGCACACGCGCGAAACTTACCGCATTGCAGATAAATTATGCTGTGACAAAGTAGAAAAGCACCGAACCTAAGTATCTACGTTTAACAACATAGAAGCGCACCTTCGTTCAACAGTTCACTTGACTTAGGCTCGCTGGCTCGACAAATGCCTAATGCGTATTTTCACATTTGCTCACGAGAGCTTTACTTTATTTGAAACAAAGCTTCACGAAAGCTTTACCCTATTACATCTCTTATTTCTAACAATCTATTGAACGCACGGGCTTACACGAGAGATTAAACAATAACACAGTTAAGCAATGACAAAGATTAGGAAATAACACAGATTAAGGAATACAAATTTCAGCAACGGCAGTTTCAACGAGATCCGAGAAAGAAATACATTTAATTTAGGGCAGTGGGCTTCGGCTGCTATCGGATGTTGCCACAATGAAAATTAAAATTCACGGTGGCCGTGACAATTGTAATAAAATTGTCTTATGTACACCTTGCCTCTGCTGTGCTACACTGCCTCAGAAAGTATAGTTGTGTGAGCAGGTATGCTCTGAACCACCCATCGGTGGGGTACTGCCAGGGCATGAGCGACCTGGCGTCTCCGTTGCTGGTCACTCAGCGGGACGAAGCGCACGCCTACGTCTGCTTCTGTGCCCTCATGAGCCGCGTGCACCCCAACTTCCACATCGACGGCGTCGCCATGAGCCTCAAGTTCCAGCACCTCACCGAGGCCCTCATCTTCTATGACCCGGACTTCTTCCTCTACCTCCAGGAGCATCAGGTAACCAGCATAGGTATTGCAGTTTGTGGGCCTGTCAATCTTTGCAGTCAGAGCGCCAGTATAGTAGAGGGTATTGCAGTTTGTGGGCATGTCAATCTTTGCACTCAGGGCACTAGCATAGGAGAGAGGGTATCGCAGTTTGTGGGCATGTCAATCTTTGCAGTATTGTTTTTCAGAGTTGCTAATCGTAGAAGAGTTTGTACTTGAAAAAATTGCATCGATTTTAAACCCCAATATCTGCTACCATTCAGAACTCATAGCACGTGCAGGACTGAAAGGACAATGCTTTAATTAGTTATTAGGAGATGATATTGGTGTCACTCACGACTTTGTGTTGTAGGCTGATGACTTGCTCTAGAGCTTATTGGATCTTTTTTATACACAACTTCGTGTTGCAGGCTGATGACCTGCTGTTCTGCTACCGCTGGCTGCTGCTCGAGCTGAAGCGGGAGTTTGTGTTCGACGACGCGCAGCTGATGCTCGAGGTGCTGTGGGCATCCCTGCCTCCCAGGCCGCCTGCCCAAACGCTCCCTCTCGCTGAGGTCTGTGCCTTCTCTTCTGGTCCTGTGCCTTCTTTTCTGGTCCTGTTCCTTCTTTTCTGATCCTGTTTCTTCTTTTCTGATCCTGTTCCTTCTCTTCTGATCCTGTTTCTTCTTTTCTGATCCTCTTCCTTCTCTTCTGGTCCTGTTCCTTCTCTTCTGATCCTGTTCCGTCTTTTCTGATCCTGTTCCTTCTTTTCTGGTCCTGTTCCTTCTCTTCTGATCCTGTTCCTTCTTTTCTGATCCTGTTCCTTCTCTATGATCCTGTTCCTTCTCTTCTGATCCTGTTCCTTCTCTTCTGATCCTGTTCCTTCTCTTCTGATCCTGTTCCCTCTTTTCTGATCCTGTTCCTTCTTTTCTGATCCTGTTCCTTCTTTTCTGATCCTGTTCCTTCTCTTCTGATCCTGTTTCATCTCTTCTGATCCTGTTTCATCTCTTCTGATCCTGTTCCTTCTCTTCTGATCCTGTTCCTTCTCTTCTGATCCTGTTCCTTCTTTTCTGATCCTGTTCCTTCTTTTCTGATCCTGTTATTAGGAGATGATATTGGTGCTGTGAGACTTCTCTTGCCAGAGCTTGCCAGAGTTCCTTCTCTTCTGATCCTGTTCCATCTTTTCTGATCCTGTTCCTTCTCTTCTGATCCTGTTCCTTCTCTTCTGATCCTGTTCCATCTTTTCTGATCCTGTTCCTTCTTTTCTGATCCTGTTCCTTCTTTTATGATCCTGTTCTTTCTTTTCTGATCCTGTTCCTTCTTTTCTGATCCTGTTCCTTCTTTTCTGATCCTGTTCCTTCTTTTCTGATCCTGTTCCTTCTTTTCTGATCCTGTTCCATCTTTTCTGATCCTGTTCCATCTTTCCTGATCCTGTTCCTTCTTTTCTGATCCTGTTCCTTCTTTTCTGATCCTGTTCCTTCTTTTCTGATCCTGTTCCTTCTTTTCTGATCCTGTTCCTTCTCTTCTGATCATGTTCCTTCTTTTCTGATCCTGTTCCTTCTTTTCTGATCCTGTCCCTCGGTTCGTTCTGCGTTATCATTTGTGATCCTTTGCTCTAGTTGTTTTATGTAAAAACAGCTTTTTTGGATTAATGATTTAACAAAAAAATTGTTTTATGCAATTTTTTATATTTTATGCTAGATATATGGAAGTATGTGATTCGAAGTTTTTGAGAAATTATGACTTTTCTTAACGATTTTTTCTCTTTTTTAAAGAATATTTTATAGGAACATGAATTGTATTTCATTCAGTACTCGTGCTACAGTGATGGTGTTGGTCCCATGTTGCCTGTCCTGCAATGCTATTTTTGAGCAGCCTTAATATCAGAAGTGTGTGTGGCAGCTTTGCGCTTTGTCTTATCAAATGCTTATGTAGGCTGTTATAAGTTGGTAATAGACAAGCTCAGGCTACCAACATGATGCCTTGTCTTGGTGTCCAGCTTTGGTTGAAATAATCCTATCCACTTGTGGGGCGGTCAGGGGAACAGGCTCACTACCTGTGCTGTCTCGTGTCAAATTTTGAGGATGCAATTGCCAAGGTTTCTGAAGAATCTGGAGTGCATTTTGAGTTAGTGTTATTTTACGCGTGTCATGTGTGTGTGTAACATGAGTTGGTGTATCAGATTTCATTCATATTTTCTGAGAATGCTGGTAATACTTTTTTGTCACGGTTTATTTTCCAAATTTTCCTTAGTTGCATTTCATTTACACTTAGTTATTTAATGTGTCAAGCTTTTGATAGAAGTGAGCTTTGTCCGGGCTCGACTTGTTTTACTATCGTATATAGGTGAAGTTGTGATAGCTGGTCAGAAATGTTGAAACAAATATGAGGTGAACTTCGCGGCCTTGTGTTCTGAGAGAACTAGGACGTGTTCATTCATCTAAATTTATGCCGGAATAATTGCCCCAATTCTTTGACGACTGTCCCATGAATTCAAAGAACAACTTCCATATTCTGATTGCTGAGGGTGTTAATGACTGCGGGACTCTACAGTTAATCGTGCAACACTCGACGCTGATTATTTCAGGCCTTTGTAAAGCTGAAAGGCTTGAAGCACTTGCTCCAAGACTCTATCGATTGCAACGCAAGGCTATTGCGGCAAGTTGTGATTGATGCAAGACTTATTAGGTGGTCGATGTAGTCCTCATTACCGATGGTAGCGAGAACACCGCCAATACTAAGTATCAACTACACCATTGGTATTCATTGTGCGGCTCTCGAAAAATATATAAATTAGTTAATTAATAAATAATTTATGTAATATTCACTAACTTGCAGTAGCTGTAGCTCTCCCAATGCGTTTAACCTAAGTGGCAAAAAATTAGTGAATAACACTGGACTACATTATCACTGTAGACTAACAGCTCTTACCATCCCCCAGGTTGCATTCGACCCTGAAGCTGTGATGCGGGCTGCCAAGAATGCCGCAGCACTGGCGCTGGAGGCCCCCACGACTGCCCTGCCGGCCCTGGCATCAGCACGGCTGCTGTGCAGGGTGCGGAGCGAGCGCACGAGCAACTACAGCGCCGTGTGCGCATTGAGGCGCCAGCGCAGCTCCGAGGCAGCGTTGCTGTCGCGCCGAAGTTCCAGTCGACAGTTGCGGCTCAATCGCACGGTATCGCAGCCTGTCAAGTCCTACACCAATGGCGCTGCGGATGTCAGTGAGGGAAGCGTGAAAGATTCGGGGAGTTCGTCCACCAAAGATGCCGTGTCCAGTAGAGGGAAGTTCAGCGCTGTGTCGTTGTCACCTTTGAGTGATGAGGTGTTCACTTCAGAGTCCAACAACTGCTCTAATGAGGCTAGGGTTGCAGAGGTGGGCATGGAGCCCGAGGTTACTCCCACCCGTAAAATCAAGAACCTTAAAGAGTTCATGGAACTGGCCAAAGGGTCTAAGAGTGCTACGTCAAAAAGTGACCAAGGGTCCCCCAACAGAAGTCCTGGGCGAAATGAAAAGGTTTCTTCTCAGAGGATTTCAGGTGATGCAGCGCGTGATTCGCGAAGTCCCAGCAAACTTGGATCGCCTTACTCCGGTGGTAGCAGGCAATCTCCTAACAGAAGCCTCTCCAATTGCACAAAACCCATTTCAGCTTCCAATGGTCCAGTTTGTGAGGAAATAATCTCGTCTTGTGACCGCCAAACTAATGAAACCAAATGCCTTTCTTCAGGAGCGTGCGACTCTTCAGAGTTAAATTCGAACATCTCTAGTTCTGAAAACAAGTGTCTTAGTGAAGGTATGTCTAATGCTCCACAACATAGTTTCTGTAGAAATAGTACCAATTTTGCCAGCCCAAAATCCCAGAGCGGAACCCCATGCAAAAGCTCTGTGTTGCACACATCTAGAGCCTGTATGAGCAGCTTGTCAACAAACTCTAGCGTGTCAGAAATTTCTGCGCATGACACTTCGAGCTATAACTCTTCTTCCTCTCCTCAGCACAGTGATGAAACGAGCATTGACTGCTACTCTTTAGGCGGGTCATCCACCAGCAGCGTCTTGTGTGCGGCGGAGACGTCGCGTCGCTGTTTCTCTGAAAGCGACGCCGCTCTCGGCCTCCTGAACGACGGAGGAGCTTGTGCAGACGAAGAACTATGCGTTGAGGTGTGGGAGAACCCTGTGGCGTCTAGTCCTGTGCGCCCTCCTATCGTGTTTTTGAGAACTAATGCCAGTACCCGCCCTCTTACAGCGCAAGCTTCACCTTTGTCTACTACAACTCTCTCGTCCGCTGCTCCTTCACCGAAAACCACATTATCCTCTAACACATGTTCTGCAAGTAATTCTTGTACAACATCGTCTTACGGACCTGTCAGACAATGCTTGCCAAACAGCCACACGGACGGTGATGTAGCCAAGCTTCTTAAAGATGACTCCTCGACTTCTAATGGCCTAGCACAGGCTACACTTTCTCCTAATAATTCTGCATCTCCCTCCAGTGGGCAGACCTCTTCAGCAGCTGAGACCAGCGGTGGGTGGACGGTAGGCGTTGGGGGAGTGGGTCTCAACGGCGGATCTCTACCACCTCCCCATGAGTTTGGAGGGGGCAATCCTTTTTTAATGATAGTTTGTGTGTCCATTCTGCTGCAGCATCGAGACGCGATAATCTCGCAGCAGCTGGACCACAACGACCTAGCAATGCATTTTGACAAGCTCATGCGGAAGCACGACGTGCACAGCGTGTTGAGGGCCTCACGCCGCCGGTACCGTCATTACTGCAGTCTTAGCTTTGGCAAACCCACGACCAACAGCCACGAGCAGTGCTAGCGGTGTGCTGCTGGACTAGGGCGGTAGGTAGCGTCACTGATGTATGTACATTGGTGTCTATTTAACTAATGTAGTGTATGAAATTCTGAAACTTACTTTCGGAAGTGCATTTAATCCAATTAATTATTGTTTTTCCGAGTGCAGAAGGCACTACCAAATCTGTGCACACGAATGTAGAATAAAATATTACCAAAAATAATGTCTAGATAATCTCAATTTGGAACAACCGTTTTTTTTTTTGGTATTATCAAAGCAATTAGCCTAGGCCGTAGTTAGAGTAGCGAAGGCTGCGCACCGCACTGAGTAGTGTTAGTTTTTCAAGTGTCGACCTGTGCCTGCTGTCAAGACGTCGAAGACTCTGGTCATGTTCTGTGGCCAGGAGAGGGAAAATAGCCCAGCTTGTTGCGAAGGATGCGCAGCTCGTGAATAGACTTTGCGTTTTTGGAATCTTAAGCGACCCACAGACGATCAATTTAATTGACAATTATATTGACAATAAAATTTATGCTACAGCATGTTTCTGCCGATCAATTTAATTGTCAATTATATTGACAATAAAATTGATCGTCTATGGGCCGCTTAAGGCTGCTGCTTGCTGCAATGCGTGCCGGCTATGAGAGGTCAGTCCACACCTCCGGTTGTGAGAGGCTGTACTAGATTTAATTTCATCACTAGCCATATTTTGTTTCTCATTTCTGCTACGTATCATTATCTCTCATTTAGAGACTGACGTATAACTCACTTGATCTTTCTTGCTCATGTCATAGTTTTATATTTTGACCCCTATTGTCTCTTCTACCTGGCATCAGCGTGTATCTGTGTCCGAAGTCGTTCTTACTCGCCAAAATTTTCAGTTTTATGACTGTCCTCGTTACTTGGTCCAAAATAAATAATTGGTTACCAGTTCCACAGTTACTTGCTTTGACAGAAGTGAAAGTAGTAGAATGTAGTAAAAAAAAGAATATGTGTTTTGCGTTTAAATGGAGTTAGTTCAGATTCAGTTTTTAGCCAAATTTTTTAAGTTTGTTGATGAGCTGAGGTAGAAGATCAGTTGACAAAAATAGTCGATATGCACACTATCCGAGAGATTCGTACTCTATTTTCATATTGATGCGCCATTTATACTCTATTTTCATGATGCTTTAGGCCACCTGCTTGCTATTGCAGTGACGTATTTTATTCAGTGAGGATTCCGGGTTCTAGAATTTCATTTTGATGTCTTTTGTATTTAGTTAGTACGAGGGCTTCAGTATTGAAAGTATGTACTTGAAATAGCACTCCACCTCTGCTGACTGGAGGAAGAGGCAACTCGACATTCCATTACTTGTTACGAACCAACTTATTGCAGCACCGACTGCATCACTTGGCTGCTTTTGACTTCCATTGTCGGAACTCGCTCAACACTTTGACTGCGACGTGCGCCACTGGTGGTACACGCAGGGCATTTTCATGGTGTTGCTGACCGACCAGAAGCCACAAACTCAGTTTTCATAAATACTTAATCAAACTAAATGAAGGCACGATCCACTTAATGTCTACTATTTTCAACATTGCTCACTACAATTGACTTTATATTTGAATAGAATATTGAACTTCAGTTTTAATGGCCGCAGTCAAAGTGTTAAATTAATCCATGAGCATCTATAGTTTACTAACTGTTTACACGTGCCGCATTGAGGCGTCATTTTTTAGAAAAACTGAACGAATCATTGGAGTTTGGCGACGCGCGTTAGAAAACCTGAACGAATCATTGGAGTTCGGCGACGCGCGTTGACCCGTGCAGGTGTTACTGTAAGTTTAGCCCGCTCATGCTCATTTGTCTATTTCTTTTAGCTCTATATATGATGTAATGGCTGAACATTTAGCAATTGGTTGCAGGTTTTACATTCTACGGACTGTTGAGAAATTCCTTGTAACTGAGTGTGCGACCATAACATTGCTAACCTGGTACGTATGAACATGCACTCATGAAGTTAACTCGTACTTTAGTGATTTTAGCCATTCTACAGTGTTCGACCACTTTTATTCCAAACTTATGGCATTCCATAAGAACTGAACTCTGTAATGTGAACCCATTCCTATGTTTCCTCGAATGAACGTGTGTGCGATGGTCAAAGCTTTGCTACTTGGTTCGGTTCATGTAACTCCTACCCAGTCTAACTTTTTCGCCGCCTGCATGCATGTTTTTTGCCGTTTAAGTGATTTAATCGCTTCAATCTCTTAGGCAGCAAAAAAAATGCATGCAGGCGGCGAAAAAGTTAGACTGGGTAGTCGATCAGGTGTGCTAGCAGTAAATTCGTCAATCTGGGGAGTGTGAAGCCTCAGAATTAATCTATGTACAAGGATACAACTATTGTATCTGTGGGAATTAGCTCTTCCAGAAGGAATATGTGAGGTCCCCAGCTGAGAGTTAGGTACGCCTCTTTGTTGAAATGAACTGTTTTTTATTATGTTATGGACAATCTTTTTTCGGTTCACTGCTGTCCTGTTTTACAGCACCTACTACTTTCTTCAACTTTTATCTTGTTTCATGAACTTCTTTCTCAACTTACCGTTTCTTTGCCTCTTCTGCATAGATTCCGCTTTACCTCCATACTTTATGGGGCCTTCTTCCCTTCCTCTCTTTGGAACGCCTTTGTTGCTGTTAGGGAGGCTTAAACCAACATCTAATCTAATCAATGTACATTTAGAGGAGATTAGAAGGGAATTTTCTTATGGAAGTTTATCTGAAAAGTGTGGAGTTTTGAGAGTTATTCTAAATAAAATTACGTGACCCTCTTGAAGGTCAATGTAAACTGTGTGTTAGTATGAATGTTATTCCACTTAAAGTTAGAGTTCTTCCCTTGGAGGTGAGTCTGAAATGCACGGTACCTCCATATGTATCCAAGCGACTCTCGTGTTGAGGGCTATTGTGTAATTTTTATATTGCCTCTCTCTCTGAAAGTTGTCATGCGTTTCGAAGATATGTCATCAGCAAAGCATCATTTGCGCTTAGAAATTCTAAAAATGCCGCTTCTAATTAATGGTTAACATTTACTGTTATTAGTACATGATGAGTAATATTGTAGAAATAGTAAAGTATCTTCTCTTTTCTCAGGTGCATCACACCTAAATTAATTTTAAATGGTCTCTGAAATTTGTTATCTGTTGCACTTGACCTAAAAATTGCACATAATTACGAATGTGCGGGTATTGCGGTGTTGTTTTGTTATTTATTCTATTGTTACTTATTTCTAGTCCATCATCTTACTCAGTCCTAAATATTCACCTGTCAAGTTCTCCTTCCGCCCCTCAGTGTTGCGCTCCCTTTTTATTTGGCGGCGAATTTTGCCTTGGCTTGCTAAGGCGAGTCAATATAGATGAGCTAATGCGAAATACCTTGCGTAATTCCCGTTATTTTATGTGAATGGGATTTGAACCCCAGTCAACTTTTTCGCCGCCTGCATGCATGTTTTTCGCTGCCTAAGCGATTTAAGCGATTAAATCGCTTAGGCAGCGAAAAACATGCATGCAGGCGGCGAAAAATTTAGACCGAGACGTGAGTATTTTACACGCGTACGGTTCCAAGTTTTTGTTTGTTAAAACTCTAACGTGGTATTATTTTTTGCTGGTCTCATCCTCGTTTTTGAAGCTTAAAATAGTTATTCTTTGTGTGTGCGCGCTAGTGCTAGATAAGTTTAAATTTTCTTGAATGAATTTTTTCTCATTAATACTTACATTTGCGATTTTTTTGTGTTAAGCATTATTGTGCGTTAGAATTGAAGACGACGCTCTTCCTCGTCGGCTCGAAGTAAGAGAATCTTGATAAATTAGAACAGTTTTCCAGCGCAACTGCCTCCAAAAAGAACTGGTTCTTATTGAAGCTGTTATTGAGGGTTTGTTTGTAGTCCTCTGAGCTCACATGGAGACCAGATGAAATGTTCCTTTTGGTGTGCGAAAAAATTGTGCTGGCGACAAACCTCACTGAAGTGCGAGCCTCCTTAGTAAATTGACAGACCTCGAGTGCGTAATGGCCCTCGTCCTTCATGTACTCCTTATGCCCGCGAACGAACGTCATCTTTATGATAGTGTTAGGTTGAAAGACCGTATACTCCATGTATCATGTCGATATTCAAAGTGCAATGGGTGATACTCTTCTTGAAGTGAACTTCTCTTTATGGTTATTCATTATCCGTTTACTTCCTCTGAGCATGTATTGAAGCAGCTTGTATTTATTACGTTTGTTTGATTTATTGCTTATCTCTCCATACATAACTTCTTGTACTCAGAAACTTCGAGGCTAGCGTTGCGGTGAAATATTGAGTGATTCGCTTGTGTTGCGTTAGAACACTGGTGCAATGCATTCAACTTTATGATTTCATCCTTGCGTGCTGCAGCGTAACGTAGCTCTCGTGATATTTTCTTCTGAATGATTTCTTTGCCGCGAGTTTTCTTTCTCATCGCATCGAATTTTCTTTCTAGCATAAGTCCGTTTCAGCAAGTATTATCTGTGGGATTCTACTCTTGGTTTAGTGTTAAAGTACACATGTATTATTATTTATTATTGAGCATGTTTTACGTTACGTGACAGGTTATTATGGGCTATTACGACGCATCGTGTTTCTCTTTCAATGACATGCATCAGCCTTCAGTTTTGATGTCTTGAGATGCTCCCGTCTTTGTCTCCATCACGATTCTTTTCATTAATTAAATCACACCATGATGCGTCTTCTTTTTCTTACGGGGACTGATGCTTCTCATTTTCTTTGTGATATAATTCTTGGGGCGATAAATTAAGTGCTGTTTTTGCTTCTTGGTTTGATTTTATTCTCTCTAACTTCTCGCTCTGACCATTTGAGATCGGACTTTGCTGAATGTATTGCCTATTTTACTAGAACCCAATATACAAATATTCAGTATTTCTTGTATCGTAATTTTTTCTTGTGATGTGATGAACACATTTTGTTTGTCCGCAGAAATAATTGACCAGTAAATTTAAGAGTTACGTTTTACGTCCTTCATTTCATGTGTTTGAAATTTTTCTGTGATATTTTACTTTGACTCTCGGCTTGTGTAAACTGTGTAGTGCTTGTGTGTAGTCCATGTGTGCCTTTAGTATTCTGCTTGTGTGCTTGTGTTAGTCAAGTGTTGCACCTTGAATTATTATGTTAATTACTGCGTATGTTACCGCCCCCTTCCCCCTAGAAACTGGAGAAGTATGTGAACGACAAACTCCTTGAAATTTCATGCGTTACTCAAATTATCGGATAAGTGAAGTATTTAATACTGTCATAACCAAAAATTTCAGAGTATATAAAATAGTACTGTGGTAAAAGTTTATTTTGTGCATTACCCTAATTACCGGATATTTCGTGCACTACTGAAATTCTGAGGAATTTCATCCATTACTGTATTTTCCAGAAATTTCATTTACTGCAACAGTTTCGAGAACTTCGGCATAAAACTTGTGCTAGTTTGCGTAAAATTGACTTGACAGAAATATTCGAAATGTAAGTTAAAGAATTATTACACAAATTGCAATATGTGTGATTTCAGCATGTTTTAATAACTGTAATGTTTAATTATTTATTACTCAATTTATTGAATCTTTGTTTATTACTGATCAAAGTTTTTTAATCAATTTCAATGGACGATGAAAAGGGGGACACTTCCAATGAAAATAGCGAATATGGTAGATTGAGACTGTGCTGTGGCACTGTACGCGTAGAACAAAAGAGCAGATTGTTGTGAGGCGCTGTGTTCGTATACCCGAACTAAAAGCATGGCGAATTCCTAGATACGTCTTCTGAGTCATTTCAAGAATCACTATAGCACCGTAAACCCCAACTTTGTTAATTGAACAGGGCCTCGGCGTACAGTTATTGTGATGGCAGCTAATTTTGTGGTGACGACGGTACTAAAATTTTCAACATTGGTTTTGTAGTAACCACAATGTTAAAGTTCTCAACATTGCATTGGTAGCGTTGCATCACAAATTGGCTCGCGTTGGTTTTGGCCACAATACTTGCTTATGTACACGCACCGAAATGGCTCAGGGCTTTTCCTCAGTACTTACTACGCTGAGCAATAGTTGTTTCTTCTTCGTTTTAGTCATTGTATATTTGTTCATATCAGTTCCCTGAGTTCCTGCAGCTCTCTTCATTTCATAACTTGCGACTTCCAACGCCAAATATCGGCCATCTGTTGTGTGGCGCGGTACTGCTGTGAGATATTTCTGGTTTTAGCCATCTGAGAACTTTTCTAGGAAAGTTTTTTGATAGAATTTCAAATGCAGTCAATTTGTGCTCACCTTGTAGACCTTAATGTATTCTCTTGCATTTTATCGTGCGACGGAAGGCACTCAATAACTTAATTCACTGACGTCTGTTTCACTCCAACCCATGACGAGCGCTGGATGCAACTGCCGTTCTCGTGATTTTGGGAATGTGTTTCGTTCAGGGGCGCGTAGTGCTCGTGATTCTCTCTTAACAGGACGTGACCCACCGGTGGTCACTGAGGGGATTTTCATAATGCTGCCGACCGACCAGCCGTCACTAACTCAATTTCGATAAATGCTTGATGAAAACTATATGAAGGCGCGATCTATGTAATGTTCGGTATTTTCAAAATTGATCTCTAAACTTAACTCTAACCTGAGTTGAATATTGAGCTTCAGTTTAACCCGCCGCACTTAACATGTTAAGTGCTGCTAATCGTGTCTTGCATGAAGAGCATGCACTTTTAAGTTTGCGTTCTCGAAGAGAGTTTGGTTAAAAAACACCTGCTTGAAAAGCAGTAACAGTTCGTGCACAGAAGGCTGTTATGAGCGTGTGTCAGAACTCGACCAGCATTGGTTTTCTCGCGTCTGTTTCTTCATTGCACGCATGCATGGGAATGTCAGATATACACGCCTTTAACGTACGCCTTATTTTGCGTTGTTGCTTTGCTTCGACGTGTTTGTTACATTGAGACGTGAGCGCAAACTCGGAACAGCTGTGTGACTTTGTTTAGCAAGACCTTAGTGGCCATCTCACGATAGCTGAAATTTAGGTGCACCATAATTATTTTACTTTAAACTTCCTGTGAATGTTCTTGAGTGCACCGTAAAGTCTACTTGGCTCTCGAATGCTTCCCTCATTTTGCTCTCTGGAATATAACGCCGCTTACTGAAGGCGTTTGTGTCTTAATGTTGTGTACTACTTGTGTTTACTTGTTTTTATTCTCTCCTGTGTACGTGATTGATTAGTCACCAGTACTTGGATCTGTCGACTGCAATTTGTTTTATTTTTTTCGTGATACTGTGACCATTGAACATTTTTTGGACCGATTGTATAGATAGAATGAGACTCAACTATTTATGGATGAAAAATTGAGTTTTAAAAAACGAGCGCATTTTAACGGTCACTGCTACCAAATAAGTCAATGTTGCACACTTTTGCTTCGTTGCGTCGTGCTGTAAATTTTAATTGTTTCCTTTATTTTTTAGCGAAGCAACCTTAATCTTTCGAGTGCATAAATTAGAGTGGAGTGTTGTAGCATTGCTTTCAAAGCTAGAGAAGAATTTTTTCGAGCATCTCTTTTTTTGTTAGGAGAGCAAGTTGCGTCGATACCTTTCCTGATTACCTTCTTTCTTTTCTACTATTTTTTAATTTTGCTAAAGGTTGCAATAAGTGTTCGGGAGGAGTTCAAACTAATTTGAGTGAAGCTATTATGTGGTGCATTTATTCACGGAGATGGTAGAGAAAACTCCTCAGGGTACACCAATTGGGGATCGCTTATTGTTCGTTATTTGGCTTCAGAAAACCTTTCACGCCCACATTGGCCTGGTCCGCTAGAGAAAATGTGTGGTGGTATCTTTTTTTTTCTCATGGAGATTTGCCAGAAAATGAAACGAGATAATCTCTTGACTGCCGCTATCGAGCCTGCGACCTTAGATCTGTTGAAGCAGCAGCGGGAGGCTGCGAGCTGACCCGGCTGGCTGGTAATAAAAGAAAAAGAACAGCGATTTTTATTATCCGTCGGAATAGTTCTCAAAATCTACTGACATGATGTTAGTGAAAGAGGCTGAAACTAACTTATGATCAATCAATCTACTGACATGACGCGTCTATGGTAGTTTAATGATAACAACATAATGATGGTCATCAAAGTCTGACATGAATGTTGGAAGTACATACGGGATTGTGAAAGGAAAAATGATCGCTTCGTGTAGTCTGATATTTTCGACAACGTCGATCCGAAAATTAATTTGTGTGAACAACGGACTAGTGCGTAAAAAAAACAGAAGTGGAGTCCATTATGTATGAAGCACGGAGTGTGGATGGTAGAGTACATAGCATGTGCTTTTGTAAGTAATAATTTGAGAAGAAATGTTTTGAAATACAAAGGTGTAATTTACCTTATTTACGTTGCACTAGGGCCGAAATGCGTCGTTTTCTCCATGATTGATGGCTCGCTAGACAGCAATTAGAGCTCAGAAACATAAGCTCTCTCGAATTTGGCCGTAGGATTTGGTCCAGCAAAATGTTAGAAGCTGACCGATCTCACTCATTGGAAGATCAACTGAATTGATCAACTTAAATCCATGTGAAAAAATCTGACATTGATTGGAGCTCGGAACAGAGCTATGATTGAACACTATTGACGACATGTACCTTAGCGATATGTAATCTAATTGGTCGACCTGCATTCAAAATAGTGTTCAAGCATAGTCAAAGTTAGCTCTTGACTCTTCGACCTGTTGATTAAAGCAGACGTTATGTTGCACTCTAAGGAGTAGAGTGGTTCAAGTGAGAAGAAGCTGAATTAAAACGACTTCCAGTCTACGTGCCGAAGTGTTCAAAAGTCCATGAAGACCATAAAAAATCTTAGAATGACGTAAATATAAATAGCAGACATCGTGTACGATAAAAATGGCTTTTCAAAATGAAAGCACAATCGTGAAGTTTTTGCGTTATGCAAGATATCTGAAAATCCTCGTCTCAAGCCGTTTTGTGCATTTAGTACGCTTGTAAAAACAGGTTTGCTACTCAATAGAGAGCGGGCTAAAACAGTGCCATAAACAAGTTTTATGAGCGTCAAAGAAGACAGAATCATCCTTATCTTGAACGAAAGCTAAATTTACACGTTAAAAATATATTGTACTATTGTGATTGAAAATAGTCAATACAAAATAAAGCACGGAAGGGTTGCAAGCAACATCCTTACAAGGAATGAGTTACAGCTTCATTTAAAATTAGAAGTTCGTTTCACCTAAGCGAGACCGTCCCTCAATGATCACCGTAATTCTGCTCACTCCGAATACTTGACTATTTTTTTTCAGTATAACACTCAGTATATATTCTTGTCTCTTGTCATGTTGAGAACATGAACTTATTTATCAACTGTACTAATCACTTATCCTCGGGAAAACGTAAGCGACATACAAAGCAGAAATTAATAAGTGCAATATTGCAGAAAAGAAATGGTGAAGTTGGGCTAAAACTTTTTTGTCAATTCTTTTTCATATTTCTTTGTTTTATTTCAGACTGCTGATGATAAGCATGGCATCTCTCGAAAGCTCCAAATTTTATTACGAGTTCTCTTACAAACAATGTTCTTAGCTCTTATCAAAAATTACGTTTTCCCTTCATGAAGTCCTTTCGAGATATACAGGCAAGCTTCATCTAAGATATCAAGGGATTGACAAAAAAAATCCATCACGGCTGATTTGCCCACTGCCACAAAGAGAGATTTTGTTCCGTTTTGCGGGTCCTGCGAGAATTTTGACTTCTTTCGGCACCTCGACCTTTCCTCCAAAACCCAACTGTTCCTCCTGAGTTGAGTTGCGGTGACGGTTTGAAAGATTCGATGCTTGGTGTCGTTGACAATGATCGTGAAGAAAATGAGCTCAAAGTTTTGCCTGAGGGCTCGCTGAACCCTCGCAGAAAAGGACTTGCAAAAGAGCTCTGCGATCGTCTTAGATGGCCGGCGATGGTGTCGGAATCTGGGCTGTGTTTATGTGGTATTCGATCCGCTCTTGCGTCCTGGTTCCCTGTCGTTGCTGCGACTACGTTTGACTGGAAGGGCAGTTCATTATCATTGAATGCGCGATGTTGTCGTGGTTCCGGTGTTCTTCTAAAGAAACTTTCAGATTCAAGGCTGAATCTCCGGCCACCAATATGAGACTGGTCCATACGCCGAAGAGGGGGAGGACCGTACCCAAGAGAATGCCGGTGGGAGAAACTTGAGGTAAGAGGTTGCTGAGGACCAATTACAGAGTAAGAAGATATCTCGTCCCCTGAGTCAATAATGGTAGGTTCCTCAGCAGAAACCGAAGATTTCTGGAAGTTAAGTGACGGTGGGTCATTACTCGAACTGAGTCCAGGAGATGGAATACTTTTATGATTGAAGGGAAAACGTAGAGCAGATCCATGTTTTGAATGAACAGGACTAATGTATGGCGTAGACTGATAGTTTTCAAACGTATTTCGTACGGTGTTAGCATCAACTTGTAGCTCATTTTTTCAGTTGTCATCTTTGGAACTTGTAGCTAACTTTATGTTAATCAAATTGGACTTCTCAGAGTTTAATGGTTGAACACTAGTAGGCCTTCTTAAAATTTTTGAGTTCCAGAAAGAAATTGAGTTTTCAGATGATAAATTTTCAGTTGTGTCTTTGAAAATAGTGGAATGTTCATGGATTGGAAGGACTGGATGATCAAAGTTCGTCTGTTGCTGGTTAAACAAACGTAGAATACGTTTTCTGTCGAGTTCTCCTGAAGTTAACGCTGATGATTCTACGCTATCACGAATATTAGGAATCTCAGCCCTTTGGATGGAATCTTTAAGCCTCAAACCAAAGAGCTGATTATTAATGTTTGTACTGGATTGCTGTGTTGAGCTAGGACTTATCAGATTCCCTTCTTTATTTACTGCTCCCAAATGTACTCCTTCGAAGCCCGGTCCAAACGCTGTAGATGGCAGTGGAATGCCAATGCTTTGGTGAAGTATATCGCCATCGTTTCCTCCTCTGCGGTGGAAATTCTGACCACTTTGTAGCTTGGAAAGGTCGCGGTTTCTTAACCAATTAGCTAATAAGCCGCCAAGGCCCCTATCTTCTGACCTGACTGATGAAACAAATGGAACTCTTTGGTCGATACCTCTTGTGTTACTAATTCTTGGAACTAATGTTTGTTGAAAATCTTCCTCAGAGATTGCTTCAGTGAAATCATTGGATTCATCTGCAGAGTTTGTTTCTTGGCTTTCAAGCAGGAAAGAATGACTACGATTAACAAAAACTGATGAAATTGGTCTTGGAATGTCGTTGGCATTAATGTATCCTCGTCCGCCTAGGTTTGTGACTGCGTCAACGGCAGAACCGAAATGTTCGTGTGTAACAGGTCTAGACGTGGAAAACTGATCATTGAAAACTGGAAGTGGAACACCAACTGTTGGTGGAGGAACTGAAACACTTGTGTCGACTCTACCTTCGATAAGTCGTTGATTAGTCAAATTCGGTAATGGAACACCGAGAGAGGAGAAAGAGACTGGAGATTTCTTGATGGGCTTCACCGTGAAAACTCGGCGATTGTTCTCATCAGTTTGACCACTTTGGTCCGTCATGTCTGAGTCCTCCACACTGTCCGAGCCCGACAAAAACTGAAAAATTGGCCTGCATCGCCTTCCAGGAACTGGAAGCTGTCCAGCAGGGCAAATTATTTCGTTAGGGAAATTTAAAATAAACTGTCGATTTCCAGTGGCAGAATTGGCCGCGTCGTTTCTCAAATAGCTTAAACGAGATGCGACTTCAGCGTCATGGAGATTGGCAAGTTTCGTATCAAATTCTGTGGAGTTTTTAGGAAGATTGCTCGATAACTTTAAGAGTCCATTCAAGGAGTCATTATGAGCAACAGATTCAGAAGGCAATCCTGGGAATTCAAAACGATTCTTTATATTCTGGGATGGTATGGTTGTAGGGCCAATTTCCAAACCAGGTAATGCCACTCCAATTGTTGAGTCCATTCCAACAGTTGCCAATGGATTTTGAAACTGTGTTCTCTTAAGTTTGTTGACGATCTGTTCGAACGCAGGCGAATTGTTTACGATGTGAGGAATTGAGGCTCCTTGACGCAATAGGAATTTTTTGTTATCTCCATGGTCACCACTCGATAGCAATGGTGATATCATTTCATTGTCAAAGTCATTGTCCCTTGATTGAAGCTGAACGCGTAAATCTTCTACAGATATTTCGAAATTTTCTTCGGTAAGTGCATCTTCTGTTATATTTTCCCTGCTTTCTTTGCTATCATCTTTAATCGTCTCTGGTGTTAAATCGTCCAAAATATCGTCAGTCAACAGCCCGACTCGTAAATCCCCCGTAGATGGAGAGGTAACCGTGAACCTTCTGCTGCCTTCTACTGAAGAGATTTCATCCAGTTGTGTCGTGAATAATGGAGTAACTGGAATTGTAGGCTCAATTTTGCGATTTATTATCGACGTTCCCGTCGCAGGTGAAGTAGATTGGCTGACTGCCGAACCAACTTGTGGTTGGATCTGAACCGGCGTTTTACCTGATGGAACAATGACGGACGAAATTTTATCAGGTTTAAAAACATCAGAAGCGTTGTTCGTGATTCTAATAGGAATATCTATTCCGGTAGCAAATGGTAATGAATTTCTAAAGACTTCCAACGACGAATCTTGTTCAATCTTTTCGTTAGAGTTTGTTTCTTCCGAGGTTTTTACAATGAATGCTCCGGTCGCCGGCGCAGTAAACCGCCTTGTGGGCAACCCCAATTCAAGTCCAGCAACTCTTGTGCTTTTGATATTTATTGATTCGAAAGGCAGGGCGCTGAGAAGTGGGATTCCAACCGTTGGTGAAACAATGATTTTATTTGTTGTACGAGACAAAAATCTTTCAGGAGAGCCTGCAAGAGAAGTTAGAGTTTGCGAAGGCTGATGAATAGGTGATGCGAGTCTATTTGATGCCGGCAATAAAATAGAAAACATTCCAGGTACTAGTGCCATTGTTCTATGTTGATTTGGTTGCTGATTTGCTGCTTGTGATAGGGTGAGCGGAATTCCAAGAGATGCATCAGGAAGAGAAAAAAATGGGAGGAATTGTTGAAAAGGAGCAGTGAATGAGGTTGGCACAAGGTTGGACTTTTGCGTTGCGCGCGTGGCAGTGCGTGTTGTAAAAGTCGGCGTAGGGGCATTAATAAAAGTTGAAAAAACTCCTGTTTTGGGCTGTGGATCGAGCAACAGCTTTTGGTCAGTGTTTGACTCCGGCAGTGGGATTTGCAACGTTGTTGGAGGACGGGTCGTGACAAACTCACTTCTTTCAAGTTGAATTTGGCTAAAATTCGGGTTCTGTTTCATTCTAGAGATGACTGCCGGCTCTGCATTCGAAATTTTGGGTTTCACCCTCAAAAAATTAGCCGGAAAAGTATTTATTTCTCCTACATTGGTATTCGTGCGACTCCTATTTTCTTTTACTCCTGTCGCTCTTTGAGGTGTCCTGACCAGCGCCAAATCCTCAGAGATGCCATCGAGTTTGATTTCATCTTCACTCTCATCGTTTTCAACCATAAGTAACAAAAATTCTTCGCCGACTTTTTCGTGGGTTTTATTGCGCTTAACTTGAGCAACACTGGGCACGGTTACTTCCTCATCGTCAGGGTTTAGATTGGCCCGACCGAGGGCGTATTGCTCTGCTTCTATTTCAGATGCTTGGAGAGTCCTGATGGGTATCATCAATACCGTCGCTGTTCTGTTGTTATCTTCTTCCTTGGACTTGTGAAGGTGCCCTGTTCTCATTATCTCATCCACGGCAGTCTTCTTGAGATTATCATCAACCAATTCGTTTATTCGATAGTTAGGTGCTCTCGACATGGCAATAAGCTTCGCTTCCGAGCCATCGGATCGAAGGGAGATCAGAAGAAAGCGGTCAACCAGCAGCTCAGCCGGGACCTCCAGTTTAATGGTCCCCATTGGGTTGTAAGAAAAATGGTAACATTGGAAGGACCGGATAAGAAGAAGTAAAAGAAAGAGGCAAGATGAGATTCGTATATTTTTCATTGTTTTAAGCTTCTAGCCAAGTGCTTGTCTTATAACTTTCGATCCTCTTCTTGCTCACATTTTCAGTAAATTATGAATCTGAAGAACTGTGGTGATTAATTGAAACGCGAGTGATCTAGTTGTTTTCATGCAGTTTACAGGTTCACTGTAGAAAGAATTTGACACAGTCGTTTTAAGATATTTTTTCCATCGCATTATTAGCTCATTTATTATCAAAACAATATAACATTCAGTTTTCTCAGTCACATATATATATCCAAGATTAATTCGTATTTTCTTTAAATGTTGAGATTTTTTGTCTGAAACAACACTGTTTCTTCCACCATTAACTTTCAACATCCCTTAACTTTTCAGTGATTCAAAGCATCACAGTGGGACAGTTCTATTGATGATTTTTGGCCTTTTTTGCGACGAATCAAAATCTTTTTCGAGCACGCCGGGTTCAGAGCGACCGGTGACCTGACCGCTGAGAACTGAACTGTGGGCGACGCAGGATGGATAGCACATGTGTTCTCTTCTCTGTTGTGTCTGCCTTTATAACTCTGTCTCTTGGTAGGACAACATGCGAGGTGTAACAATGCATCAGGAAGTCAGAGTACAAATACGCCCCTTGCTTTGTTGTACGTACTGTAGAGAAGTATGTAAAAACGAACCTCGATAGCTTCACCTTCGACATAATGGAATTGCGTGGCAAGAGTTAAACCTTTCTCTAGTAGGTGTAATTAGTGATGTCAAGTCTTTATAAGCCATCATGTGTGTCATGTACGATGCACAAAAAACAATAGAGCGCTTCTCAGGTAAGATTTCTCCACGATACAGCTATAGATGTCTCAATTTATATACGCTTATCTTTTTAACTTACACTGCTGTAAGGGTCCTGAACATTTACACTGAGTTTCAGACGTAAAGTGGAAAGTTTTATCACATTCCGCTTGAGATAACGGTGAAGAAGTTTTCATAATTAATTTTTGGGTGCAATAACGACGTGAGGCTCAAAGTCACAACACAAATCAACTCTCCATTTTAGCTGAAGGCTTAAAGTATTTAAACACAAGTTAAAGAACAATATTATCTATGGATGCAGCAATTTTAAAAATTTATAGTTTCTGAAGAATTTTGTTCAAGTAATTTGGCCACCAGTGACCGCAAAGTACGGTGGGTACATTGGGAGTGTGCGACGCGCGCCACAGAAAGATCATGTCGTGTCCCGTACCTTGTGTATGGGCACACATTAACTTCATATGTCTAGAGTGAACTAATATTTTAGTAATATAACCAAAGGCGATTGCACCTAGTTACTTTAATGCAAGGACTTATGCACTAGTCTTGAGTCGATGTTCATTAATATTGCATTGAGTTATGGAATTTTTTATGAGCTCGAGTAAATTAGGACGATGTTCAGAAATATTCAAAATTCGCATCAATAAATAAAAATAAAAACTAAATATCATTTTGTAAGAAAATTTGAAGCTATGAAATTTGATGAAAACTAATTTGAAGTGATGAAAACTCTGAGCAAAATTTACAAACCTCCCATACAATATGAGATTGTTATTATCGTGGTATGGAGAAGTAATGAAACATTTAGACTTATTTTACATGAGAATCCAATGAGATGATCCATTCGACAATCCTTATCTGAAGAGTCCATGATTGAGATTTTTTCAAGGAAATGAACACTAGAGTAAATCAAATTAATTAATCAAATTTATATCATTTCTAAAATCGTACAACATCTTGTGGGGACATTTTTGAACCGAAAGACGGCGCATCTATCCAACTGCTCATGTACTGAACTTTGCTCGTATTCTGCCATGGTCAATGAAAATGATCTTTAAATGATTCAAGGACAATTATTTTCTAACTTATTCCTACGCACTCATTTCAAGAAAGCAACGAGTTTGTATTGAAAATGTTTGCGATCTCTGGATGACTCAGGAACAATTCTTTCAAACACACACTCATTTGAAAGGCGCATGTTGCAAATACATTGCTCATAGCTATATTTCTGGGTAGCATGTATAGTTTTTCAGTGCCTGAGAGCTTTCACTATTAACTCCTATGATAAGTAAAATTATCTGATGGTATTCGTCATTCGGCGGTAGTTAGTGCATTTGTGTTTGATGCAAATAAATTATTCTATAACTTGTATACTTGGGTCTTCAATAGAAATGCTAGAGGCACTAATCCCCTTACCCTGCAGGAATATTCTTGTTTTACGGTATTTATCATTCGACGGTATTTTGTGTATTTGGGTCTGATGTAAATAAATTAGAGTCTGTAACTTGTGTACCTGCTTCTTTGATTTAAATATTACTGGCGCAAATCCCTCACCCCATAAATATTCTTCTTGTCTGACGATATTTGTCAATTGACTGTATTTAGTGCATTTGGGTTTGATGCAAATTAACTAGAGCCTATAACTTGTGTTCCTGAGAATTTAATAGAAATGCTAAAGACGCTATTGCTCCCACCCTGCAGGAATATTGTTCCAGCTGCCCCTTATCTCTGCCTTCTTTCTGTGTCGATGGCCCTACCTATTCTTGTCCCTAACCTTGGAGGAAAGCGTCAGGCTGCCGACCCTGCCTGCAAGACAAAGCCGCTCTAATGACGAGCTCCGATTTCTCGCTTTCACCAAATGCGATGCGTCTCGAGGTCTTGCAGGCCTCGTGCGAACTTGCGAATCTGAAATTTTCTAAATACCGTAGTTATGTCCTAAACTCTGAAACAATACAACGGCACTACTTTATCAGTACTTTAAAAGCGTATTTCTAGTATGCAGTATTTGATATATGCAGTGTACTCGAACATATAGGTCACCGCTTCATTGAATGCTACTTTCAAGTGGAGTAATGAGCTTGGATCGGGAACTTTGTTAATGTGCTAACACGTGAGAATATTATTCATAAAAAATAAATTATGTCAGCAATGTTATCTCAATTTTCAACTTTAACAATGTAAGAGCAGAATTGATTCCGCGAGTATGGAAAATTATGTAATGAAATCTGTATTAATTTATGTTTCCAAACTGTCTGGTGAAATGATGGAACTAATAATTCATTTTCACAGAGAAGTGGACTATTAAAAAGGAATGAAAATTTAAGCAAGTCTTGAAAACTGCATAAGAAAATTGTATTCGCAGTTAAAATAACTACCCAAAACTCCTTTTCATTGCACTGTCAATTTGTCGTTAACAGTGTTTCATATTTTGGAGCATTGATTGTGCATTTTTGAGCGTATCATATTTTACTGTCAATTCAATATAAGTTGCCCGATAGTAAAAAGTACTAAGCCCAGATCATCGGCAACGACATGTATACATCATGTGAGGAATACCTCATGATTCAATAATACTTTCATTCTTTAAACATCAAACTTCCTGCTTGGCAGAATATGCGTCTAAACCATATTAAAGCGGGTAACATCATTCACTTTTTCCTTATAAAAAGTAGTGTTTGTTTTATACCTCGATTTCATGCCATTTGCCATTGACCTATGTTTTAGAGAATACTTTTCTTAATTACTTGACTGGAGGTAGTTTCTGTTTTGAATTTGTGCTTTTGTGTTTCTATCTTTCTCGTCTCACTGTAAATTTCATTGGCATAAAACAAAAAAGGAATAGAATTATTTTGATGAGTTTTAATGTTTCTGTTGCTGTCAATGCTCGGCGAAGATAAGAACTCATCTAACAAGAGCTGACTCCCACAAAAAATGTGGGAATAAATAATTGTCTCGTTTCTATACCAAGTTATTCACGCTTACTTGAAACTGTGTGTTGATAAATTTTGTGAAAGCACATGAGCGACCCTAATGCATGCAGTTCCTATGTATTTTTATTTCAAAAATTTTCATAAAAATTAATGCACAGGGAGCTATTCATAACTACGTTTCTGGACAGAGCAGTTCAAAATTAGATTAAAGTGTTAGTTTTACCTCTTCTGTTTTTCAAGAAAATATTTGTTTTCCCGTGATTTCAGTGTTTAAAAATATCCATGTCTTCTCATTTATTTGTGTAAGGAAATATTGTTCTATTTACTTATCTTGTTGGTAGAATTTGTGTTTACATTTACCTCATTTATTAAAAAGAAAAAGAAATTTTCCACTTATAGAAGTTTACGTTTTAATATTTTTTGTTGAGTATCGTTTTCTACGTTCGTATTTGATGTTAACTAAACTATATTTTATTAAACATCTGTATAGTGTTAACTAACCTTGATTTTAATTAAATAATTTCATATCCGTACTTCCCCTGGACACACGAGAGATCCATTAATCGTAGTACTCATGATCTGTGCCTTGATGAAAGCCCTTATGTCACCGGCTCTAAGGAGTAAACTGGATAGCAAAGTTTAGAAGTTAATGTTTCCTCCAAGAAGTTTTTTTATAATTTTACATTTCAATGTCTTCTAACTTTTAAAGTCGATAATTTATGAATGCATTGTGAAAGCATTAAGTTGAAAAATGTCTTGTTATATTTTAGCTCAAAATATTCCGTTACACAGATAAGAAGCACAAATTACAAGCTCATGATCCAGCCGGACCCCATGGACCTTTTGAAACATAAATCTTGAAGAATTGAAAAATTAATTGTAGATTTGAATTCATGTTTCAGAAGAAACCTTCAATTTTTCCTCTTGTCGTCAAGTGAACTACAAAGAACAAATGTTTGTCTTGCGGCTATAACACGAGAAAAAAGTTCTACGCTATGTGACGGAAATTCAATGTTAACGCTAAGTTTAAAGTTTGGGTTATTTTATACAAGTTGAGGTAAGATGCTCCACCAAATTTACGGAGCAAATTAAAAATATTTTTGGCTTCTGACATGACCTCCGAAAAAAACTTTTATCTGAAAGGAATTCCTCTTGTTCAACGACTGCCTTCTCGAACGTACAGAAATTTGTCTTTGTAAATCATTTTCCTCTTTTATTTGCCGGTTAGCGTATTTCATTTGCTATTATTTTTTGTATCCCCTCGGACTTGCTACCCAGAAATCGACCTTCATCGCCCCAGCAACCAGAATTATCCGAATAAATTGAGAATAAAAAGAAAACAAAAAAATCAAAGCAGATGTGCGAGTAAAACTATTAACTGAGCAGAGCCTGGTGTTTATAAGCTTGAGTTGTGAGAATTTTTTTTTATGAATTTAAAGTTTTAATAAATTAGGAATTGAACTTCTGACCTGCTGTCCAGTTTACTCGAAATGTAAACCCGAGTAGGCTATACATGCTCACATACGTAACTTCGTACAGAGATAATCTGTGGAAGAATGAGAGCTGAAGATTATTTTCAAAGGGGTGGATTGCTTTAATAGTGAAACATTTTATTGATTCGTTCCCAAATTTTATGTGAAGTCGTATCATAGCTACCTTGAGACTATACATCAGTCGTACCAAGTACGAATTTCAAAAAGTGAAGTTCTCCCGGTGAAAATTTCAAGATGAAAAACCAATATTTCGGTCTCTGATTGGGATCAGTGAAGTTGTGAAGGAATCTCAAGTTGTTGACTTTTCAACATGAACGTCTTCAGGTAGATCTGCATGAGTCCCCTGCAGATTTACAGAGCTTAATTAGCAAGAAAACTTCGTGACATTGTACTCACCTTTGATGACCGTATCATGATCCCGGTAAAGTGCATCCAACAAAAAAAAATTTCGTGGACAACGTGCCTTCCAGACTGAGTGAGCGAAGCAGTTCACTCTCCGCCTACAACTCAGATTCAAAATCCGCATTGCCTGTAAAAGTGTGACATGGATTACTCACCAGCCTTAAATCCTGTGAAAATAAAATCATTGAAAGAAAAAATAATTTCTGGAAACACCGAAGGCCGCAAGATTGTTTCATCTATTGGATGGCAATAATAAGATAAGAGTATTGAAGAAGTCAATGAAAGCCTTACGATCCTCAGAAAGAAGAACCTGAAATTCTTCAAGGATCTGTGAAATAAGTCTAAATGAAATTTTCGGTCGCTCAATATCTGCAGCAAAAATCTCAATACACGTATTTTGCACCTGGAATTTCTTCGTGCAATTTGTGAAGCAGACCGTAATTTTCAACCAGCGAAGACTTTTCTCTCCTTCAATATCCCCATTATGATTGCTAATTTTATTCCATTCTGAAGTATGATTACTACGGAATCTATCAATGAGTTCTATAATGATAAAAAAGTATTAAAAGCCAGTTTTGAGTAATTTGAACTTCTTGTCGCGAAGAATCAAGCTGATGGTGCGCGTTTCCTAGTCCGAGAAGTCCCATGGGTTCTCGTCCACGTCCTGCAGATCCCTCTTCACGTCCCTCTCACCAGTGCACAAAGCTGCGATTGCTTCATCCCTGCAGGCGGTTCCATCCCAATGCAAGGTGAGATTTCGATAGCTGTAAATCAATTGCTGTCGATTATTTCCATGTTTTTCAAATTTTTGTGACAGCTTCAGGAACAACCAAGGCGTGGCGCACTGAATATAGGCTTAAATTTTCTGTACAAAGGCTTTGGATTTGAATTTGCGCAGGTTGTGAAGATCAATTTTCAACTTTTTTACGGGCAGTATTCTATGCTCGGATAATTAAACTACCACCTAGTCGAAACGAAAGGAATTTTTTTTGTCCCTTTGCAATAAACGAGCTAAAATCAGCCTTGGACAAAGCAATTAGCCTGAAGCGACCGCCCCAACTTAAAACAGTGGAGTAGACCGCTGGTCAGGTAGTGGTCCAGTAGATCGCTCACCATGAAGGAGACCGCAAACCGAAGCGGTACCTGCGATGGTTACTGGGTGACCCTCACGCAGGCAGGGCAAGGGAGGCGGTGAGACCTCAACGTTTGGTGACGTGACTTGTGTGCTCAGGGAACCAACTCGTGCGTGTAGCCCAGCCTCTGTCACGCCTTCTTCTCCCTAGGCGCTTTTGGTTGCGTCTGCGGTGTGTCTTGGCGTCTGTCCTTCTTGGAATTCACAATTTTACCACTCTACTTTGACCGAAGTTGTCCTTAACTGAGTTCATTATTATTATTCAACACTTTAAGTGTGACCCACCAGTGGTCACTGAGGGGATTTTCATAATGCTGCTGACTGACCAGCAGTCACTAATACAATTTTGATAAAAGCTTAATGAAAACTAAAAAAAGGAGCGATTTATTTGATGTTCGTTATTTTCAAAATTGGCCTCTGAAATAACCTTTAATTTGAGCTGAATATTGAACTTCAGTTTAACCCGCTGCGCTTCAAGTGTTAAACAATTTATTTACAACTAGCAAAACAGATTTAGATTGTTTCTTAAGTCTAGTACAATGCTCAAATTTAAAATGGATTAGGATTCACGCACACATTTTTAATGTTGTTCAAACAGTAATTTGGGAAAAAAAGTATCCGCAAGTGCATGCGAGATGTCATTAGCTGGATTGGTTAAGCTTTGCTTTTCATGAGACATGGAATAAGCAATAGATTTAGGATAATTAAACTTGTTTGTCCAATGGTATTGGCACCAGCACTCCTTGGGGGAACATTGTGGGTGGCGGAAGCGGGTGAATTTCCGCCAAGTTCAACGCGAGCGACGGCGCGTGTGAGTGAGAATATTTCCATGGTCGTTAAGAGTTCTTCAATCTCACCGCTGTCATGTAATAGAATAACCTTCAGCCATTTTACCCTTCATTATTATAGTCCTGCACAGAGAGGGTATTTGAGTAATTTTCTTTTAAAAGCTTAAATAGCATCAAGAATTTTATACATCAACATATATCATTTTGAAATATACTTTGAATTTATTTTAAATATATTATGTATTTCTAGTCGTATTTTTAAAATTGACCAACTCACATCGTGCTTTGATGATCAGCGTTACAGCTCTCGTTCCTTGATGAGTGCAACCAGTGACCGGAACACAAAATAGTCATCAAATGCGTATCGAGTCACTAAGCTTTATGAGGTGAAAATACGATTAATGAATGATTAATTATTGCATGAGTTTTGTGCACAAACTCCCACAAATGCAAAAGACTTGGCGTATAATCGTGACAGTTATTTTTTACTTTTGTAAGGCGGTGCGAGGTACAATATATTGTCATAAAACTTTGTTGTAAGCTCCCAGGGAGAATATGTCAGGTCCCGAGCTGAGAGCTAGGTAGGCCTTTTTTGTTGAATTACAATGTTTTTTGTTTTGTTAAGAACCATCTTTTTTCTTCGGTTCACTGCTGTCCTGTTTTTCAGCACCTACTACTTTCTTCTTCGACTATTATCTTGTTTCATGAACTTCTTTCTCAACTTACTGTTTCTGTGTACTTTGAGCTTAAATTCTGCTTTCCCTTAAATCATACTAAATGGCGTCTTCTCCCTTTCTCTTTTTGGAGTCTTTGTTGCTGTTATAGGGAGGTTTAAATTATATGACATAATCTAATCTAACCCTGTTATGAAACTTATCTCTACCTGTGGTGAGGTAGGGCAAGGTACAATATTTTGTCACAATACCTCTATCAACGTCTGTTTCTTAGCTTTGCTGTAGAGGAAAGTGGTACGAACGAGTAAAACTGTTGAAATTAATATAGGTTGAAGTTGTAGGGAACATTTTCTTAGATACAGTGGCTCTCGATACCAAAAGGAAGATTGAAACTAACTTAAAATTGATGCCAAATACAGTTTTATAAAGTACGTTTTTTCGTTCCTGCAATTTTAATTCGCTCTTCATATGTATTCCATTGAAAGAGGGATATTCTGAGCTCGAAGCTCTAGAAAATAATACGATCACGAGTCGAGTTATAACATATGCTTAAATTTTCAAGCTCTTAGCGAGCGGTCGTTCATTACGCAAACAAATTCACGCTGCTAAAATATCCATGCCTGCACGTCTTTATTCAGTGAGGTTTCAAAAACTAACTGTGTTTTAAAGTAAACTGCAACCTGCATTGTAGAGCGTGAGGCTTTTAAAGTTGTTTCGTGCATTATGCTCCGTATTCACACGAGACTTCACGTACGTCAACAACCGCTTTCCTCCTCTGCATCGTGTTTGTAATGGCCGTTCTGGCTCGATAAATCTTGCTTTATGGCTCGATGAAAAGGCGCTTCTCCAAGCTGTGCTCAATGCACTATTAGGCGAGAGGAGAAAGAGTGATAGCAAAACCAGGGTTTCTTCCCCCTCCCCCTGAAGGTACATACAGTACGTGGAGATATTTAAGCCAATGATCTTCGATATTTAATCCAACGAACAAATCCTCAAAGAAGGAGCCTAACAAGATTTTATTGAATGAAGCGTGTTAAAAAACAATAAGCAGGAACGTAATTCATGTTTTTCCTACATTTCGGTGGGTATTGTCTTCTTTTCTCGCACGTAAAATCTTCAGTTAATGTACATCATTTCCGTATTTAATTTTTGCCTATGATACATAAGTATGACATGACTACGGTTCTTTCTTTGGTTATTTCCCATTTGCTGTATTTTATTGCTTATCGTTGCCGTGATCGAACGGACTTTCCCCAACCTCGGGCGTATTGCTATTTTTTAACGTTGAGTGTTAACGAAATCTGCTCCAGATACGAGCAGACTCACTGCAAATTTTGCGACAAATCTTCTTCCTTACAAGAAATATTCGTTGCGCCAGGCACAAGAGTTCACCTGTCGCCTTTCACATTATTCATGTCTTTGGAAGTGCGATGTAATGGAATTTTTTATTCCGGTGTTTAGGAGTGAATGTAAGACGGAGTCACACGGAGGTCTTCAGGCCCTCAGACTTTCACTAGGATTATCTGCTGCTTGATATGCAGAGACGCTCTCGTTATTTCGCGACGGAAACGCTTGCCACTTACTGCTCTGTGTGCTCCCTACGGCGCTCATTCACGTGATATGCATTGTGACTCGACTTGAATGACGTCGAAAGTACGGCTGCAGTGTGCAATTTGTTGTAAAATTTTGACTTTTGAGTTTTATGTGGTTTTGTTCTCGAGTTTCTTTCTCGCCTCTTATTATTTTCTCACTAATCGGTAATGAAGGTTGCAAGATGGCACAATATGTGAAATCTGCTGCTGGAATACGCATTTCAATTGAACTTGAAGACAATCAATTGAGATTCTTTTTGGACGAAATTCGTGAAAATACTGAAAGTCTCTTCCTTTAATTTTTTCAGAAACGAAGATTTTTCTGAAACTAAACTCTTCAAAGTCAGAGTGCAAACACCTACAAATGTGCACGAAGGACTCGCTTCGACGCGAGCTTACAGTTTTGAGCAATTTTCGTATTTACAAACTCTTGATTTAACAGGTATTGGTAGAATGAAAAAATAGCTCACTACATCTGACTCTCAAACGATAAATCCTTCAAAATATACCAACCACTTATGTGTTCCTCATCCGATTTGTTTATTCATCAAGTTCATGAACGCATTCGTATAATCAAAAGGTCGTAGGAAATAAAGACGACACTAATAGAAGAGAAAACACCTATATTGTCGGTGTCAAGGTAATCTCAACAGAAACACGATATAATAGCTCCGTAAATTTCTCAAAGACCACAAAAGCCAGGTCTGATTTTCAAGATACAGCTGCGTTCCCGCTTCCTGAGCAATAAAACGGATTTCCCCGGATTCTCTGCTCTCTCTGTAAAGCGTCAAATTTTGGCAGAAGGCTGCAATAACAATGCTCACTGAGAGACTCCTGCAAAAATTTACTACCTTTTACGGTCACATCTAGTCATAGCTCATTTATACTCATTGCTGCGCGCACTCGTTTTATGAATTACGGTTACTTTGTTTCAGGTAATGGGTTTTCTCAATGCCAAATTAATGTAAAACCTAAATACTATTTGAATTTTTCTTGCTTATAATATGAAATTCTGCAATGAAAGCTTGGCAGAGTATTTCTTTTGTACCTTACGCTCAACTGTTGCTACTGATATATTTAAAATGTTTTCTTAGTAGCTCATAATGTGTAGCGATCGAATGACAAATCGGTAACATAGGAGCTTCGTCTTAAAAATGAATTATGTTTCGTTGCATTAACTTCCTTTCAGGCATTCCAGATTCATAGTTTTTTGCCGAGATTATCCCCGTCAGGGGGATACAATTATTGTATCTATGGGAATTAGCGCTCCCAGGGGGAAAATGTCAGGTCCGAGCTCAGAGTTAGGTAGGCCTTTTTTGATGTTGAAATAAAATGTTTTTTGTTATATTAAGGACCACCTTTTCTTCGGTTGACTGTTGTCCTGTTTTTCAGCACCTACTACTTTATTCTTCAAATTTAATCTTGTTTCATGAACTTCTTTCTCAACTAACTGTTTCTTTGCCTTTTCTGCATAGATTCCGCGTTCCCTTAACTCCATACTAAATGGTGCCTTCCTTCTTCCTCTCTTTGGATCGCATTTGTTGCGGATATGGAGGCTTAAACTAACTAGTAATCTAACTAATAATCTAATCTGCCGAGATTATCTCGTATTAAAACGTAAAATTTATCTGTTACTATCTGTGCTGTGTATATAACGCCTATTAAAATGCATCTAATACCTTCAGTTCACTCTACGAGCCCAGAAACTATTATAATGAGTTCAACGCTCGCTTATCTTAGGAGTAGAAAATTTCGAGAAAATAACAATTATAAAGTGATAGAAATAATTTTGAGAAAATACACTCACCCAACATATCATCAACCGGGAATGTTATTCATGGAAATATTTCCCTTCACCTGCGCTTCCTAATTCCATGTCCTGCGCTGTTTTCTAAGTTATTGTCAACTCATAAGTCACAATATGCAGCCCGTGGATTCATTCCTTCCTGTTTTGATAACTTATTTTGACAGTGAGCGTACACACTCTATATTTTCTGTATTGTGCTGAAGTTTTTCACTCAACTTCATTTCACTTTGAAGCTTCGTTGCATTTTGTTGCGTAGTGCTCGATAGTTTCGCTCAGAGACTGAACACGTTATCAAATGAGTTTCATTTCTTCTTGCTCACAGCTCGGACTATCCGCGCATAAAAATCAGCCCATCACTAGGCGACGATTTGAAATCAATATTAATTTCAATTAGAACGATTTTTAAACTGTTGCAATTTTTTGTCGCTCACTGTACGCTCTTCCTCTTGTTCTCAATCAATTGCGCTGTGTTCATTTTGTTTAACTTTCATTAAAATATTTGATAGTTAGGGCCAACATGCCACAGGATCATAAGGTATGCAATAGGTTCATGTTGGTCTGGTTTGCGTATTCTTTGCTGTGAGGACCGGCGCCCCTAGGAGAGATACTGTTAGGATACCTCAGCTGTAGATAGGCTTTTGGAAATTTCATCTATCGTCCCCATTTTGCTTCTATGTACTAGTTTCCATGCCTTTTTCATATCTCTTCTTTGTCTTTTCTTCCTCCATGAATTTTGTTTCTCCTGTACCCTGTGCGGGTATCCTGTGCGGGAACACTAGTGAAAAAAATTCCCGTTTTCTGCAGAGCATACTAAACAGTCTCTTTGATCGCTTCTGCTTCGAGTAGGGGGTCTCAAACTAACTGAATAAATAAGTATGATTTACCCTAAAATATTCAATTTACATGTCATGGACTTTCAATCATTCCAAGAAAATTTGACTCATTTTACGAAACACATTTGAGAAATTCAAATGTAAATCTGCATGTGTAACTGTATCAACGTATTTCATTTTTTCTCTTCTGCATGTGTACCTTAATTTGCATTATATCGTTTACTTGAATTAGCCCCACACCATTTGGCAACTCGCTGTAATTAGCAAGACGGGCTCAAAAACCCACCGTGCACACCTCACTCGAGAGGCCACTCCTCACCATGGCCCTTCACGGGAAGGTGTCGGTAATTCGAATCCCGGTAGTGCTACCCGGTGATTCTCCCCGTTGGGAAAAGGGAGAACTCAGCCACAATTCCCCACTCTACGCAGGTGTCGGAAATGGGTACCGGCTCGACCGGGGGTAACCGTCATTGAGTCCTGGTGTTATTTATAAGGCAGTTGAGAAGCCAATCTACAAAATGATATGCATCAGTCTTGATTGTAATAAAACATCCTTTATCACGTCACTTCGCTGAAGCTCTCACGTCTGTCAGCACCGGCGCACGAGTCGACGCGGTTATTCTATTCCAAACAATGGAAGCGAGACTCGCGTGAATCTGCTGAGGTTATCAGACGAGTAGCAGAGATCTGCGCCAAATGCGTTGCCTTTAACATCAAGATAAAGTCAAAAGCCTCGAAACTTTCACCTGTGCTTCCTTGCATGGTCCTTCCTTCGAGACAATGTCTTGGCTGCAAGCGAAAGTTGCTTTGATTTCCGTCTGAAACACCCGGAATTTGTGAGAGAGGAATTTGTATGGCGGGAAGCAGTATATGAGGTTGATTCGGAGGTACGAGTATAGATTTCATCAATGTAAGACGTCTTTTGAAAAACTGGTGAAATATTGGATAAAATTGCTCCATTTTTTGAAACACTGGTGAGACACTGGATAAAATTGCTACATTTTTCGAAAGACTGGTGAGACACTGGATAAAATTGTTACATTTTTTTGAAAGACTGGTGAGACACTGGATAAAATTGTTGCTGTTTAACTGAAATTCTAAACGCTTGTTTGCTTCAAACTGTGCAAATTATATTAAAATCAAAATGATTTCGGAGCCTATCAGAACCGGTCACTGAGGACTCTACTTTGATATCGCATCTCAACTTTGAACGCTGCTTATGAGCGAAATAAATGTCGTGAAGCATTTTAAATGTGACTCGATACCTGATGGTTTATTAACGATTTCAAAGGAATAGAGGTAATACTGTGTGGAATTCCTGATTAGATCTGAATGAAGAAATTGTATGTAGTGTTCCAAACAAAAATTTTTATAATTCTAGCCTCATTCATTCATGTGAAATATTTGCACCCGAATTTTTCTGGGTCTCTCTCGTTAACTTTTAAAGCCAAATGGAAACATATTTAAGGGATTTTTACAATTTGCTCACTAGAGCCATGAGCCCTTTAGATAAATTAACACTACCAGAGAGAAAATATGAGGTCCCGAACAGAGAGTTAGATAGGCCATCTTTTTGTTGAATAAAATATGTTCAATTGTTTTGCTAAGGACTCTTTTTTTTAGTTCAATGTTGTCCAGTTTTTCAGCACCTCTGACTTTCTACTGAAACTTTTATCTTGTTTCCTAACCCACCTTTTCAACGTAATGTTTCTATACTCGCGGTATCATGTACGGGGACACACCTTGTGCATAGCTTCCGCGTTCCATTAACTCCATACTAAATGGTGCTTTCATCCTTGCTCTCTTTGAGCGACTTTGTAGTGGTAAGGGAGGCTGAAACTAGCTCACAATCAATCAATCATAACGGCAATGATGATGAATTTTGCTTTCCATAATTGCATTTTCGAAAAAACTTTTCAAAATTATTCGTATTCCGGTAAAGAAAGTAAATAATTTTAAATTATCCTGAAATTCGCTTAATGGTCGCTTCAAATATAAATTTTGCTCGAACACTTCGGCCACTTGTTCTTACGTGAAGAGTACTAATTATAATCATATTCCATGAGTTTCGGTATTGATGTGGTCCATGGAAGACTATACAGTTGATGTTGCTTCCACCAGTTTTATTCTTTGTTTCCTTTGCCGGGGCTGAATAAATTGAAGCAAGAAACAGGGATCCAACTCTTGAATTGCCAATGTGTTGTCCATTTTCATTCTTTCTCTTTTCCTTGTCTTTAATTTTTAAATTCGATTATTTTTTTTCGAAGATGTGGCTAAAAGTAAAAAAATGTTATTCAAACTATTTTGTTCGAGTTGTAAGAGCCTCAGAGGAATCAACTGTTCTAAGCAAGAAGTTATCATCAGCAGTCTTCTCCTCATCAAGAAAGAAGTTTTTTGATATGAATGACAATGTTGAAGTATTTGGAATGAGATTATCTTAATCCAACCGATATTTCTTCTGCAATAAGCAATATGCGCGCATTGTATTTTGCTCATTAATTGCTCATCATGTCAAAAATAATGAGCAATATATAATGAGCGAATGTACTCGAGCCAGTCGTTAACACAGTTGCAAGTTTGAAGTGCGCAACCGCTGTCGCATCACTTTTACTGGAACGTGGCAGACCAAATGTTTGAAACTGCTCCGCTCCGCTTGCGTGGACGCGTTCACTAAAAATGAAAGCAAACTCTTCCGGGTGCATCGAAAGGAGGCTAAATCCACAATGTGCTTCCTAGAGCTGCTCTTCTTCACTGGAAGAATAATTTGCTTGCAGAAAAGTCTTACAGATCGTCAACTCTTTAATGTTTGTTTACCTCAAATTGATCGTTTTATTTCTAAAAACTTTCTATAAGTTCATTCTCTCCAAAATACTGTAGATAAATTCATTCTATGTAGAGTACTCGGCACTTCCTTTCATTGTGTACAAAAAATGAAACTGCGTTTCAAATTTTTCTGAGTTTCAAATTTCTCGTTAAAATGATAATCTATCCCGATTTGCGCTTTCATTCTTTCCGCACGACTTCTCTTACTGTCTCTAACGAAGAAGAGAAATATAGAAACGGAAGATTTCGTGAAGGGGACACATCGCTGCTGTCAAACATGTCGACTCCGATTGTGCGGTTGCTTACGGTCAGTTTGGTTGGGCTAGAAAAAGTCGTTGTGAAAAACGGGCTTTTCTGCTCTAATACATTTTTACACTTGAATACACTTGACCGATAACGTGTTACCTTTTGCTCTAAAATTTATTTCGAAAAAGTTAGCAGTAGCAAAATAGTTGAAAAGTTATGTGCATATTCCGGTGCGTAAATGAGCAATTTACCTAGTGGTACACATATGTACCACTTCGGAGTCAACGTGTTAAACTTATTTTTTGTAACCAGCTTCAACTGTCGATGTGCTTATTGTTCTGAAGCGCTAACGTAACTCTGTGTTTCTTATCACGTCGGCTTATTTCTTTCGAATTATTGATTTTTTAAAAGTACTTTAGTAATGCGTAAAACCTGTACAATTCTGAATAAAATCTCACGTTCAGTTACAAGCTTCAGCTGAAAAATTTTCCTTGAAGTCAGGAACTGTAGTGTTGGCAACATCAGAGAGTTGGCTATGTGTTGAGCGAGACAAAATTTATCCCAGCTTGTTACATGTCACTTCCATTGCTTCCTAATTTTAAGAAATTTGCATTTCAGTTTCAACTCATGTGAGGTAATAATGTTTTGAAAATTGCTTCAAATATTTCCTTATATCATCGCAGCTAATGTATGCGATGAACTCAGTGAACGAAGACTGAATTTTAATTAGTCAGGACTCGAGAGGAAGTAAGCAGTATTCGGGAGTTCAAAGTCTCGAGTAATTATGCAATAAATGGAATAAAAATTAGCCGGTCGTCACTTCCGAGGATGAGAATCTCAGTGACTGCGTGGGTGGTAACTTTACTTCGTTTGGCAGACGGTCCAGAGCATGGTTAATAATTTGACTGCGACGTGAGCCACCGGGGGTACACGGAGGGGATTTTCATAATACTGCAAACCGACCAGTAGTCGCAAACTCAATTCAAAATCCGTAAATATTTAATCGCAACTAAATGAAGGCACGGTCCAGCTCATGTTTGGTATTTTCAATTTTCAAAAATTTCGCTCAACAATTCACTTTGAATTTGAGTAGAGTATTGAAAATCAGTTTAACCCGCCGCAGTCGAAGTGTTCTGCTCCGTGTTCTGCTCCGCATGCGGTAATACTCGAGTTTTGCGCCGTCGTCTCTTGGGACAACTCGCATGTCTCTGTGCGCCTTCTTGATCTAGCCAAATATTATGAATCAAACATTTACTGCATTTTGATTAGGTATATGCATCTCTTTATTACCTTATCTCATTCTCGTTTTGTTCGAAAAGAGTTTGTGTGATGTTTCTCAAATGTGAACTTCTGTTCGTTTTGCCTTGCTTGTTTTTCTCTGTTGCCACGCAAGCAAGCAGCTGGGTTCTTTTACTCTTAAAGTCTTCCTAAAATTAGCTATTTTAACTTGTCTTTGCGTTCCTCAGTGGATATCGCTTCAAAGATCCGAGGTACTCTTCAAACTTTTTAATTCATTTGCAAATTTCAGACGTTTCGTTGCGACTATTACAAATGTCGAAGTCGCAGAAAACGCATGGAGGGGCAATTTTGGTGTAATCATTGTGAAATGAAGTGAAATTGTTGCAGGTGTGCTATTGCGGTGGTGAAGTTATGGCTTTAGTTACTGTGGTGTGCTGGTTGTCCATCTGACTACTTGGTGGTTACACGGCGATTGCACTCAGGTTGCAGAAGCTAGCTAATCCTGCTTCACTCGGTCGTACGCATTTGTGTGGAAATTGATAAAAGAGGCCGTTCTTTCAATTAGTTTTGCTTAAACACCTTCATACTAGATCTGTTTTCACAATTGTGGCATTTAAATTGTATTCGCTGGTAGTTTTTAGTTTCTTCACATGTTCTTACGGGAAATCCTCAGTTTTTAGTTAGCTATTAATACAGTAATCTAAACGACGCGTGTCTGTTGTGGGAATTTGAGAATACCACTGTTTTTTTTCTTATACAGACATAGTGTAGAGTAATCTTTTTTCAGTTGACTTCTGACATTTTTTCAGCGCCCATAACTTCTTCAACTTTATTTCATTAACTTTGGAGTGTCAAGGCCGCAGGAGTAATTTTCCACAATACAGTTGAAGCGTGGGTTCTGGTTAGGAAATTTATGCTTGAATTTGTTTTTTTTAATTAAAGCAAGACTTTCCACCCTAAAAATACCCTTAGTTAATACAATCTAATTTATCCAAATGAAGTGGTTATTTTCGTTTGACGCGTTTAAAATTCATTGACCCTCAGTATAAAGTTTTTCAGTGTTTTGGTCAGTTTAGTATTAGTTTGTAAGGATTACAATTGGATTGAGGTAATTAAAAGTAAAAATGTGAATGTTTGTATCACCTTGGAGTTGGAATAGTAAAGTAGATTAAAGGTTAGTGACTTTTAGTTTTCTTAATTTTAAATTAATGTGAAATCATATTTTTGGCACGTACTCTGCTATCGAGTCTCAGGCTCTCAACCCACTACCCTGACAGGCTGACAGTCGCACTTGTAAAATGAACACTTAACATCAGTAAACTTCATCCATTGTTGAAACATCATTCATCACCGTCCAACGAGCATTCACCGCTCAAACATCAGCTTCAATGAACTCTGCAGCAAGGATGCGCCTCTCCTGGTAGACCTGGCGAGTAATCATTCTACCTGTTTAGGTCGCCTTCACGCCGACGTAGCAGGTGGAATTTTAGCGTTGTCAAGTTTCTCCACTCTGCAATATCTTCTGTTTAAATATTTGTCTGCTCTTCCTTCTGTTTTACCACTCGTAGGATGGAATTTTCTCTCGTGTGTTGTAGTTAAATCGAAGTGCTTTCAAATTTGAAGATCAAATTCGAATTTTAGAGGCGGAAAAGAAGCTAATCAGGGATGATTAAATCAGACGTGGTCAAGTAACGATTGACGAATTAATATCTTTCAAGAGTGGGGCGCGAGGTGGTTAGGGTATGCCGAAAACTCCATTGAGAAATGTTTCCGTGAGTCGTACAAGATCTCGGTGTATGAAAAACTAAATTTAGGACCATTCGTGATGAGCGCACTTTAATGAAAACAAGAGGCTTTCAATAGTCGAACAGAGAGTAAGGGAGAATAAATCGAACAGATAGTAAGAGAGACGATAAGTTGTTGATGCTACAAGTCCGCCTTTCCGCGTTACGGAAACTCCGGACGGACTGAAGTGAAAGTGAAGGTGTGCGGCTCCGGCTCTGCATCCGGGACCTCGAGTCTTACCCCCCCCCCCCCCC
>JACJUY010000255.1:175998-201007 GCA_014220935.1 Platorchestia sp. MABIK
CCCTTTCTCTGCTCCAGCTACTCCCACGCACCGACTCCGGTTCGTCAAGTTGGCCTTCGCAAGTTTCTTTTGCTGCCTTTTTGGGAATGGCCTGATGTAGAATGGGCGCTTGCTGCCGGCATGGTTGAACGGTGCTGCTGTAGCGTGAGGTCTGCCACGCTATAGCATGAGACCTTCCTCTAGCTAGTACTATAGCGTGAAGTCAGGTAACTAGTGGAAATCACTCATTTCATAACATTTAATTTAGCGATAAATGCTTAATTTGTACATCTCAAACTGCACATGGGTAGGCGATACATGGCGGTAGACTTCCCGCTATGGTAGGACCATTGAATTCATTAACCGCCTAGTTTAAAAGCAGCTGCTTCGCAGGATAACTCGAAGGCCAAATTACTCTTATTACGGAGGCATGTGTTTAGGAAACCGATGTGGAATGTTTCCCGGGAAACCGAAACTTTTGTCACCTCATTTTTTCTGATTTTTTTTTCACGGATTGAGGCTTTCTATTATCTCATGCATGGTCATCCATTGGAACACGGATCTAAATTAGTGCTTAATTTACATTACGAGTTAAACTCAAAATGAAATTGACATATTCCTTACACTATGACCCACCTGTGAGCCGTGCTTAAGTTTTTCCATCTGTTAAGCGACCCACTGATGGGTCGTATGAATTTTTTTTTTAACAATTTCAGAAATTACTGGTATTCATTTAACCCAGCTAATTTTTGCTACTTATAAATTTCTAACAACTTTTAACTTTAAATTTGAGTTGGATATTAAAGTTCAGTTTAAGGGGGGAACCCAGTCCCCTGCCAGGCCCCTGTCGGTCCGGTGAACTTTTTTTGTATTTCTGTTGGAAAAGAAGCCTTAGGTGGCGGACTATTCGGTCCTAAAATTTGATGGCGCTACGGACACTAGATCCCCTCCCCCCCCAGGGGGGAGGGAAAGGGGACCAAAATTCCGGAATTTTCGACCCCATTTTGACCACATGTTAAAAGAAAACAAAACGGAAAATGAAAAATCTGAAATTATAACTTAGTTAACAATGCTTCAAGGATTCTAAAACTGTCTTTGGTTTTGTTCTAGCATAAAAACTCCATGAGTTCTATCCTTTTGAAATATCAATAAAAATGAACTAAAAAAACCTATTTCTCCATTTTTTTGAGAAAACTAAGGCCTGAATCGAACAAATGAATAGAATAAATTATGTTTTTTCAAAAAATTACATTCAAAAGTCAAATTTCATAAGAATCAGAAAACAAATTTCGAAGTTCATGTTTTTTATAAAAAAATAATTTTTATTTATTTTTTTAATTACAATTCACAGGGTGAATATGAAGTTATGCATGGAGATTATCGAATTAAAATGAAAACGACATTCAATTACATGAATTTTCCATTATATTATACTTCAACAAAAAATTTTGTTTATGGCTTTTACTCACAACCTCTAACTTTCAACATTCAAAAGAGGACTTTCCATTGAGTTTTCATGCTAGAACAAAAACAGACAGTTTTAGAACCCTTGGAACATTTCGAACAGAAGTACGGTAGCAAACTTCCAAATTTTGCAAAAAAATGTTTATTATCAATCACAAAACTTAAAATTAGTGTATATTTGCGTAGTGATAAAAATCGCTTATAAAAAGAACGAAAAATTACAAATGTAAAATTTTCTACCGTACGTTTGTTAGAAATGCTCCAAGGATTCTAAAACTGTTTGGTTTTGTTCTAGCATAAAAACTCAATTTCTAATCTTTTTTTGAAATGTCCATTAAAATGTACCAAAAAACTAATTTTTCAAATTTAAAAAAAAATAAGGCCCAAATCGAAAAAGTTACGTGAGGAAAAAAAGTTTACTTTCAACAAATACATATAGTGGCCAAATTTCAAACGAATCTGATGAAAATAATTGAAATCTTGGGTTGACTTAACCCATCGCAGTCAATATGTTGAACACAACCCATCATATCCGCCGCACCCACGTAAGCATTGTCAAACATCAAACTTGAGACTCTGGTTATGGAGACGAGATCGGTGTTTACGCTTCAGCTGTCGCGAGAAAGCTGCAAGTGGGAAGGGCAACACCTGCAGACGGCAACACTGTCAATGGAAAGCACCTGCAGACGGCAACACTGTCAATGGAAAGCACCTGCAGACGGCAACACTCAATGGAAAGCACCTGTAGACGGCAACAGTGCGTTAGGTGAGCAGCTGCAGATGGCAACAGTGCGTTAGGTGAGCAGCTGCAGATGGAAACAGTGCGTTAGGTGAGCAGCTGCAGATGGCAACAGTGCGTTAGGTGAGCAGCTGCAGATGGCAACAGTGCGTTAGGTGAGCAGCTGCAGATGGCAACAGTGCGTTAGGTGAGCAGCTGCAGATGGCAACAGTGCACTAGGTGAGCAGCTGCAGATGGCAACAGTGCACCAGGTGAGCAGCTGCAGATGGCAACAGTGCACTAGGTGAGCACCTTTTGTGAGAGCTCTTACATTATTTATTGTAACGACAATACAGCAATACAGCAATTACGTTTTAGTAGAACATTTTTGTTGCAGCGATGTAGAAAAAAGGAACTTGACCTGCGAGACCATTGGGTGCGACATAGCGTTAGCAAGCCTGCGTTACTAGGATGCTGCTCCTTGTATTTGTCAAGCAGTCGTTAGAAACTTGGCTCTCTTCCTAGGCTTTCTGGTAGTCTCTCGCTGCATCTACGCAACACCTGCTGCAAGTCGTACTTCTTTGGAGCAGGAGTCCTTGCTTTCTCCTTTCTTCTTCTTCGAAGCAATTCTCGTGCAAATTCATCTCTTTTTCGTTTCAAAAGCTTGACCTTTGTCGAAGCATTTTGTAGAATTGGTGTGCATTGGAAAATTACAGTCCCCTTAGCTGGAGACAATTATTGTATTTATTGGAATTAGCGCTCTCAGGGAGATATAGTGAGGTCCCGAGCTGAAAGTTAGGTAGGCCTTCTTTTCTGTTGAACTAAACTGCTTTTTGCTTTGCTTAGTACTTTTTTTCGGTTCACTTCTGTCCTCTTTCTTATTCAGCACCTCTGACTTTTTTCTTCAGCTTTTATCTAGTTTCCTAACCTTCCTTCTCAACTTACTGTTTCTATGTGAACAGGATTGTGTGCAGGAATGTACCTTGTGGGTAGATTCTGCGTTCCCTTGACTCCATTCTAAATAGTGCTTTCATCCTTCTTCTCTTTGAACATCTTTGTTGTTGTAAGGAAAGCTAAAACTAACTTATAAATAATCATTCAAGCAATCAATCAATCAGAAATAATAGTTGAATAAATTGACCGTGATATTTTTCTAGCTGTTTTTTTAACATTAAAGAATAATTTAAAAAAGAGAGTTTGTTTTTTTTTGCAACAATTGAGATCATCCTCGTTGTAAAGAGAATTTAATTTAAAATTTGTACTCATGGCAATTTAGAAGTTATGAATTGAAACAAAAATTTTTGTTTCGAAACATTGACTTTATCTTTTCCTTGCTGTACTCATCGTAGAAATGTTAGGAAAACACCGAATAGAACATATACATTTCTCATGTTTTCATTTAAATTCCTATGTTTGTCTGTTTGTGTTCGACTTCATGCCCAAGCATCACTTACACTGATAAATGGTGGGATATTATCTTGCTCGATTCAGTTGCACTTCTAAGGTCAAACCTTTTTTGATGTGCATTGTCGTTTAAATTAAAAGCTGTTTATTTTTATACATGAACATCAATATATTTTCCAGCATTATTACTCTGATCAGAAGTTTTACTAACCACAATCATCCCCTCAGGGGGATACAAATATTGTATCTATGGGAATTAGCACTCCCAGGGGGCATTGTAAGGGCCCGAGCTGAGAGTTAGGTAGGCCTTCTTTTTGTTGAAATAAAATGCTTCTGTTATGTTAAGAACCGTCTTTTTTCGGTTCACTGCTGTCCTTTTTTTCAGCACCTACTACTTTCTCCTTCAACTTTTATCTTGTTTCATGAACTTCTTTCTCATCTCACTGCTTCCATGCCTTTTCTGCATAGATTCTGCGTTTCCTTAACTCCATACTAAATGGTGCCTTCTTCCTTCCTCTCTTTGGATCGCCTTTGTTGTGGATAGGGAGGCTTAAACTAACTAATAATCTAATCTAATCTAACCACAATCATTCCATTTGTTCTTCTAATTAGTTTTGCTTAAAAAATCTCTGCCCAATTCTCCATAACCGCTCCAACATCCTATGTTTGCCCACTCATTGAAATCACTCTTCATTCATAGGAAGCATGCGTTTATGCCTTTTGTACAAGAATAGGTCTCCTTAGTCATCTGTCATATGTAATAGGTCACATGGTTTTTGTACAAGAATGCGCAGAAAACACTGTAGGCCATCTGATGATGCCAAGCGCACGCGCCTAAAAGATCTGTTAATTTAGGTCGACTGCAAGGTGGACCCTTTCTCTCCGGATATGAGGAGACCCGGATGTTAGGGATGGGCAGAGAAGGCAGCGCAGGCGCGCTCGTGTCTGCTTCTACACAAAACTCGACTTTCGCTGCGACCTGCGAAATGCGGCCGTAACTGCACGAGTAACTGCCCCTCACGCTCGCACGGCATGGCCCTACCTACAATAAAAATGGGGGAGCTTCTGTAGGGAAATTTGCCGATAGTGAAGCGCTAAAGTTCGTACATGGGAAGGGAAATATCACTTTTCTTTGAAAAGTTTGAGCAATTTGACTGCATTTGATAAATCTTGTCCAGAGGCTTTTTACAAAAAACGTCATCACGCTCGAAAGGCACGGCCCTACCTGGTGGTAATATAAATGGGTTAGCTGATGCCGGAAATTTGCCGATAGTAAAGGCCTAAAGGCGTTACAAAGTGAAGGAAACTTCATTCTCCATGAATTGTTCGGGCTTGTCTTTAATGTATTTGATACACCTTATCCATTGGCTTTTTGCAAAAAACGTCTTCTTAAGCTCAAGGAGATAAACATTGAAAATGGGTGTACTCACGTTTTGGGTTCATAGAATTTATATTAGACTCATTCACATGGAATAATACAAACTTTCTTTTGAACCCGTAATACCTGAGTATAGCGTGTATTTCATTTTAAAAGTCGCTTAATAGCGTCCGAACTGTTAATCTTGTTTTACTTTACTACGGTAGAAAGGCAGGTTATGGTAGACGTACCCCTCAAGGGGATACAACTATTGTATCTATGGGAATTAGCACTCTCAGGGGGAAATGTGAGGTCCCGACCCCTCAGGGGGATACAGCCATTGTATCTATGGGAATTAGCGCTCCCAGGGGGACAAGGTGAGGGCTTGAGCCAATGGTTAGGTAGGCTTTCCTATTGTTATAATAACATAGGTTTTTGTTTTGTTACGGACCAACTTTGTTTCGCTTCACTGCTGTCCTGTTTTTTCAACACCTACTACTTTCCTCTTCAACTTTGATCTTGTTTCATGAACTTCTTTCTCATCTTACTGTTTCTCTGCCCTTTCTGCATAGATTCCACGTTCCCTTAACTCCATACTAAATGGTGCCTTCTTCCTTCCTCTCTTTGGATCTCATTTGTTGAGGATAGGGAAGCTTAAACTAACTAATGATCTAATCTGTGAGGTCCCGAGCTGAGAGTTAGGTAGGTAGGCCTTCTTTCTGTTGAATGAAATGAATGTATTTTGTTTGATCAAGGACCGTCTTTTTTTCGTTTCACTGCTCTCCTGTTTTTCAGTATATACTACCTCCTTCTTCAAATTCCATCTTTCACACATTTATTTCTCAACTTACTGTTTCTATGCACCTTGTGCATAAATTCTACGTTCCCTCAAGTCCATACTAAGTGCTGCTTTCATCCTTTTTCTCTTAGGAATGCCTTTGTTGCGGTGTGGGAGGAAGACTAACATTTAATCTAAATGCAGGTTGCGTTTACCGTTGTGCTGAAAGTGATTTAGACGACACACGCATTGCAAGAAGCCGAACTGACGCAAGCCTCGTCTTGAGCAAGAAGAACGGAGATGAGATGCACACAACCGGATCCTCATTCATCGCAAGAGCTGTCACCTGAACCTGCGCAAACCTTGACACGCCGTAACGTGAGTAGGTATGTTGGGGCTCTTACTTCTTAGCTGTAAATTTATTTATTTTTTGCGTCAAAATTGTCCTCTCAACTGTTTTGAACTCCGTTGATTATTTCACCTCGTCTACGCAGCTGATGTCCTACAGGAACATAGCTACGGAAAGGTGAGATATTAATGTTGCTTGTAGTCCATACTTGCACTTGCTTTGTGAAGATTAATTGCTTTTACAGAACTCATGAGTGCTCGAGTAGCTTCATTGGTCTTGCATGAAACGTAAGGACGAGGCAGGCTAGCAGACCTTGTTAGACCGAGCACATTTTTGACTTCTTTATGAAAATTTAGCAGTCGAATTCAGAGTTTTCGTATAAACCTTAGGGAAGATAAGTGTTAGGTTGGTGTTTTTCTGTGAATTTTTTCAGTACTCGGAGCCATAGCATTGTCTAATTGGATTTTTGTGTGCTAGCACAATGTGCAAATTTTAGTGTAATTAATGATCACGCGTATTTCCATCTTATGCTGTGTAAGGAACAAGTCAAGTCAGAGAACAATTTTCCCTAGTAATATAGGGAGAGCCACTCCAGTGGTAGATTTTTTCTTCTCCAAATGTTGAAAATCAATATTTTATTTAATCAAAACACAAGGTTTACTTGGTAATAAAACATGAGTGCTTGCCACCAAAAATTGCCATGTTTGCAAGAGAAACAAACATCGGCATCTACGGATACTTTATTTCCAATTGAAGCATGAGACACATCACCTTTTACATTGGTTTTTCAAATGCCTTATAACTAACACCAGGACGCCATGACGCTTTCCCCCGGTAAAAGACCGGTACCCATTTCAGACACCTGGGTAGAGTGGGGTATTGTGCTTAGAATTTTTTCTCCTATACCCAACAGAGAAAATCGCCACCAGCGCCGAGACCCGAACCCGCGTTTCCCGCACGGAGTCAGGTCCGAAAGCCACACGGCTATGACGAGCACGCGCGTCATTGAATGTTAGAGATGTCAAAGTATGCTAAAGTTTCAGGTTCAGATATTTGCGTCAAGGTAAGCTTTGTCCAAAAATTAATAGACCGATACGAAACTTAACTCATAAATGTGTACCTTTGTTTAATGGTAATCAATGAAGATTGAAATCATTCATCGTAGCTTTAGACTTTTTGGTTCGTCTGATCTACTCCATGCGTTTTTGCCAAATTTAATACAAATTTGAGCGCGACGTGATCACCGTTGGGTCGCTGAGGGATTTTCATTATAGTGTTGACCGTCCAGCAGTCACAAACTTTATTTTCATAAATACTTAATGGAAACTAAATAAATGCACGATCTATTCAATCATCCTTATTTTTAAAATTAATCTCGAAAATTACTCTAATTTCAGTTGAATATTGAACTTTAATTTAACCCGCCGCACTTCACGTGCGAAACGAGATTTCTGCGCATACGAAAATCTAGCCAGAGCGCCAAAACGCGGCTGGAAGAAGGCCAAGTCTCGTGTGGAGCAGTGACGCGGGTGACCGCGTAAGCGGATGCGGCGCTTCAAGGACACACCCGCGAAGAAAACTTTCTCTCTCCGCCCCGCTGGGGAAGGCCCAGTGAGAGGACTGCGGGCCGCACTTCTTTTAACACGTTGACTAGGATGGGTTGAAGTTAAGTTCAAATTCAACTTAAATTTGAAGTCAAACGCAGTCAGTAGCTTTATAAATACCAAACATTAACTTGGACCCATTAAACACCATTAATTTTGAAAGATTGTTACAAATTTTTTAAACGACAAGTCGATGGGTCGTATCGCAAGCAACGTATTCTAAAGATCAGGTAGGCCTTTCTTTCGTTGAAATAAAATACGTTTTACCTTTTAATACGGATTAGTCTCTATCGGTTCACTGCCAGCTAACTTTTCAGCCCCTACTACTTTCTTTTTAAACTTTTATCATGTTTCATAAATTTTTTTCTCGACTCGTTTTTTCAATAAACCTTGTGTATAGATTCTGGATTCTTTTAACTTCACACGAAATGGAGCCTTCCTTCTTCCTCTCTTTGGAACGCCTTTGCTGCCGTTAGGGAGACTTGAACTAAGTGACCTAATGTAAAAAAAAATCCCATCTGTTTACAAAGAGGGCACAAAGAAATAAGTCAGTCTACGGTTTTGAGTTTTCCGCAAATCATCTTCAGCGTATATATATATATATACAACATTTGTCTGCATTTTTTGGATTACGAATGCTTGAAATATTTCGCGATGCTGCAGACCTATTTTGTGTCTCATTTTGAGCGTTCACGGGAACCTTCAATTGTTCCAATTTTCTCCTCTCACCTGTTCCTAGGACCACTAGCTCACACTTCGTTTTCAATATTTCGAAAATTTTCATAAGTATGTTCAAGCTTTGATATCGTCTGTTGCCCATTTCCTAAGATATAATGATCAGTGGATGCGTCACGAGGCTTTGTGTAGTGCGCGATTAAGCTTTAGAGCTCACCATAAGGAGCACCAATCTTGCGACATGAGATGGAGCATTGTCATGTTGTAAAATTGGTCTCATTTTGATACAAATTATCGTAATTCTTTTCCAACATTTCTTCAAGTCGTCTTGTTCTGAGCTGATGAGTTTCGTCTCGAGGTTGGAACAGGGATTGTGAAACACCTGGGAATAGTACAGCAAAAGGAGAGTTGTCAGGGCTAAATTAAAGCTCCAGTTCTTAAGATTGTGAAAGCAATTTCAGTGAACGGTAATAAGAACATTTCGAATGAGCAAACTACTGCATTTGGCATTCGTTGTGCAAATTATGTCGTTATAAAGTTTTTATCACTGCTGATGTGCAGGATGAAAATGTAGGTCAGAAAACAAAGTTAGGTGCATTGAGGTTCTCCTGCGCTGAAATACACTTGCGGCATGATCAATCCAAACTTGCTAGCTCTGAATAGAAAAAATGTTTACAGTGAATGCTTGCTTTGCAGATCCAATGAAAATTGTGGTGTGATTGAAAATAACAGGGAAATAATACTAATCTTTAAATCAGAAATTTACTAAAAAACCTTTTGCTTGAAACTTTTAAGTTATTAGCAAAATGAGCTTTGTCCCATAATTTTTCTTGATCCCATGACTTACCACCGTTGATTTTATTTATGTACGCTTTCCATCAAAAGCTTTTCGATGGGCGTACATCACATTTATATTTCTCCGTTATCGAAATAATGAGGACGTCCGGAGGGCCGAGAGGAGTCAAAAATCTTTCTTTCATATGCATTACTTAAGTGTAAAATCTCAGAGTCGTGACGTCGATTTCATCAAGCTCCTTGTATCGTCACGCACATTAGTGACATAATTTTGAGGCGGACTGTATCAGTTTCTCCAGTCTGAACCGACCACGCCGTTCGTGTTATCAAAACGCCTAATGTATAGCCTGGTCCTGAAAAATGCTCCTTTGAGAAGGCGGATGGCGGTGCGTGCTTAAAGACATCATTTCAAGGGCAAATCATTATCTAAGGTAACTTTCTCTTGAGCCTTTGAAAAAGCCCGCCAATGAATCCTGGCCTTATCGGATGGTTGGGGTCTTAAGATTGCAAAGACGTGTTGCTGGCTTCTGAGATAGGAAGAAATCTGCTTATGTAATGCCGCCTTCAGCTCGGTATTTCTCGAGCCGATTCGCTGATGGCTGTAACTTTTACCAGTTTCTTTCATACGATCACTCCGCGTACCTCCTTAACTTGACCCGTGTTTGCGAGGTCATCACTTCAATGAGCTCCATACAACGTGGAGCCGCCAGGGACAGGAAAGACGTGATGGTATGTCTACTTCAGTTCCTCCTCCCATGTAAGGTTCCTGACACTTTTTTCATTCAAACTCGCATGAGAAAATTTACTGGCTAAATTAAGAGTCCTGACCTCGAGAGTAAGAATCACTGTGACAGTGAAAAATTTATTCTAAATTTCAATTGGCTAGTGTAGTTAATTATCCTAGTCATTGTGGGGATGAACGGTAAACTATCCGTATGAAAATCTAACGAAACCCGTGTGTGGAAAACTTTTATATCTGATAGAGCGAACCATCTTTAGAAGGGCCTATGTTTGTTGCTGAGTCATGGAGTGAGATTAACGGCAGCGTAACTCTCTTCATCTGGACCAGTGGTGCTTAACCTTGTTGGAGGTACTGAACCCCACAAGTTCCATACATGCATTCATCGAATGCTTCGTAGTTAGGAAAATAAAATGTTTTTTTTCTTCAAATTCAAATCATACGTACATAACTTTATACAGTATCAGTGCACAAACTGTATCATGCTTAACCCAGGGGTTCGACTCACAGAACCCCTGGGGCTCGATCGAACCCAGGCTGGGAACCCCTGATCTAGACACTGCAACATCGCGGAGAAACAATTTTATTTTGCGCCAAAAACGTCGAGCTGAGGTGGCGGTCGCAAGCGTAGGTTGCTGAGGTAGCTCGTATCGCAGCAAATGAAAGTCTCGCCTGTGTGCTCCAACTTTGCTGCACAAGTTCCGCGCGCTGTAGATTTTCACTGCATCCGCATTGTTCTGTTTAATTTTCTTCTTTGCTCCTCAGTGTTACTCTTCCTGATACGTTACTTTTTCGCCATGCAACCATGTGTTCTAAGAAATGCCTTTCCAGTTAAAGCGTTTCCAATTTTGTGAGTCCAGTTTTGCATTTTCAATTATATCCAGTCAAATCTCTCTGGACATGAGTCTCTGGATGGGCGTCTCCCATGGCGCATTGTTGATGAGACTTTTATAATTGTGGGTATTATAGTATGGAGTTACAATTTGATGCCAGTGACGTATTTGTGCTGGCATTGACAGCTGAGGAGTTCACCATTGACTACTCGTTGAGCTTTGGTGTGCCTCACTGCTCCTTTTAGCAGTAAGCTGACGATGTCTGCTTTCTTGGCCTGCCAACTGATACGAAAACTGCACTGCAACTGACAAGAAGACGAGATGGAAGGAAATGCCAGACTGCAAAACAAAGCAGAAAAACTCCACCAAAGGCGAGATGGGAGGAAACGCCAAACTGCAAAACAAAGCAGAAAGAACTCGAGCAAAAACGAGTGACAAAACACAGCACTGACACACCGGCCCTAGAGCCGGCTCCGGAGGCAGCCTCGTAACCCGGATCCGCTCTCCCATAACGGACGCTCCCTCACCAGTTCTGGCATTCCTTCTCTCACGCACCACTTTCCCTTTCGTTTTTCCCCATTGCGCTCACTATACCGCGGCTCGCATTCACTGCATTTTTTTCTTATTTTACGTGTCTTGAGTCCGACATGTGACACCTGGATTTCGTGACTGTTTTTTCACTGTTGCATATTTTTAGAGCTAACCGTTCATGTCTACATGACATGAATTTTTCAGTAAATACTGCTGTTATTCTAAGAGTCTGATGATTCATTTTTAAATTGCTCAGCTGCACTGCAGAAGCTTACGGTTAACTTGCTCGGTTGAGAATTATACACACCTTGGTGATTTTATTAGTACGCTAAAAGTCCTAGAATGAAATTCTCCCCATGTGATATCCTCCACTTTTATTTTTTTGTAGTATTATCAGTATTGGCTAGTCGCCTGACCCTCCAAATCGTCTCACTCTTGCCTTCAGAATACTACACACAATTATCAACTCAACTTTGTTAAACTCGTTACCCGTACAGTTGTGTGAACTCGTGGTTTGCTGTACAGTGCCCCATGTTGAAAGAGTGGTACGCCTTCCTTTTGTTGGAATAGAACAGGCTTTTCTTTTATTATGGACGATCTTTTTTCAGTTCACTGATCTTTTTTTCAGCACCTACTACTTCTTCAGCATGCAAATCGCTTCATAAACTTCCTTTCTAACTTATGGTTTCCATGCACATGGGATCTTGCGGAGGAACATACCTTGTACATATATTTTGTTCCCTTGACTCTTTTCTAAATGTTACCTTACTCTATCTTTGAGACGCCATTAGGGAGGTTTAAATTAACTTCAAGTCAAATCTAACCTTCCAACATACGTAAATTTTATGGTTCTGTGAAGTGCACTCGAGTTTTTTTCTGATATGGTGCACCGTATTTCTTTCATGTTCACTCATCTAATTCTCTACTCTACTCATTTGTATGATAAATGTATGTATCCTACCTACACACGATCCCCTCAGGGGGATACAACTATTGTATCTATGGGAATTAGCGCTCCCAGGGGGGAATGTGAGGGCCCGAGCTGAGAGTTAGGTAGGCCTTCTTTTTGTTGAAATAAAGTTTTTTGTTGTGTAAAGGACAAACTTTTTTCGGTTCACTGCTGTGCTGCTTTTCAGCACCTACTGCTTTCTTCTTCAACTTTGATCTTGTTTCATAATCTTCTTTCTCAAATTACGGTTTCTTTGCCCTTTCTGCATAGATTCTGCGTTTGCTAATCTCCATACTAAATGGTGCCTTCCTCTCTTTGGATCGCATTTGGGGCGGATAGAGGCTTAAACTAACTAATAATCCAATCTAATCCCAACCACACATGTCTACTATTTCTCCATCCCCATTCTTCTCACAAACTCCTCTCTCTCACTCTCTTTCCCCCAGTCCTCTCTCACCCCCAGACCTCTCCCCCCCACCCCCTCACATCCGGGAGGGGACACTTTCTCCTGCCACGCGGCGTCATCTGGCCACCGTCCCGCATCCCGGCATTCCCACCGTACTAAGTCTACCTGCCTACCCCGCTGCCTGTCTACCCGTCTACCCCGCTGCCTGTCTACCCGTCTACCTGTCTAGCCTGCTGCCCGTCTACCTGTCTCACCCTACGGAAGCAATTTTACCTCTAGCTTCGCGATAGATGAACTTCGGAAAACATTTTCAGTAAAGTTTTGATGTAAAATCCTAAAATAGTTATTTTCTTATTCGTTAGAATGAATATTTGTTTTACTTATTAGTCTGCGTCTGTCTTCATTTTATTTTTTATTTGGTCAGAAAACAAAGTTGTGATATAACTGTAAAAGTTAAAGTAACCCAAGCACTTGGCTCGCTAATTTTTTGCAACATTGCGCACGATGAGGGAATGGGTCTACTCTCTACAAAACATTTGTTGACAAGTTTTATATTGTTTCATAAAGCCTTGCTGACAAAATAATTGAGATAACTTAGAAGATGACACCAACTTACTAATTCCCTGCTTGGTATCGTGTAATGAGCTTCCACAACAATAAATTGCGTGAGCTCAATCTCTATTAAAGTCCTGGAGGGGGAGACAACTATTGTATATATCTATGGGAATTTGCTCTCGTAGAAGGATTATGTGAAGTCCCGAGCTGAAGGTTAGTTAGGCCTTTTTTTGGTTGAAATAGAATAGGTTTTTTGTTTTGTTACGGACCATCTTTTTTCGGTTCACTGATGTCCTAATTTTCAGGACCTAAAACTTTCTTCTTCAATTTTTATCTTACTTCATGAACTTCTTTCTTAGCTCACTGTTTTTGTGCACCTTGTGCGTGGATTCCGTGTTCCCTTAACTCCATACTAAATGGTGCAGTCATCCTTCTTTTCTTCGAACATTTTTATTGTGGTAGAGGGAAGGCTAAAACTTTCTTATAATCAATCAATCATCTCTTTAATGTATTCCAGTTTATTACCGTCCAGCCAAGTTTTCCTTATATCTTAAGGCAACAAATGCTAATTCAAAAGATTTCTTTCTATTCATACGAAAGGGGAAATTTTAACGTATACCAGCGTTATATTCTTTCTAAGGTGCTTGATAGCAAAAATCAATTAGTAGCTTTGCGCACGAAGCACCGATTTGGTTGGCATATTTGAAGTGATAGAGCAGAAGTTTGCTCGCCTACGTCTCCATTGATGGAAGGATCTGAATCCCGAACATTGAACCTTCAAAGATAAGAGGAACTAAGCCGCTATCATCCAGCAAACAATTTTGTTCACTTGATTCAAAAAAGCATGCTATTTAGTAAACGATAATTACATCTACTTTTATTGTATTTATTTTCTAAGTTAACTTAGTGTTAAGTAAGTTCTTGGTTAACATCATTTTTCGGTTCACTGTTGTCCTGCTTATCAACTCCTTCTACATTGTTTTTCATATTTCATTTTGTTTTATAAACTTCTCAACTAACTGTTCCTGTGCACCTTGTGCATAGATTCCACATTTCCTTAATTCCTCTCTTTGAAACATCTTTGTTTCGGTTAGGGAGGCTCCAATGTATCTCATCAAAGAACATCACGTACAACTCGCATGTCGCAACAAGACAGTTGATTTTCCTCAGGCAAATTTCTGCGCGAGCTAATCAAAGTCAAATAAAACGCTACGTTTGACTTTTCACCTTGACTGTTCCGTGCTTATGACCTCATTCTGTAACGGATATTTTCGAGCATTTTTGCTGAAGAATTTGCGGTGTAGATGAATGAACACTTGTGTGTGTCACTGTGTTTGAAAAGCGTTCATTGATAACTGACGCTGCGTTCAGCAATTCAGGAAGCTGAACTTGGTTAGCCAATTGAACCTTAAATCCCACCCAAAAAATTGAGAAAAAATTGGTTAAAGTACACGTAATTTATATGTCAATAACCAATAGCTAGTAAAAGCAGTGTACTACTACAGTCGCTTGTAAAAAAAACTTGGTCTTCCAGTACTACAGAAAATAAGCTCACCATTATCACTCGAGCGATTGTCAAGTGTAATGATACATTTGTTACGTCGAAGTGCTGCTCGGTTTAGACCGACGAGTCACGGAAATGGTACCTCGCCTTCTCGATTGTGGTGAGCGGTCTGGTGCGCGCTGCTCTACTTTGCGCTCTGTACTGCATTTTTGTTGCCTTGAAACGAGGGCACATGCGCGGTACTTTTCAGCATATTTGCTTTCCAAATTCATAGCGCTGGTCGAATTTCAGGACAAACTTTTGAAGTTAAGAAAACGTCGAGGTAACCAATGGATAAGGTTCTCTTGTATTTCTATTTTCCTAACTGCAAGAAAAATTTGAATCCTGGCACTAGCCCCTGCGTTAATCAACGAACTCGAATGAGTGAGCAGTTATCCACCTAGAGACTTCACCGCACCCTAAGTAGTGATCTTTCGAGCGAGGGTTCCGACTCCGACTTAACATTCGATGTCGACCATCTTGGTATAGATTATAATCAACATTCCAATTATATTTAACTTCCCAACCAAACGTGCAAACGAATCCTTACGTTAGCTCTGGTTGTCAACGAACTCAAGTGCCTGAGCAGCGAGCCATCGCGGAAACTTTAATGCATTTGAGTAGTGATCCTTTGAGTGAAGTATACCGACTCTGCCTTAAATGCGATGTCGTTGGTATTAGTATAGAATATGATGAAAAATTATCAGACAAGTGAACTCAACACGTAAAGAACTGAATAAATAATTTGATTTGGAACGTATCATAAACTCCTGAATTAATCGGACGCAGCACTCCGGATGAGATCACCGTGGTCGAGTTGTTACGAGTACGCTTCGTTCACGGGAAGGGCCGCCAGTTGGAATCCTTGCAATGCCGCCCGGTGATTCTCCCCGTTGGGAAAAGGGAGAACTCAGCCACGATTCCCCATTCTACCCAGGTGTCGGAAATGGATTCCGGCTTGACCGGGGGTGACCATCATTGCGTCCTGGTGTTAGTTATAAAGTATTTAAAGAACCAATTCACAAAATGATACGTACCAGGTTTTATAAGAATGAAACATCCGTTATCCTTTTCTTGTTGCACTGCCAAAAGCCTTTAATAATTTTGTGCTTCTGCGTGGTTATTAAATTTGCAATCCTGTACATATGCGTGGTCATTTTCATGAATGGAGAACTCAAATCTTGGCTAACATTCCAAAGATACTTGAGTAAAAAAAATCATGTTCTCTTTACTCTAAATTAAGTTATGTAATGTTTCAATTTTTTGCTTCAATTTTGTATTTTCAAAACTATTGTACCCATGAAAATTTGCACTCCTAGGAGGAAAATGAGAAGTCCCGAGCTGAGAGTTAGGTAGGCCTTCTTTTTATTGAAGGAAAAATATTTTTATTGTGATCAGGATCATCTATTTTTGAATATCGTAAATTTCTATCTTGTTTCATGAACTTCTTTTTCACCTTACTGTTTCTATGCATCTTGTGCATAAAATCCGCGTTCATTCATCTTCATTTTAAATAGTCCCTTCCTTTTTCTTCTCTTTGGAGCATCCCTGTTACGATTAGGAGGCGTAATCTAAAATCTAATCTAAGATTCTACGTTTGTGATTGCAGGGACAATCCCCTCAGGGGGATACAATTATTGTATCTATGGGAATTAGCGCTCCCAGGGGGGCAATGTGAGGGCCCGAGCTAAAGGTTAGGTAGGCTTTCTTTTTGTTAAAATAACATAGGTTTTTGTTTTGTTATGGACCAACTTTTTTTCGGTTCACCGCTGTCGTGTTTTTACAACACCTACTACTTTCTTCTTCAACTTTGATCTTGTTTCATGAACTTCTTTCTTATCTTACTGTTTCTATGCCCTTACTGCATGGATTCCGCGTTCCCTCAACTCCATACTAAATGGTGCCTTCTTCCTTCCTCTCTTTGGATCGCCTTTGTTGCGGATAGGGAGGCTTAAACTAACTAATAATCTAATCTAATCTAATCTTGCAGGGACAATTTCACGACTATTTTGACATATGCTGACAAACGGCTAAATTAATGGTTGTAAATATGATATCAAATGAAAAAGATGTAAAGAACGTTCATCTTTCATTGTCTGCCTGTTCCTAAATGATTCGACAGACAAACAGAGTCGCGCCGAATCGGCATTCTCCGCTCGGAAGATCACTACTTGAGGTACGTTGAAGGCTCCCAGATTGCCCATTACTCAGTCACTGGAGTAGGTTGATAAACACAGGAGCTAACGTAAGGGTCCTTATTTCACGTTTGGCTAGGGAGAAGAATCGACTGACGAATCGCGTAGAGGATATTATCTACTCGAGCTTTATGAGCTTTTCATCAACCGCTAACGGTTCACAAAGGCCATCCGTTTCGACTATCTTGAAGACCAAATGTAGTAGTGCGACAGTTGGTCCTATAGCAACTCAACGCTTAATTCCTCAGTCCTGATCTCTCCTGACTTTCGCTGTTGTGGACAACAGGAGATGTCGTGACGGATGAGTTCCTCATATTCCAATTTGCATGGAAAACCTCCACCAAGAGGGTGCAGGGGTTTCGTTGTGTCTTTGTTAGAGGGACCTCATGGTAGGTCCTCGAACTTCAGAGAACTTTCTTTGCTCATTTTGTGGCCTTTAGTTCGCTTTTACGCTTCTTTTGATGAATTTTGTGGGGTTTGATTGGAAAATGTTGACTAAAAGATCTGAAAAAATGACGATGTGTTCTTTGAAAGCAAAATTTTTATTTGTGAAACATTTTGTACAATTCGCTTTACGCAGATGAATTTCGCGACACTCTACTTAGAGCGCTATCGAGGCCACGTTAAGCTTAATCTTGAATTTGATCGTGTAACGAATTTAAAGAATTTTAAGCTCCCAAAAATTTAGCAAAAAGTTAAGGAGAACCAGTGTGTTTCAAAAAAATGTGTGAATAACAAGTTAGCCGATTTTTTCGTGTCACATTAGCATACAAGTCAATTTTCAATGACAGCAATCTCCAGAAGAAAAATGAAACACCTTGCTCATTAATGAAGTTAAATCCCAACTTGAAAACTTTTTGAAAATCTGTTGATTTCATTTATTGCATAACTTAAAAAAATTGAAATTTACAAATTTAATGGTTCACCAGCACGATTTATATAAGAATTGAAGTTGAATTGACTTAGTATGACTGGTAAGGATTCCAATGTTGCAATGTGTTTTTTTTGTCAGTCACCACGTATGAAGTGCTTCAGAGTCGCTCCGAAGACTTGTGCTGTAGCTCACACAATTTCTTAACAGTAATTGTACAACAAGAGTATTGCGTTCTAACAGTCAACTTATATCCTCTCGAAAAACATACTTCTCGGTGATTTTTCTTTAAATAACGACAACGCACTCATTAAGAGGGACATACTTCAAATCCTTACGTATTCGCTTGAAAAGTCACTTTCTCGGCAACCCCCCGATTTTGAAGGGCAATGTTTTTAACTCTATGTTACACACATTTGCTTAACACAGGTTCTCAGACTCGCAGCATGGACGCGGTTCACAAGATCATGAAGATTATTTCTGTATCCGCACACCCTTACAATTATGCAAACTGTCTCTCGTCCTTGACCTTACATCGGAAGACTTACGCCGCGCAATCATTACGTGTTCTTTATCTCACGGCATTGAACGTAGCGGAGAAACTTCCAGTTAGGTAAATCTTGCTTTTCCTTTAGTTACGTAATTTGCACGTGAAATTTTCTAGCTCTTCTGGGTCAAAGAAGATTCACCGACTACGCAACACTTGTGTGGATTCTTCTGAACAAAAGTTTTAAAGGTAATTTGTTTTCCTTGTCCATGTGCATTTTTGTGCTGCATTTTTTAAATTCTGAAAAGCGATGATATGTTTCTGAAACAAAAAATATAATCAGAGCTAGTCCCATTGTATTCACTTTGGTCACGATTTTCATAATCAGTAAATCAGTAAAAGTTTTCATCAGCCAATGGCAGCAATGTGTTAACATCTTAGTACCTTCAGGATGAGGCGTGATTTTTATCGCGAGGTTTCATTTTGTCCGAAGTTGCTGCACCTGCTGCCAAAAAATTCCTAGGAGAGACAACTATTGCATCTATGGGAATTAGCGCTCTTAGGAGGAAGACGTGGGTCCTGAACTGAAGGTTATGTAAACGTCCCGTTCGGTAAAATGAAATAGGTTTTTGTTTTGTTACGGACCATCTTTTTCAGTTCACATTTCCTAATTTAGTACCTATTACTTTACTTTCTTTATTAACCTTCATATTTCATTAACTTCTTTCAATCTTGCGGTTTTTACGCGCTTTATGTCCCCTCAGGGGGATACAGCTATTGTATCTATGGGAATTGGCGCTCATAGAGGGAAAATGTGTGAGGGCCCGAGCTGAGAGTTACGAAGGTTTTTTGTTATGGTAAGGACCACATTTTTTAGGTTCACTGCTGTCCTGTTTTTCAGCACCTACTACTTTCTTCTTCAACTTTTATCTTGTTTCATGAACTTCTTCCTCAACTTACTGTTTCTGTGCACCTTCTGCATAGATTCCGCATTCCCTTATCTCCGTACTAAATGGTGTCTTCTTCCTTCCTATTTTGAGAAAACCTCCTTTTTTGTGGTTAAGGATGTTCAAACTAATTTATAATTTAATCGTATAACAGAAAAAAGTGAAATTTTAGAGAGAATGTATAAAAAGATTTGAATTAAATCATTCGGGGTGGAAAGAATGTTTTTACGCTTGCACTTCTTTCGATGTTGTGATAGTTTGCATGTGGAGAGATTTTTGCATTATTTTTAAAAACCTATTTATTGAACAGTTGAACATATGGAAAAATTCTTCATCCAAAAAATGTTTATGATTTACACCTTGTTTTCTGAAAATAAAAACGTCAAACACTCAAAACTACGCATGTGGGAAATAGAATATAAAACGTAAAATAAAATATCTTGCGAGTTTAGAGTCACACGTATTAACATCGAGTGCTGGCTTGACTTTGCACTGTATGTAAGATTTATAATCTGTCAAACGCCAGAACCTTGCGAGCGTCACAAAAATTGAATTTTTCTCTCATATTTTTAATGGCGAGCAGCCTAGCCCTGAGTTTGGCGAGACCCTCGTTAAAATGCTGCAATCCAGCAGCGTTGCCCAAGAGAAGGAGAGAGAGAGAGAGCACGGCGAGCTCGACATTTTTAACTGCTGCAATTGTCGAGCGCACGCTCCAGTGCTTCTCCATAGAGAGGCGTGACGGGGGCTGAGTGTGTGCCGAGTGTTCTCCGTGTGGAGAAATTCACGGATGTTGTGTCATCCTTGGCTCGTATTGTCGTGCTTAAATGCTCGTCTTGTGCAACGTGTTATTAACTACTGTGACATCGCTCGTGTGCTGCGGCTGTTGACATCTCCATTCTCGAGAGCTTTAAGTACACAAATGAGATATGCCGGGTACGGGATGCCTGAAGCAACGAGACTTAATGTCAGTTTCATGGAAATCTATATCTCAGAGGGATACAAGTATTGTATCAAAGCGAATTAGCACTCTCAGGGGGAATGTATGTGAGGTGCTGAGCAATGGGTTAGGTATGCCTTCATTTTCTTTTGATAAAATGTTTTTTGTCTTGTTAAGAGTCATCTTTTTTTCGGCTCACTGCTGTCCTCTTTTCAGCACCTCTGACTTCCTTCTTCAACTTTTATCTTGCTTCATAACCTTCCTCGCTCCCAGGAGGACTATGTGAGGGCCCGAGCTAAAGGTTAGGTAAGCTTTCTTTTTGTTGAAATAGAATAGGATTTTTGTTTTGTTACGGACCACCCTCTTTTCGGTTCACTGCTGTCCTGTTTTTCAGCACCTACTACTTCCGTCTTCAACTTTGATGATCTTGTTTCATAATCTTCTTTCCCAACTTACTGTTTCTATGCCCTTTCTGCGTAGATTCCGCGTTTCCTTAACTCCGTACTAAATGGTACCTTCCTCCTTCCTCTCTTTGGATCGCATTTTTTGCTGCGGGTAGGGAGGCTAAAACCAACGACTAATCTAATCTAATCTAATCATAACCTTCCTTCTTATCTTACTGTTTCTATGCGCACGGAATCCTTTGCGGGAACACCCTTTGTGAATAGATTCCACAATCTCTTAACTCCATACTAAATGGTGCCTTCATCCTTCCTGTCTTTGAACATCTTTATTGTGGTAAGCGAGGATGAAACTTCCCATAAATCTCTAATTATAAATTTACTTCCTAACTTATGGTTTCTATGCATAATGTGCATAAATTCCGCGTTCCCTTAACTCCATATTAAACGAACCCTTCTGCTTTTTGGAACGCTTTTGTTGCAATAAGGGAGTGTTGCACTAACTTCTCGTCTAATTTTCATAAAAATCTATCTAATTAGTGAGCAAACTTTCCAGTTGTCGCACTGGTGAATGAAATTCTTGATTAACATAAGCACAATTAAATTCTTGATTAACATAAGCACAATTAAATTCTTGATTAACATAAGCACAATTAAATTCTTGATTAACATAAGCGCAATTAAATTCTTGATTAACATAAGCACAATTAATTCCTAATCATTTCAGTGAATGCGGCCAGTCAACTGCAAGCCACATGGATTTGAGAACTTTCAATTAGGACGTTTTGCAGTGATGAACGTTCGCTCAATGAGTGAACGCTCACGTGATGAATTTAGAGTTGTTGAAGCATCGTTTTCTACGGCACGTGTTTGATTTATCAGTGAAGTAATGGTGCTAATGTTCTATGGATTTGACTAATTTAAAAATCGATGATGGAAATATCCAGGCCTCAGCCTAAGGGTGGAAGGTAAACGGAGGTAATGAGTCATGCTCTTCAAACGTTGTTTACTTTCGCAGTAAGATTTCGATTAGGAATTTTTGTTGTACGTTATCAATTAGTAGTAGTACTGCTTTATTGAAGGTCAACTCGTAAAGTTTTTTTTTTTACTGAACTTGGCTGTTCTTAGTATAATTCATGGTTCATGGAAGCTAAATTAAATCCATGCATCGTATAATACTCGAGTGACTGAGCAATGAGCCATCAAGGAAACTTCAACCGACTTTTTGAGCAAGTACCGATCTTTTGAGCAAAGAATTTTCCCCATGCATCGTTCAGCACCAACGCTGTACAATCGTTGCATGTATCAAACCGTCGCATACAATCCTAAGCTAGCACAGAATTTACGTAAGCAACTCCACCTGCACTGCTGTATCTTTTCAAGATATACCACGCCTCAGCTTTTACAGCTCGACTCTTCAGCTCCGCTCTCGTCGTGTTTACCTCGCGGCGGTGGCGGCTGTGAAACAGTTCATGTCGACAGAGATTTTCTAGAGTCTCGGAGATGTCCGCTAATTAGACTGTGACTGAACTCGGACGTTTACTTTTTGCCTGGAACCGCTTCAGCAACGCCGATGAAATTAGATGTAAACTTCTCATGCATCACACCCCTCAGGGAGATGCATCTATTGTCTCTCTGGGAAACGGCGCTCTCAGAAGGAATATCTGAAGTTCTGACCTATGAGTTAGGTGGGCCTTCTTTTTGTTGAAATAAAATACTTCTTATGTTAAGGACCACCTTTTTTCTGTTCGCTGCTGTCCTGTGTTTCATTACCTACTACTTCCGTCATCAATTTTTATCTCGCTTCATGAACTTCTTGCTTAACTTGCTGCTTCTACGCACCTTGTGAGTACATTCTGCATTCCCTTGCCTCTATACTTAATGGTGCTTTCTTCTTTTTTCTCATTGGAACGCCGTTGTTGCGATTAGGGAGGCTTAAGCTAATATCGAATATAATCTCATGCATCACAGCCTTTGTTTGTGCTGTTTTCGATCACCTTAGGATGGCCGTATTTTTTCACTCTGACCAGCAGTTATGTCATGTTATTTACTATCTTTATTAGCTTCTAACGGATTAAAATTATATTAAGATCACAGCCATAAATAAGGCTAACTTACAAAGCCGTAACGGTTCATCGATTTTTGCTTCATTCCCTTCAGAGGAGTACAACTATTGTATCAAGTGCAATATGCTCTTTAAGGGGGGTAACGTTTCTTTTTTTGAAATGAACGTTTTTTGTATTGTTACATGCTATATTTTTGGTTCTCTGGTGTCCTGTTTTTTAGCGCCTCTGACTTTCTTCTCTAATTTTTATCTTGTTTTAGAACTTTTTTCTCAGCTTAGTGTTTTCACGCACAGGAATCTCGTGTGGGAACGCGCACAGTGGGCATAGACACCACGTAACCTCTATTCCATAATAAATGATGCCCCCATCCTTCCTCTCATTGAACATCCTTGTAGTGGAAAAGGAGCCTAAAACTAAATGATCAATTTTCTGCCTTCCTTATCAATACGAGCTTGTGTGGGAGTTCTGTGTCAAAGTTTAAGTGTCATGTTAATTGGCAGTCAAGTTGTTATGGCGTTGCCCCCTCTGGGGAAATAACTATTATATCTATGGAAATAAGCAATCCCAGAGAGAAAATGTGAGGTCCTGAGCTTAGAGTTAGGTAGACCTTCTTTTTGTTGAAATGAAATGATTTTTGTTATGTTAAGTGCCATATTTTTTCTGTTCACTGCTGTCCTGTTTTTCTGCACCTACTACTTTCTTTTTCAACTTTTATCTTGTTTTATAATCTCCTTTTCAGCTAACGGTTTCTATGCCAATTCTGCATAGATTCCGCGTTCCCTTCTCTCTATACTAAATACGGTGCCTTCCTCTCCTCGGAACACTTTTTTAGCGGTTAGGGAGGCTTAAACTAATGTCTCATCTGTTATTGGGGGGGTGTGCAATACGCTTCACGGCAGTCATGGCAGCCAAATTTCATCACATTTGCATACTTGTGCATCCAAGCCGCTTTAGATTAATTTATTTTATCTATTCAACTTTTAATCCATGCAGTACAGTATGGGAGAGTAGTAAAGCACGCACCCGCATAACCTCTACTGGAGGCCTTATTGTGTTTTCTGGCTGCACTTCATCTTTGGATTTTTCGTTTCTTTGACATCCATTCTGCAAATTGCTGAGAAAGAAACGCCGCGGTAAAAGCTTTGATATAATGGCACTCTCAGATTAATGTCGTTGGAATCAACACTAGCGCGAGACTCGAGCGATAAGTTGGGTAAAATATGGCTGTCAGACATAAAGAGCACCAAAGTTAACTGCAGTCTGACTACACTACTAATTAGAAACCTGAAAAGGATCGTTCTCATGCATTACGATCAGGGGGAAGAAAATGTTTTGGAACTACATTGCGCTGTGCAGTAAAGGCGGCATCGATAAGACTTGTTCATTGAGATAAATTTTTCCGAAGACTCGACTTGTTGTAACTATAAATAGTATCTAAATAGCAGAGACTAGTGAAGCAGTTCATTTTTGTTTGCGAGTGCACACTCAGGCAGGCCAAGCGTACATGCATTTATTTTGTGCGTGTACACCATTGTACGTAATACTTTTGTGCACAGCCTCATAATTGATATTTGTTGAACATGCCATGGAGAATTTCTGTTACGGAGATATGCCGAAGTTCAAAATTTCTTCTATTATCCAGATTCTTGTATTGCCAATGAATTTAACGTGTTTTAGTCATTCAGTGATACGCATCTTGGCTTGGTTTTCCTACTACATATTTACGTTATGTGAAAAAGTTTTCCTATTTCCAATTAAATCCTAACATGAAAAGTTTATCCTTTGCAAAAACCTAAACACCATCTCAAGGACACTTGGATAACTCCTGCTTCGATCGGTGAACCAAATTCATGATACTCCTTGATAGAAAGTCAATTATCTTTAAACTGGGTTAAGCCCAGATTTCGAAAGTCTGCAAGTACGCACCAAAGAAGCCCGCGTGCTACACTATGCTGAAGCAACTTACCGCACCTGTTCATTTTCCTCTTTTTTCGTAATTTGGCGGGATTCTCCCATGGATTACATCGGATTTTAAGTTCTAACATAATTTTGATATTGATTTATTCTCATGACACCGGTAGCAATTTTGTTGTCTTTCTGCGCTCACTCAATCGAAGGATTACGGACGGAAGTATTGCGGTTACTACACAATGTTGAGCTCGTGGAAAGCGCCTTGAATTCTTCCTTGGCAGGATCCGCCCAGGTTTTTCGCATAGATGATGAGCCAAGTTTTCTGTACGATTACTAATTTTGCTTGCGAGTTCATTCATCGCGGTTGTGAAAAAAGAAGAAAGACGTTGCTTATCAAGGGATGCAATATTCAGCCAGTTCGCTCCTGCTTGTTTATATATTGGTTCACTAATCAGAAATTATATTATACACAGCACTCGCTTTCTGTGATGGTTGAATTGGTTTTTTTTAGAGAT
>JACJUY010000255.1:201452-280326 GCA_014220935.1 Platorchestia sp. MABIK
CCATAACTAATGAAGCCCTTAACAAAGGAAAACTATAAGATCCAACAGGGTATCTAGCATTGGTGCTTTTGCTTCATCTAATTCTTCACGTGATCGTTCAGGAATGATTCTCACAATGTTTCATTCCTCGGTACAGAAGTTCCTATTTCTTACTAAACACGCGGGCTTAAAGCAAGCGTCTTCTAATTTTTTTAAGTTTCAAACAAATTACAATAATGAATTAAGGCATACCAAATTCTTTCACTGATGTAATCTTAATTTTATGTAATGAGACAAATATCAAAATTGAACATATTTTCGGTACTTCGTGAAATTATGCCATGAAAATTGAATGCATTCCTCAGTAAAGGGAAATTTAGAAATATCTGTGCTGGAAGTGCATGAAAAAAAAACATGCAGCTCGTCATTTTTTACCTACATTTGTGAAATCGGGATCCCAATGAATGGATGATAATTTTTAATTTATTTTCTTGACTGTATCAAGTACTCATTTTAAATCTCCATGAATAAAAACGAAAACGAAACGGAGCATTGCGAGGTCTCGAGCTGAAAGTTAGGTAGGACTTCATTTAGTTAAAATTAAATGTCTTTTTTTCCTTGGACCTTTTTTCGGTTCACTGCTGTCCTGTTTTTCAGCACCTCTGACTTTCTTCTTCAACTTTTATCTTGATTTCTAACCTTCCTTCTCAACTTACTCTTTCTATGTGCACGGATTCCTGTGCGGGAGCACACCTTGTGCATATATTCCGCATTCCCTTAACTCCACACTAAATGTTGCCTTCATCCTTCCTCACTTTGAACATCTTTGTTGTGGTGAGGGAAACTGAAATTAATTTGTAATACATCATTGCCTTGCTGCCGTAATAATCTCGAATATGTGTATCAAAATATCTGATATTACACAGATCGATGAGATGAAGAGTTAATTGTAAGATCATTGCTGGTTGAAAATGGTTTTAAATTTTAGCAATGTTTTCCTTCCTTTCTTTATCTCTGAAATAGTGGCCATAATTGAAAAGGTTTTGTAGATATTTGGTAGAAGATATATTGAACTGCAACCAATAAAGAAGTTAAACTGTGCTCAGCAAACTAGAAATCTATTGGTCATTGATCATGAATGATACCTGGAGAAAAATTTTCTCAATTAAATCCTTGGATTGAACAGATTGTTTTTTACACCACGCTGTGCATATAATTCTGGGTAATTTTACGATTATTCAGTGGGACTTTCTCTTAGTCTTACATTTCATGAAATTTCCCGCTTCCGCAGTGGCAACATGAAAACCAGCTCAGGTTTTGCAGTTGTTCAAAAATCGATGAGGGAAAATACTTAAAATAAAGTTCTTTGTCGGCTTCTATGAAGTCTGGAAGCTCGGCTCGTCAAAGTAGGTCGCTTTTGCTTCCATTGAAGCGATGTTGTGCTTGCTGCTGCTGCTGCTGCTGCTGCTGCTGCTGCTGCTGCTGCTGCTGCTGCTGCTGCTGCTGCTCGAAAACCATGCTCTCATTTACTGCACTTGACTGAGAATTTTTGTGTAACCCTTTACCGACAAAGTGGATTTGCGTACGTTAAATGGTTAATTTCGATAAGAGCAGATTATGATGTTGTCAAGTGTATCATTTCTGACGATTTTAATCTAAAACGCATTGAAAAAACGCGTTTAGCTGTCTCTTGGGCCATTTCTCCATCTGTCTCCAGTCTTTTCTGATGAATTGCGATGCAGAAATCGATTAGAAATGCGAAGTAATTCGGCAACCGGTAATGCGATCATAGAAAACTTGATTCATTTTTAAAATATGGCTGGTTAAAAGTGTTTCATCCTCTTGAAAGCATTTTGCTGCGTGACAATGGTTACGTCAGATTAGTGAGCTGGTAAGCTTGTCAACTGGGAGTATCCTAACTTACCATTCATTCTGAAGACTTATTCGAGAATGTAATGGTCGGATACAGTTTGAGATCTGTTAGGGTAAAAGTGTAATTAATACAAAGTACATTTGATGTGAGTTATAAATAGAGAACGTATAGCTTGAAGTAGGTAGTGTTTGCAGAAGGTAGTGCTTGGAACAGGTAGGGCTTGTAGCAGGCTGAACTTGGAGCTTGTAGGTCTTGGAGCAGGTAGGTCTTGGAGCAGGTAGGCCTTGGAGCAGGTAGGGCTTGGAGCAGGTAGGGCTTGGAGCAGGTAGGGCTTGGAGCAGGTAGGGCTTGGAGCAGGTAGGGCTTGGAGCAGGTAGGGCTTGGAGCAGGTAGGGCTTGGAGCAGATTTGCGAGACAGTTATCCTCGGTTAATAAGCTTGCCTTGGATTCTCTACATTTTTATTGTTCATCATCCAAAGCGCCCGTCATTACAAGGAGCTAAATCATTAAATCATTCTCATTCCAGGGGTTTTCTATTTTGATCTTTGTCATTATAGAACTAGATCATTTTAAGCGTTCGCTATGCTAGCTAATTTTCATTGTAGGTGTTTGGAATGCTAGCTTATTTTCATTGTAGGTGTTTGGAATGCTAGCTCATTTTCATTGTAGGTGTTTGGAATGCTAGCTAATTTTCATTGTAGGTGTTTGGAATGCTAGCTAATTTTCATTATAGGTGTTTGGAATGCTAGCTAATTTTCATTGTAAGTGTTTGGAATGCTAGCTAATTTTCATTGTAGGTGTTTGGAATGCTATCTAATTTTCATTGTAGGTGTTTGGAATGCTAGCTAATTTTCATTTTAGGTGTTTGGAATGCTAGCTAATTTTCATTGTAGGTGTTTGGAATGCTAGCTAATTTTCATTGTAGGTGTTTGGAATGCTAGCTAATTTTCATTGTAGGTGTTTGGAATGCTAGCTAATTTTCATTGTAGGTGTTTGGAATGCTAGCTAATTTCCATTGTAGGTGTTTGGAATGCTAGCTAATTTTCATTGTAGGTGTTTGGAATGCTAGCTAATTTTCATTGTAGGTGTTTGGAATGCTAGCTAATTTTCATTGTAGGTGTTTGGAATGCTAGCTAGTTTTCATTGTATGTGTTCGAAATGCTAGCTAATTTTCATTGTATGTGTTCGCATTGCTAGCTAATTTTCATTTTAGGCATTTGACATTTTTGTGTTTGTCCTTTTTTGGTGTTTGCCATTTTTTACGTTTGATATTTTAAGTGTTGGCTAATTTAGGTGCTGGTAGCTCTAGGTGATTGTCGTTTTAAGCATTTTTCATTCTATGATACAAAAGTGATTTTCGTTCTCGGTGTTTTTCTCATTTACTAATGCTGAGAGAATTATTTTGTGTTGCTGAGTCATTCTCTCATTGCAATTGATCTGACAGAACTCACGGTACGAATCACCAGAGAGGAGCAACTTGCATTAATTTGTACCTCATTCTCAAGTGCATGTAGAGGACAGCTCACTCATCGAGACCGCTTGCAGTCCAAATGATCAACGAAGTTCGTGGAATCCTCTATGGAACAATTTTCTAACCTTTCTTTCATAATGAATATTACTACGTTTTCTTTCCTTTCTCGTTTGCGTGGCAGGAACTTCACTTTATAGTTAAGGACCGTCACAAGCATTATTTAATCGCATATTCATTATCAAAACACATAGTTCTGTGTTATTCTTCAGCCCCTATCACCGGTCAGGTTGTTCTATATGTGTCGACCTTGTCATAATTTCTCTTATTCTAGTCTTCACTCTAATACTTCCCTGTCGATTTCCTCTCTGCACACACGGACATCCGATCCAGCATTTCTCGTTATCCTGTGCTGTGGGGACTGGCGCTCCCAAGGGGGGGGAAACTGTTGTTGGTCCCTCTGCTTATAGATAGGCCTTTTATCTTCCGTGCCCACTATGCTTGTTTCAGTTTCCATGCCTTCTTCGCAATCTCTTCTTTTCATTTTCTTCCATTTCCTTCTTAACTTGTGGTTTTTAAGCTCAGGATATCCTGTGTGAATGTGAAAACGGATATTGTGCTTATATTCTGTTTTCTATGGTCCTTGCTAAATTGGCCCATCGTTCCAACCTCCGGAAACTGTTTTTGTTGTAACAAGGGAATTTTAATCTAACTATTTTAATAATAGTGTTGACAATACTGAAAACTCGCCAGTCACGGCCGCGTTGGAACACACGCACCCTCACCGCCCGCATGTCTGCACACCTCGGCCCTGACCTGGCGCCCTCATCATCGCCACACCGCTCTCCTTCCCTTCCATTTGTTCTGTTTCATCCAACTTTTTTTTTGCAGTAAATGGAATACTAAGTAAGCCACAAATAAATCAGGTATTGCAGTTACACGTTGTACTTGCAATTTTTCATAACGTGACTGCGTTGAGGACATCTGCACGTTCTTTTTCGCTGTTACACTTTATATTTGAAATTTTTCCCGACGTGACTACCGTGAAGATAACTGCATCGTTCGCCTTCGCTCTCTTCAGTGTCGAGATAGTTCACGCCTGTGTGTTCAGTCATTATTGACTTGCGTAAGTGAATACTGAGCTGTTCAACCTTTGAATTAATTTGCGCAAGGTTACATCACGTTGGAGTCTCAAAAGTACAGCTCATCAGCGTATCTTGCAAATCGGGTCACAATACAGAATTCAAGCTCACCAGTATTGAGGAGTTGAGGATTGGAACGCCTTTTTATCTTAATTTATTTACATTGTTTCATCGTAATCTTATAGAAAATCATGACCATGCTACGATATTTTTAAATTCTTTCGTGCAAGCAAATGCGGCCAGTTACCTGCTCACTGCTCGAATAATGTTTCCGCGCATCCAAATTTCGTTGACAGCGTTGCATGCGGCTGGAATGAGCATAACCTAGGTGAGCATGAGCTGTCTCTTCCCACCAGAGACGGTGATACTCGTGTGTGTGTATGTGAAGTACTCTCGGTGTGTAGCTAGCTGCTGAGCGGCAAGTGGTGCTGAGTAGCAGGCATACAATGGAGCCAGTGAGTGTGCTCGCTGAATGCCTGCAAATTGACTCGTGCTACTTTTGACGCGTGAGGGCTGCCTGTTGTTTTCCCTCCCTGAATCTATTGTGTAATCCATGGCATTCCGACCTACATAATATGACGTGATTGCGATTTTTAGAGGCAATGATGCTGCATGATGGCTTTGTGTTAATTTAGAGAATAATTTGGATAATTAACTAATCTTAATTTTTGGTTGGTTGAAATAAACTTATGAGCTGGTATGTTCCTCTGGGTTAAGCAAGGGGATATAATTATCGCACCAATTAGTGCTCCTATAACGTGGAAGATGTGAGATCATTTGGCGAAGGTAAAGTCAGTCTTCCTTTTTTGGAATAGAATAGGATTTTGTTCTGCTACGGATTGGGTTTTCTCGGTTTGCTGCTGATGTGTATTTCAGCGCTTACTGCTTTATTCTTTAAGTTTTATCTCGTTTCATAAACGTTTTTGTCAACTTACTGTTTCTCTGCACCTTGTGCATTGATTCTGTGTTACGTTTAAGCCATCCTAAATGGTACCTTCCTCTTTCTTCTCTTTGGAACGCCCTTATTGCGGTTGGGGAAGCATAAACTAACATCTAATATTATGTTATCTTCAAAAACATATTTGAATCCTGCTGTTGATATGGGTATGGTGAAGAGTCACTCGTAGCGCATTAACTCATTAGTTATACTCCATGTTAAATGGTGCACTCTAACTTCCTCTCTTGTGAACATCTTTGCTGTGTGTAGTTTTGCATGCTTCAACTAATTTTTAATTTAATCTTTTATGCAATGCGAATTAAAATGTTTTGAAATTATAATTGTATGTGTGCTTCTCAATATGGTTATTAATCGTCTCGTTTTCACAGTGCAGCGCTTCTGCTGAATTTAAGGAGCAATTTTACGCCCTCTTGGTGCTGGGTGAAGTGAATTTTTGCAGATATTTACTGTGACCGTGATAAGACAACCTTCATATCTTCAACAAACGCTACTCAATTTTGCTGAGTCACGTTGAGGAATGGAGAATAAGAAATTTACGTTAATTAATATCAAACAAGGCCCAGGCTTTGATTGAAATGATTTCGTGTAAAATTCCAAGAAAACTAGAAAACAACTGTGCATTAATCCGTCTAAAATTTAAATCTACGAAATCATCGGCTACTGAAAGCGTTCGTGTGAGCAGTCCAGACTACACCGGACGGTCAATTTCAGGCAAAGCTACACAGATCCTCATTGCATGGTGCGAGTTGTTCACCTAGACGCTACACCCGCGCTGTGCCACATGGAATCCTGCATCGGACAAAGCGATATTCTTGATCTGCTTTCCGCTCTTCCGTGAGAAAGCGTAACTGACGCAAAATGTGGAAATTTCTCCCATACAAATGTGAAAAATTACTCCCGCAGAAACTCGAGCCCTGGAACACGTTCCAAGTTGATAAGAATTCTCAAGGAAAGTTGTGGCTAGAGATGCTCACGACTTTCTTCTTCGGTTTGTCGGTTTAGAAGAGATGGGAAGTTATAAGTAAATATTTGTGTCGGAGCAGATTCTTCGGAGATCAATGAGTGACTCAAAGGAATTTTTATTTGTTCATAAGTTTCTCATTGATTGTTTTTCCCCTGGTTCATCGCTGTGTGTCGATTTTTTGTGTTAAAAACGATAATAATCATACAGTGATTCGTTTCATTTGGTCTCTTTGTTGAGGAATAAATTTTACTTTTTGTAATCCATAACTAATTCATTATGTCCAATGCTCTCTTGTGGTCGTTCTTGAAATTGCCTGAGATCTTCAGGAAAACTTAACAAAATTCACAGAGCTGTTTATACAAGCATTCTCGTTTGAATCCTTTACGTATTTATTTCACTTTTTGTATAGTGACTCTAGTTACCACAAATTCACTATCACACCACTTAGATATCACTAAGCTTAATCACGCTTTTGTTGTAAAATTTAATATATTACAATTTAGTAACGCATTTTCGCACAGCTGCCCGGCTTGAACATTACGTCCTGCCTGAATTTGTCCTCGTCAGTTCATTGTCTCTGAGATGCTCATCGCGACTCTTCTAACACCTTTTCGTAAGGATATGCGAAAAATGTATAATCGCGACTCATGGAACTTTCTTATGCGAAAATATTCACAAAATATAGAATAATCTGTGTGCTTTTCTGTATTTGGTCAAGCTGAATTATTTACGCTCCGTCAAATACTGCAATGTGATCCATGTATAGGTTTTATGTTCTCTATAATTGCGAGTGAAGCTTGTCAGAATAAAACCCGTTTCACTGCATAAACTAAGAGCGAGTCCCAAGTTTTGTGGTTTATTTTTTGAGCATGAGCAAAATTGATATGGATAAACCCTTCAGGGGGATACAACTATTGTAGCTATGGAAATTAGCGCTCCCAGGAGGACTGTGTGAGGGCCCGAGCTAATAGTTAGGTAGGCTTTCTTTTTGTTAAAATGAAAAATATTTTTGTTTTGTTACGAACAATTTTATTCGGTTCACTGTTGTCCTGTTTTTGAGCACCTACTACTTTCTTCTTCAACTTTTTCTTGTTTCTTGGACTTCTTCTTTAGCTTATTGTTTCTATGCACCTTGTGCATAGATTCCGCGTTCACTCAACTCCGTACTAAATAGTGCCTTCATCCTTCCTCTCTTTGAACATCTTTGTCGTGGTAAAGGGAGGCTAAAACTTTCTTACATAGTAATAATAATAATAATAATATATAATGATATGGATAAAAGTATTCCCTGTTACTGTTGAGTGCTCATCGATTTCTCCACTCGGTGTGAATAATAGCGAAAGGAATATCCTGGAGTTTTAGAGATGAAGTAGAACCAGGAGACAAGTGTAGCCGCTGTGTCCAAGTCCCGTTAATCTTGACGGGCTTTAGAAACAATTGAGAGAGGGAATGCGCGTTGCAAGTCGCCTGCTCTCAATGCTTATGCGATTGAAAACTGTGCAAAAGGAGGCGAGAGAAAGGCGCGAACGTGGTGCTCAAAGAAACTCCTAGGAAACAATGAAAGAAACTCCATAGAAAATTCCTGTCGTCGACCGCATAGGCGCCAATCGAAGCCGCAGCTTTATTTCCTACGCAAGGCGCGGCAAAATGAAAGCGGTGTTCATTTCTCTATTAAATTTATTAGGCTTTCATTTGAACAAGAACTGCTATTGCTATTCAAATTATTTTACAATGGTAGATGTCCATTTAAAATTTGTGCACAAATGCGAAATTTAGTGTTTAGTTATTCATGTACTTTAATCAATACATTTACCTATCAGCAAATTTCTACATGTTGTACCTGACTGTAGAGTTTAAATTGAATTATTCAGCACTGAACTTGAAAAACATGTACTGGAATACCACTAAAAAAACTAAACTCTGATCTAAAATTTTCTGTTTAATTAAACAGATGAGTGGTTAGTTAATATAGACTTGTGCATTGTGCAATGCCCCAGAACGTAATTGCTCTCGCAAGCAAATTAAGAGAATTTTTTTTGTGTGTGTGTCAAAGCTCAGAGTCGGAGCTTTTTATTAATTTTGCCTTGAATTTTTTTGACAAATACTGAGAACGCCAAATGTTGGGTTCGTGTGATAGAAATATGGTCAGAAAATGCTTTCTAAACATGAATTTTGAAGGACGCTAATTTGATCATGCCTGAAATATTTTTATGTGAACGATATATGTTCGCTTGTGTGTGGCTTCAATTGTACTAAATTTAAATTAAATTTAATGCGAGCGAGGCGTTCGTGATGGAGTGCGAGTAACATTTAGCTTCGTCTTTCCAGCGAAAGTTCTTTGTGGATACCGAAATCGTGTAAAAAAAATACTTCAACATCTTGTTGAATTGATGCTTGGAATGACAATAGATGTGTCATCCAAGTTCAGCAATTAATAGGTTGTTCGTCCTTAAAATACTATGATACAACACAACCAAAATGTATCCTCATCATGGGGGCCAACATCTGACGAAACGTTTTTAGACGAAGTAGTCGCCGTTTTATGAGCCATCGAACACCCTTGGCGATCGAAAGCTCTTCCCTGATGTGCTTACTTTAGTCTCAGAAAAAATCTCATCAGGTAAGCAATGTGAAAGTTTCTTCAAAGGTGTATGCTTCCTGAAGCAAGTGTACAGATGCTCTGCATAGATATGACAGGGTGTTTAGAGACGCGAAGGCCGGGAGCTTTCGTTTGTTTAAGTGGGACCGAGGCTTGGTCAAGTTCTCTGGGCCGCCGCTGCTGCATATGTGCGAGACGGGTGAAAGTTGGCTCTCACAGCCATGCCCAGGCTGCAGTGCACTGCAGGGATCCACTGCACAGCAAGGCTGCACTGTACTGCACAGCAAGGAAGGCTGCTCTGTAAGGTGGAGATACACTCAACATACGACACAAAACTAGTTTCCACACTTGAAGCACTAAACTTTCGGCTTCGATATAAACTCCTGCGGAATTTGGTTCGGATGGGTAAAATGACAAAAAGTGTGTATGTGAGGGACATACAATGCAAAGAATAACATTTCACCCAGTTACTTACCAGGGGAACACAGCTATTGTTCCTATGGAAATTAGTCCCCTCAGGGGGATACAATTATTGTATCTATGGGAATTAGCGCTCCCAGGGGGACAATGTGAGGGCCCGAGCTAAAGGTTAGGTAGGCTTTCTTTTTGTTAAAATAATATAGGTTTTTGTTTTGTTATGGACCAACTTTTTTTTCGGTTCACTGCTGTCCTGTTTTTTCAACACCTACTGCTTTCTTCTTCAACTTTGATCTTGTTTCATGAACTTCTTTCTCATCTTACTGTTTCTGTGCCCTTTCTGCATAGATTCCACGTTCCCTTAACTCCATACTAAATGGTGCCTTCTTCCTTCCTCTCTTTGGATCTCATTTGTTGAGGATAGGGAGGCTTAAACTAACTAATAATCTAATCTGGAAATAAGTTCTCGCAGGTTGAAGATGTGAGGTCCTGAGCTGAAGGTTTGGTAGGCGTTCCTTTGGTTGAAGTAGCACCGGTTTTCATTTTGTTATGAACCATCTTTTCTCGGTTAATTACCGTCCTGTTTTTCAGCACCTGCAACTTTCTTCTTCAACTTCTATTTTGTTTCATTGCCTTCCTTCATATTTTGCTGTTTCTATGCGCAGAGATCTTGTGTGGGAACACACCTTGTGCATAGATTACACGTTCCCTTTCAACTCCATACTAAATAGTTCCTTCATCCATCCTTTCATTGGAATATCTTCGTAGCAGCAAGGGAGACTTAAACTAACTTATCTTATCTAATCTAATGTGTTCTTTGGGAATATTCGATGAAAATGAAACTCTAGGACATAATTCACACAATTCCTTCTGATTAGTTGTTGGCATTCCCGTAGTGGCGCTTTTGCGTCTGTAGACCTCGAGAGCGGTAAAATTCTCGCATCTTTCGTAACTTTTGATTCTTGATTTTTTTTCTAGTTAATGTATGCATGCATTCATTATACCCGTATTGTTAGTGCATCTACGTGTGCATAACGCGAGGACCTTAGACGATGTTTTGCCGTTCACAGCACACGGACGTGGCTCGTGCTGTTCTTATGCATGACAATGAGCTTATCTATGACTGCAACATAACGCGGGAGAAAGTGAAGAGCTAATTTCACTCCTGTAGAAGGACGTACAAAAACTCGTTTCTGAAAAAGTCGGGAAAGCGCCTAGCATCCGAGCATATTGCAACTTGGAATAAACTTTCGATGCTCGGTAACAGGTTTCTCTGAATAGTCTAATCTACCCTGCATTCATTAATGTGATAGACGTAGGTTTTTGCTTCGTTGAGTAGAAATTCGTGATAAATTAGAAAGGGAAGACAAACTTTCTGTAATAGTTACGCGTCACGCGGCTTGGACGAAGCCAAGAGGATTGTTTGATTTGGTTTCGAATGCTAAATATTGGGAAAATGAGAAGTCACTATGGTAAAAACAGTTTTCATCATTACACTAACTGCCCTATTGAGTTTCATGCAATTATGTCTATTTGAAACATTCAAGTTAACGGCTTAACAAAGTTATACTTTCAAAGTACTTTCATACTATCTCATATTAAACCGGAGATAGTGTAGGTAATATTCCCCTATTTAACCCTTTCACTCCCGTTGGGCGAGTGCGTCCCACAGATTTTCCATAAACCCAGTGGGATGTGGGATATTTTCATAAAATACCAATGGGACAAAAAATTCCAGGCCTGTAACCTAGCCTACAAACGTGGGAATTTGGAAACTATTTCGCAAGTATCCTAGGCTTACAAACAAGTAAACAATTATATGGTTTGCGAAGTTACGAGTGAGCTACTTCTTGCTGATTAATAACGAATTTGCAGTCCCAGAAGTTTTGATTCATTTTACTTTCTCTGTGTGTGCTCAAATGTATGTACTGTGCAGTTCAATAACATTGAAAACATTTTGAATGATAGAAACAGATTTTACCTACGTATTAAGTACATAGTTCATTTTACCCATGTCTTCTGAATGCTAGTGAAAGTCTTCGGTTGTGAGTATTTGTTCAAGAAATGTCTGATCAAGACAAAGATTAATAGGGAATGACCGCCAAGGAAATAAAGAAACTCGTACTTCAGAAAATGAAATGAATAAATCTCTAACTTGAAACTTGGTAGTATATTCTTTAGTAGCATAGTTTAGTTTATTTTTCTTATAATAAAACTTATGTCACTCATGAGCGTTTTTCATACAAGTTTCGTAACTAGCCATTCATCATATGACGCCCTACAGTTCACTACGGTTACCACTTTCCATGACCCAGGAATGAGCGCTGAAAGTAAAAAAGTAATTGGTTAGGTATTTATTTGAGAGGTTCTTCCTAAGTCTTGGCCCGAATAGCACCCGCATGACGTCATTCGAAAGCCTTGATTGAGCGAGCCTAACGCTGATGCAACATCAACGGGTTCGGACAAGTTCCTTCTTCTGTCATCGTGTAAATGATCACTCGAAGTACAGGGTGTCCACAAAAAATGCATTCACTGACCGAAATGTGTACATATGAAACTGGAAATAAATTTAAATTGAATTGTTGTATGGTTCCGGTATCATATACGAGTACACATATATCGGTCAGTGGATATATTTTCTGTAGACACCCTGTATTTAAGTGATTTCTCTACCAGAATGCTACGTTTTCATGGCCTTTCCAGAAAGAATTCACTTTCTATGGCGCAAGTTTTCAAGTTTACCACACAACTAATATTGTTTTTATATAAATCCTTTTTGTGTCATTTCTCACACGATATGCTTAGATAATCTTATTTTGAACAGTTCATGAAATTGTAAAAACTGTCTCGTTGCCGATGCTAACCATTATAAATTTTTTACAAGGTTTTTTGCATATATATTATGGAATTTGAGTATAGAACGCAAAAAATATGCTGAACATCAAATTGTTTGATGCGCTCAAGTACATAGTTCATGAGTCTTCCTCTAACATTTAAAGCTTTGTATTGCTGAAACTTCGCTGGTTGCAACTATGGAATTTACTGAGAGATATAACTTAATGAAAAGACATCCGTTTACTATTCTAGGTTTCCTTGTACACACTATGTAGAAGAGTAACAGACCTTGACTGGTTTTCAGTAAATAACCTTTTCGCATAAATTGTGTTGTTCCAGTAACATGGCAACACGCAATTATGGTAGTGACAGTAACTTCTCCCAATCGGATTAGTCTGCAAAGGATGAAGTAAAGTAACATCATATCGCCGATACTGCGTACAAGTCGATGCAGCCAGGCCACTTTTTCATGCGTGCCTTCGCTGTGTTGTCACGCTTCTGTGGTGCATTCGAACACATGCGATAAATTCTTGACATTGTCTTCTATCTGCTACAGAAATCCGTGAGATATATTCTAAACCTCTCATTTGCACCTGACATGCAGATGTGCTCTTGCAACGTGCTGCATGATCGCATTCATTTGGAGAGATCAATGGCTGCTGTTATAACTTAATACTTCGATTAGTATGAGGAACTTTGCTGCCCTCAGAATCGTCAAATTATCTTCAATAGTTAGTAACGCTGGTAGGATGAGTGTAAAGTATACTTCGGTTTGTTTAGGAGTAAAAATATTGTTTTTCACCGCCATCCTGCTGAGCGAGGACGATGCATTCCGGTAGCTCATGCAAGGGTTGCAATTTCATCATTATCCGCTTACTGCTCTATTTTATTTTATCCTTGTAGGAGATCTGTGTAGGTTCATGCATCATTTGATGAGGTTTCTTCGTGGTCTTTCCAATCTGAACAATAATGCAAACGTGATAAAATAAATGGAAGGCGTTAATATCATCGTGAATGGCCGTAAAAATAATCAGCGGCCGGAGACGCTCTGAAGCGAAAGAGAAAGTAGGGGACCGCTGCAGCTGCTGCCTTCAGTAGCCAATCAGCGGCCTGTAAATCTGCGACGTCACCGGGAGACTCGAACCTCACGAGGAAAATTGAACTTTTTTTTGCTCTCCAACTAAACTTTAAAACATGTTTCACATTAAAATTGTTTGTTTTTATTTTAATGCTGTCACGCACCGCTTTTGCAGAGACCTAATTACTGGAATACGAGCCTGTGTTCGTAACTAAATGGTACAGTTTTAGCTGTAATCATCGAAGTGAAAGGATCAAAATTATAACGTAGAAAATTGGGATCAGTTTTAATTTGATAGCCACGCTCTAAAGAATTTGATTAAAAAAATATATAAGAAAGTAAAAGATCGTAATTCATTTCAAGTGTTTTCGTGTTTCAAGTGTTTTTCTATAATATGCCAGAATACAAACGTCTAGAAAATACAAACGAATAGCTTAGTAGTGACGCAGGCAGTAGAATTAGGATGACGACGGACATTCTCGCCAAAGTTCCGGCTGAGAAGTTCACGTGTCCTTGTAACCTCCCGCCTCTACGCCCGGCCTTGATCCAAAGTCTGGCTTCTCATTTGAAAGCGCGCGCTGCCAACCGAATGGGTACAATCTTGTGGTCTGACTTCGGTGAGCTGAACTTTTGAGTTACCTCAACTCCTCAAATAACCTTGCTCTTTTGTGTTACTGGCAGTTGTTTATTGAAAGCAGGCTATGCTCATTTGGGAGATGACTGGCTGATAGCGGTTTTAGTTGGCAACTATCCTTGTTCTCGTATGCCTATTTTGTGAAAATTTAATATGAGCTGAAATTTACGCATTTAATTAGTAAACATCATTATTACAGCTTTGCAGAGTTCACTTGAGCTTGTAGTTTAATGCAGCACACACTGTTCACCTGTAAACTAATATACAATTGTCTCTATGTTAACACGAAGTCAAAACGCTAATTATAGCATGCTTTCCAACCATTGATTGAAGCTCATGGATATATATATTTTCTTTATTGTAAAATAATTGGTCAAATGCCCAAGCTGAAATAAGGTAATATTTCAGAAAACAGAAGTCAAAATCCAAATTCAGTGTTTACGAATAGGTTAGAGACACTTGTAGAGTACTACAACTCACAAGTTCCCCATGGGTAAGGCGCTCGTAATATGGTAATAAAATATAATTCTGTAATATGACCGAGCCCGCCGCGTTGGTACCTCGGGGGTTTCAGCGTGGGTAAGGCGTCCGGCCATAAATGGGTGGGCAGCTGAAACCCCCTACGAGGTTTGGCTGCCCAGTGCTTCCGAATGTACTGTGTTGTGCACAAATTCTAACGGGGAGACACTCGTAATCTTGAGTTGTAATTATAATCATGATGCTCATATAATTTTGCTGTTTCAAATAACAGTGATGCACATCATGTGTGGTAATTTGAAAGAGTCCGATACTTATCAAATTATGTGACCTTCGGTGCGATGTAGTTTGAGTAACTGAAGCTCTAGCAAACCCATGTTACTACTACTACTAATAAGGAGCTCGGCTTTTAGAGAATGAGCAGCTGAAACCCCCTGGGATTCCAGCTGCACTCCCAATCGAAATCCATACCAACTTTCTTCTGATTGCTTCGCGAAAGCGAAGAGGTCCACATTTGCTGTTAGCTGGCGACCCCGGTGGAAAAGCGACCACGACCAATAATAATAATAATAAAAATATAACTTACAACACGGACAAAATACCACCATTTCTAAAAATCAAAACAGTTTGTCGATGAGAGAACAAACTTGGAATTCTACAGAACTGGAACCGCTTTTATCTAAAAATATTAATAACACAGCAAAAGTTCCTTCAAGATTTTTTTCATTGACCTAATTTGTCTCAGTAATTTCTGTCACTAAAGAATGATTGATCAAACCGTGTTTTGTGCACGAGCATGTGCATAGTCTTCAGAATCATTCATTGATTGTGGAGGGCATCAAACTTTTTGAACCGTCCTGTACAGTATTCACAAATGGGTTCTTGAATGGTGCCTTCGGAAAGTCTCCGACTTTTTAGCCCCTAGAATGAAAGGAGGTAGAGAATAATTTTCATGTACCTGATTTTATGATCGTTGAACGTTCAATACTGACCCATCCAGCGATGCCTCCGAAAATGTCTTACTGATTTCAAATAAATTGTAATCCTTTGTTTTAATCCAAAATTAATTTCAGCGATCTGGAACGATTCGGTCGACAATCAACTATTTTTTGTAGAATGCTTCACTTTCCTCATTTTATCCAACCATCCTTAGGAAAATAGTTCTTTTCTCTCGTTGTTTGTAATTTTCCAGCCGGACGATTTTCCTTGATTTGTTGTCAGTATAGCAGACTTCGTCAATAACTTTTCAAAGTCTTAAAATACAACCTGTTTGATCTTCGTATCGTATTGCCAGGTAAAAAATAAATGACTATTCAAGTCAAAAACAAAATCAGAACACTGTGACTCGATGAAATGAAGAACTCGTCTCTATTTCCTGCTCCTGTCAGATTTATTAGGTGAACAGAGAACTTACAATGCGAGCAAGAAAGATTATTTTGAGTAACGGTGCATATTTTAAGGTGCGAGTTTCCGGGTGAGAAAGTGTTGGGACCGGAAGGACGTGCCCTTAACGAGTTGTCCTTTCACCCAGGCAAGGATCCTGTCCCTTTGCGCTCACATTCCATAAGGTCCACCCAAGAAACAGAGGGTGCAACATCCTGGCCAAGAAAGTGGCGGACGTATTTATACCTGGACGAGGGTTGCTTACCTTCCAGTTGCCTGTGGGATTTGGTCGTGTGTGGTAGTGCAGGAACTTGTACGTGCACCTGCGCCGGCTGTGGTCGAGTTTGCCGTTTATTCTCTCCCTGTATCCATTTGATTATTCTTCCTTTTAAACGTAGGCCGTTTTGCAGCCAAAGATTTGCCTCATCCCTCGATATTTACGGCTGTTCAATTTATAGTAATTAACACCAAATTTACTTGATGAACATACCTTGCAATCGAATTTCATGCGTGTTGATGGATACCTTCTAATTACCGAATTATTTACAGTCTTTTTCAAGGCTCTATTGCTCACGTTCGAAAGTTTTACTTCGATAAAACTGTGAGTGGTGTTTGGCATCGATAGTTATTCCAGCTTATAGGTTTTGATTACCGGTGAACAACAAGTGAGAACAATAACAATTCGCACCTGTACACGGACTATACCCCAGTGAGTGAAGACTGTGGCAGCGATATCAAGTGTTCCTACAAGCAAAGGTAAGGCAAAATTTTTACTGTGATGAACAGATTTGCAGTAAAAATACTTTTTATTAGGGCAATGATCCTAACACTTCGGTCTTCTTGTTCCTCGTCTTCTTTCCCCCGGGGCTTAGCGCAAAGCTCAAAGCATGTTCCGGTTATTACACTACTATAATCTGCCTTAGCAGGTTTTTTGCTCTCGTCAGATAATTTGTTTCGAAGCTCGACTTTGATGTGTTGGTTTGCAAGAATTTATGGTGCCATAAACTCGCGTCGTGCACGTGCTTTTATCTGCGATGGTCGCTAGAAATGATTGGAACTACCGATTAATTTATTGTTTGTGTTTGTCAGTGCTACATGCTCCAACGCAGAAGCTACCTGTTCTGCAAATAGAATAGCGCAACAACTTACGTTCAGTGTTAATCTGCATGGTTTTGTAATCCTGATTATTTCGTTTTCGGCAATCTAATTCATAATTTGAGTTATACAGTGTGTTCAGCATAAACTATCGTCACCAGCTGTAAGGTAGCGCTGTGACGAGAAATGATGAATCAATTTCTAGCCCTTCCACCTCATTTCACAAGGCTGCTCAACTTCAATTCTTGGGCCTCTGTTGTAGACTAGCTCGCTTCAATTTCAAAATAGCGTGCTGCGACGATATTCCGAAGGACTTTCTTCGAAAATTAAATGCTGTTACTCGCTAGACCACCCTTAGTTGAGTCAGGTTTTTCAACGCAATTTGGCTGGTTGATAATTCTGCACGTCAGGCGTCTTAAATCATTCAAAAATCGAAACTTTCAACAAAAAAAAAGACAGTTTGAAATTCCTTTTTGATGTGATCACCCCTCAGCGGGATACAACTGTTGTCTCTATGGAAATTAACACTCCCAGGGGGACTATGTGAGGACCCGAGCTAAAGGTTAGGTAGGCTTTCTTTTTGTTAAAATAGAATAGGGTTTTGTTTTATTACGGACCATCTTTTTTAGGTTCACTGCTGTTCTGTTTTTCAGCACCTACTACTTTCTTCTTCGTCTTTTTTTGTTTCATGATATTTCTTAGTTCACTATTTCTGTGCACCTTGTGCATAGATTCCGCGATCCCTCAACTCCATACTAAATGGTAGCTTCATCCTTCCTCTCTTGGAACATTTTTGTTATGGTAACGGGAGGCTCAATTGACGCTTCTTGCAAACAAGCAGCCGCACAGACCCCACCAGGTCACTATCCTAAATCCTCTACTCTCACCAGGAAGAGATCCTTGCTCGCCATTTTTTCCTCTTAACGATCGAGGTCGGTGAAGATCGCCCGGTTTGTCAGTGAAAAACTTGTCAGAAGCGTAGACCTCGAAACCTCAAATTCGTTCCTCGTGTACAGCACGTCGTCTCGTCTGTTTCACTTTATCAACTCTTTGGAGGACGGCTTTTGTTCGTATCACATTTTAGTTTGTGAACCATATTAGCTTCTAACGTTTACGACAAAGAGTTCTTGAAACTTGTTAGTTTGGTTACCTTATTTCAAAATTATTAACGTAGAATTCATGAGTAGTAAATGTAGGCATTTGTTTTAACGAGAATATGGTCATCGTTACTGGCTAATGCGTCACTCCACATCTGCTTGATAAAACTTGCATCAATGCTTTGAGCGAGACTTCAAAAATGAACTATTGGTTAACAGCAATATTTGACCCTTCAAAAAGTAAACAACAGCGAATATAGCAGCCGCAAGTTTTTTTGCCATTTCAGTATAACTAATTCTTTATTATTACTTTAAGTGAGACTGTACTCATTGAAATATTACTGTAACAATTTGACTCATAGTCTACGAGTAAATAATTCGCAAAGTGGACCTGTATTTTCGTGCTGTTGTTTATTGTTCTGAAAATAGATATTCCTCCTATATAGCTTGCCTTAAAATGGATGCTTATTCTGCCGACATAATTTTTACACTTTCTCTTACTATCAATCTACGTTCAGTTTCCATTCATTGGAAGTTTGTGTGAGTGAAGTATGGGGCGACGACATAGATGTGTGCCAGACTGAACAGCTGACGTCGCTCTTAAATTACATACAATGGGAGAAGATGATCAATTTGAGGCAGTTAACGTTCTACTCAGGAGTGCCGCACACTTTCTTTTGTCGTAGGAAGCAGGACTTTGGGCGGGTTATTAAGTGGATCACACGTGAAGGTGTTCGCAAAGGGCGATGATTGCGCCGCGATCTGGGTAGCCAGTCCCCTCAGAGGGACACTACTATTGTATCTATAGGAATTAGCTCTCGCCCAGGGGGAAAATGTGGAGTCCCGAGTTAGGTGGGCTTTCTTTTTATTGGAATTAAATGTATTTGTTATGTTAAGGATCACCTTTTTTCGGTTCACTGCTGTCCTGTTTTCAGCACCTACTACTTTCTTTTTCAATTTCGATCTTGTTTCATAAATTTATTTCTCAACATTTATCTTGTTTCATGAACATATAATCTAATCTTTGATATGGTCATATGCTCTTTCTACATTGATTCCCCGTTCCCTTATATCCACACTAAACGTCTTATTCGCGGTTAGGGAGGCTTCAATTAACATCTAATCTAATCCACGCAGCCAGTATAGTCTCCGATTGACTGCAGAGAGCTGCATCAGCATCAGGTTAAGATTAGGTCGCCGTGTCAGTTCGTATCGTAAATTGGCGCTTTTAATGTCCTTAAATAATGAGCTATCGTTCAGATGATGGCGCCGATTTTAAATGCTGAAAATGTTTTGCTTGGATAAAATTATCCGAGTACTTCTACAAGAAACCTCATTCTCAACACGATAAATAATGAAGTAATATCGCCTGCTGAGAGTTTGTTCGAACGCTTTTTTCTTCGCGAAGGTATATCTCGCAGTAGTGAAACTAAATTGCGGATCATACGTCAGCCTTGGTCTAATTGGGCCACCAATGAACAGATAGAAAATTTTGTGCCAGAAACTCGGGTCTAAGAAGTGGGCTACTGCGACCATGGAGAAAACGGCTCGGCAAAAACTGGTCGCCACTAAAGTCCGGATGCGGACGCGTGAAACTCGGACTATGGGAAGCATGACGTACTCATCGATCCGCAGCAAGTTTTTGTAGCATTGTAACGAGCCGGTATGTTAATTTTAGCAGCCTGGGAAGTTCACCTCTGAATGCAAGTAAATTAGTTATCAGATGTAGAACAGTCAGCATCTTTTCCACATATGGTTTTAATGTCGCTCTGTCGTATTGTTGCTGATGTTTTTAATAAGTTATAATTTGAATCACTTGATTGTGAGAGTTATGCATGGTGATCTACATTTTGAGTGAAATGTATGAGTACATTGCAATCTTTTTGCTTGTTAATTTTGATGGCTCGAATATTGCTTCAATTTCCGTAATCGGTGGGCTTTATTCTGCGATGCAGACGTCAGGTTGTGGTCTTAAAAACATCAAATTGTATTTAAATGTAAAATACAATCACTTGACTCAAAAATTCTGGAAAGTGCTTGATATAAGATTGAAACCTGAATGATTTGGTTTACTTTGGGTTCTGCAATCAGTGAGAGAAGGTTATGCCTCGTATTGAAAAGAAGCTCTATCATTTTTTATTATGGTGACATTTCAATTACTAGATGATGGGAATATCGGCAGCCTAGCTTTGTCGAAGCACTCTTTAGAGCTACGTCACCAATAGATAAAAACCTTCCAACTCGCTGCGTTCTAGGTATAAAATTGCCGAGTATCTCGTTATGCCTATTGAAAACTGGTCAGCTCCTTTTTTGTGTAAGAGAACGTTTTATTGCTTTGAATGAATCGTCCGTACGTCAAGTTTATTATAAAATATTGCTGAATAAATCTTACTGTCCTCTTAGTGCCTTCGTCCGATTTTCGCCTTTCTTTTTATTCTCAAGCTTAAAAGCATCAATGCTGGAGTTATTTTAGTAAACATTATCTGGATGGTATCTTCATTTAATTTTCATTGAGTATTTATGAAATTGAGTTTGTGACTAGTACTGACTACTCGGTGAGCAGCATCATGAAAGTCCCCCCCCTCCCGTGTACCAAGAGTGGCTCATGTCGCAGTCAAAGTGTTGAGAACCACAGATTCGTTTGACCTGAGAATGATCTACAAAATTTTGGTGGCCCGCAGCCTAATAAGGCAGGCTGAATCATTTAGGTCTGCTCAGTTCCAGCTCGCTCTGCCCGCCAGTCGAGCAGGGCATGGGCGTGCCGTGCAAGCCAAGCCACGTTTTCTTTTATAGAGATCAGATTCTACTTTCCCTGCAGAGGTCCGGGGGGCACGTAGCTCTATATATATACACGCGCTGCATATCCGCCTTTCCTTGCTCGGACGCCCCCAACCTGGGCTGGTGCATAGCACTCTTACCTGCTAGCTCCTCAGAAATGTCTTGAAATTTGTGCGCTTAATTGAACCAAGATTCTGGGCATCCGTACGGGTATCTTTTTCAGGGGTGGAATGGACATACTGGAAATTTTCATGCGTTAAGATTCCACTTATACGTTTTCATTCGGTTTTAATTTTGAGAAATGTTATCATGCAATAAGGATCAGCTTCTATTATAAAAATCATGTTTTTTCAGATTAGATACATGAAGTTAAGTACATAAATAATCGCAAGGATTTATCGAAATCATTGCTTGAAGTTTCATTCATTATAGACTATATTAGAACTCGTGTGCGAAATTTTCGTATTGTTTAGTCGCTAATTTAAATATAAAAGTGAGATTTTATTTCAACGAGTTTGTCTCTTGCGTTCCATAAATCCACAAATAGGGAAATTTTTCGTAAATAGGCTATGTCTGTAAGTACACCCACATATCTTCCTCGCGTGATGCCTGTCATTTGCGAGGAAAAGGCATACTGAGCCTTGGTTACGCCAAACCCGTCATCACTCCCAATTGTGAACAATCATTGCTTTATAATTCAAGCAACCAAGGTTCCTTACCGCGCTGTGTGTCGAACTTTCTACTTGGGTCGAGGGTTAACACGCGTGCTGATGCATCCTTTAACAACTGAACTGAAGCCTTTCCGATTGCTCCTCAGGGGGATACAAATATTGTATCTATGGGAATTAGCACTCCCAGAGGGACAATGTGAGGACTCGAGCTGAGAGTTAGGTAGGCCTTCTTTATGTTGAAATAAAATGCTTTTGTTATGTTAAGAACCATCTTTTTTCGGTTCACTGCTGTCCTGTTTTTTCAGCACCTACTACTTTCTTCATCAACTTTGATCTTCTTTCATGAACTTCTTTCTTATCTTACTGTTTCTATGCCCTTTCTGCATAGATTCCGCGTTCCCTTAACTCCATACTAAATGGTGCCTTCCTCCTTCCTCTCTTTGGATCGCCTTTGTTGCGGATAGAGAGACTTAAACTAACTAATAATCTAATCTAATCTCTCCGATTGTCTTAAAGATTTATTGATGGGACTGTTACTCCATGAGGTTAACTTCTAAGAAAATTTTGATTTCCGTAACTCAGGCTTGAAGTTTCGATTTCCTAAAGTATCTTGATGGTTTTTGTTCGTGTTCGATGTTCTAAAGTCAACTCCTAGTCATAGGAGTTGCCTTTGTAAAAGAGGAAGAGTTTTAACAAACCACTAAGTTATAGTATAATGTTTACTTCCATAGCGAATTCTTGAACATTTTTTATAATCGATAATTTCCGGATTTAAAATAGACACTATTGATGGTAATGTTGCGCTAGTTATTTTAATGAAACTCAAACATCTAAGTCAAATAGCTCACATTAGTTGCCATTGTCAGCAAAAGTTTTCAGATCAACAAGCTAGACAATTTGTTTGTCGATAAATTTTTCTTGAACTCAATTCCGCTGCCGAACATTTGCTTTTAAACTGTTCAGAACCCAAAACATTTTCATGGAACATGCTTCAAAACTGCTCAGTACTTTTAATATGCCCATTAAGCCCATTTTAAACTGTCCCGTACCCTTATAATTGTTTCCACGCATCTGGTTTGTAAGTGCTTGATTTTTTAAATATTGCTGCCGGACATGTGCTTCATGACTACTGGTTTGTTAAAAAGTTGCCGCCAAACATCTACTTCACCACAGTTCTATTCTTACAATTTTAAAGCAAAACATCTAATTCACAACTGCTTGGTCCTCTTAGATATCGCCGCCAAATCTCTATTCCACAACTACTTTGTTCTTCGAATTTTAAACTCAAACACTTGCTTCAAAACTGCTGTTCAATATCTCCACTGTACCTGAACTTCAGAGGAGCGCATATTTTGGCGAGGTTCGCAGTGCGACTCGTGTTGGGCGCTTGCCAACAACTCGCCGGAACGCGATGGGTGCACGAGCGCCCAACTTTCGAGGGGGTCGCTCTCTGGACGCCCTTGCAGGTCGCCCCCTCCCGACCTTAGCCCTTCGTAGCGCTTTCTTTTTGGGCAGTTAGCACTAGCCGGGTGCTTGCCCCGACACATTCCAGTCACATGGAGTCTGCTGAGTGCTGCTTGTTTGATCATGTTTCAGTCACACAGGGCGCTGTCGTGTGTATTTCGGTTGGCATCACCCTGTGAAGTTTTCGCCATAGTTTAAATAGTCCCAGGGGTGTTCTAAACTGATTTTTCTCTCTATTCTATTCACCAAAAAAAATTTTCACACCTGCGGGTCGTTGATCATCTAATTTACTTTATTTGGCTTCTCAAACTTGAGGTATCATCTTTTCTTTCTCGTGAATCGTTGGTTTGATAACTTGTCTAAAACTTGAAAATGCTCAAGCTCGTAAAGTCAGCTCAAGCGTACCTGTCCGTTCTCTACAGAGTGAACTTGTTAGAAAGTTTCTACCTGCTTTCGACCTGGATTGTTTCCAGTTGCCGCGTCTTGCGTCCGCAGATTTTCACGACTTGAGGAATGGCTTGCGTGCGTAACCCTGGACAAAACATGCTGATGTACGTAGCGATATTGTTCCCGAACCAGTGGCAATTTTAAATTTCCAGATTTTCATGTTTCGAACTCTGTTGTTTTTTTTGCATCATGAAAATTTCCGGCACAGTATTGCCTCGCCCTGCCAACTGCAAACTAACTTAAGAATTGCGTGTTCTTTTTTCGACTGCAGGCGATTTTCTCTGCAGAATGGAGCCGTGGCCATCGTTCAGTTTTGAAGTGATGAATCTGAAACAAAAGGAAATCGAAAGGAGCGATGGTGAGATATTAAGGTTTCGAAAAATGTGAAAGATTCCTCTTCTAGACCTGCTAAGGAACCGAAGCGTTGCGAGTGTTACTAATTGAATTTCATTTTATAATTACATAGTTCACAAAATTTGAAAGCCCAGTTCCTGCGATGCACTTGAACTCAAAAAGACTCAACGTGAACGTTGGTACGCAACTTAGCTGATCGTATTTACGACCCCGCTGAATCTAAAAGAAGTCCACTTTTGTCGGTTAATTTATGGGAGTTTCATGGGAGTCCTTCCTCGGCAGTTTTTTCCCGCGGTATTCTAAGCGCATCGCAGAAGCAATTGCTTAGAAAGTCGCGGGTTGCCAACAACGAAGCCTCGTTGGTGATCCCCTCCCCCTCCTGCTCAGCTGCGCTGTACTCCGCTTCTTTTCTGAACTTCGGTGGAGAACAACACAATGCAGCAGCAGTTGTGATGACTGCAGGAGAAAGAACAGCATAACAACAGCTGCAATGACGGCAACCACACAAGGAGTATACGTGCGGCAGGGGCGACATCAGGGGAAATAAGATCAAAACAGCAGCTGCCTCAACAATTGGGATTACGACACTAACGAAAAGAGAAACTCGCCTAGAGACATTGTAACTGGAAAGCTGTGAGAAATCAAAAGTAGATGCAACGCTAGAATCAACTACGAAACATGTGTGCTTTACCAAACGCATATCGTAATTTCAAAAGCAATCACAGGAGGAAATATCTATAGATACATCTTGCATTTGAAAGAACGGTAATTAAGCTGCAATACAGCCGGTGACAATAAGATGAACTCGGAAAAAACAAAAAACTTTTAAATGCTTCCATCTTAGACATGAAGATTCATTGCCGGATGCATGACCACTTCACGTTTGTATTTTAATTATAAAATTGCTGCTACAGAACACTACCTCTAAATGGGTGAACTGATTCTTCATGTATAGTTGTTCTTATGCTAATGGCTGATTTCTTTTTGCAACATAACTTCGAAAAACCGTGTTCTCTGTAGAGCAAGGCCTGTTAGCAAACGAATAGGTGATATCATGAGTATGTAATGAATGTAGAATATCTTGACGTTTCCCATCTACGTATGTAGATCAGACGATCGTCGATAAACTACAGGGAAGTTTAGTCCAGGAAGGGATTTTTAAATGAACATCCTCCTGCTCGTTTTACTCAGTACAAATCTGCATTTACTCCCTTGGGGTGATTACTTTAACCACCAAGTCACAGCGCAGTTTTCATCTACGAGTTCTTATTTTGAATAGGCTACGATACGCATCAAAGCAGACACAAGTAACTGAAAGAACAGTCAAAGCAAACTTAACCACCAATTCACAACGCAGTTTTCAGGCAAGAATTATTATTCTGAAAAGGCTACGAAACACATCAGTGTAACTGAAAGAACAGCCGAAGCAACCAGAACGGCCGGAGTTGCACGACCAGGGCTGGCGCGGCGCGTACGCACCAGTGACCCATATACGGACAACCGTCGGCGTCACTCTCTAGTCCGAACATCGCAGGTTGGTCAGCCCAAGTCTTCCGCCGTAGGCTCGGGTTTATGACTTCTCAAATGCTTTACCTATTTCTCGTGATTAATTTCAATCTGCTACGGTTAGAGTTTGACCTAGTTCTGAACAAGGCATGATCCAAATCATTTTGAATTTTATTTGTAATTCCATTTTGTCAAAAATGCATTTGACATGCGAATTATTTCTGTTCACTGACGCTCTCAACTACGCTAAAATCGTTTAGCACCCTTATCCTACTTTGCAATGTTGCAGATGCATTAAAACTCATTAAAAGTTTTTAAACAAGTCTACACTTCTTCACTTCAAAGGGTCGATCCGTTTCACACTTTCACTTCAACCTGTAAACTGCGTATATTTTTCCGGCCTGTGAGACCTCAACCACAATAATTTTGCTCAAAATTCCTTCCCTTGCTGGAGCACTGCCAAAAGTTGAGATGACTGAACTGTACTTTCTCATCTAAACCTTGCTCTGAGTTCCGGGTGCATTGTCCCACGCATGGCCACTTTCTGTTTTTGTTTTTAATTAGAAAATTTATGGTAAGAAAATATGGCTGTCATCAGTCCGTGCTTTGTCCTACTTCCGGATTATTGATTGGGGCTTCACAGTGAAAATGAATAAGAACCTTTTTGATTTTTTGGGTACTATTTCCTTTCCAAAGATGCAAACTCGTCCTCATTAGTTACGAGTATTGTCCACAATGAATGCTGTCGAAAGTTTTTATTTTGTTTATTCGCGTCGTTGGCTTATGGCACCTGCATTATATGCGTCATACTAGCCAATAAAGAACTTTTAAGTAAGTACTACTTCGGCTTTTCAACGATGAACTGCTTTCTTTTTTATATATTCAAATAATGACAGGAAAGTTGTCGATTGTCTTGCGCCTAGCATATGATCTCATATAGGAATGTTTAGACAGTTCAAATTGTACTTTTTATACTTCGGGAAGCGAAACTTTGAAAGAACTGAACGTTAATTTTCTTTCAGCGGATTTCATTTCACTTCCCTGCCGGGGCATTGGGTAAGTGGGGATTGGTACACCCAGTGAAGTAACTGCTGGACTGTTAAGTTACCTAAGATGCTGATCGGCCTTCGAGACTATTGTAATCCTTGCCTACTCTACTTCGTTTCGTATTCATTTCAACCTTTCGCCTTTCTGTTCTTGTACATTCTTTGCTATTTCTTTTTTTCCTTCCTCTTCCTTGGTCTATTTACACCTCTTGAAACAATATTTTGCAACTAGGTTGAATTTCATCTAATTATTATTCTGCTAAAAAATACTACACAAAAGACCTAGGTGGCTAATTACAATGCATTTGAATGAAATTTTCTTTCCATCTCCTAGCCAAATATCAGCAAAAATTTAATTTAAAATCAATCATATAATATAATAAACTTTTATGTGAGGTAAAATAAAATGATGAAGACCGTTGAATTGATAGTGCCGAGAGGCTAAAAATCAAGCATTTTGGGTATCGCCGCTTGTTTCACGAGAATTTTTTTGCGCTCCGTCTCACGTTTTGGAATTCGTCACGCAATTTCAGCATCGCTCGCCCAGGAATTTTTGCTCGACAAGAATGGCGCTTGGATAAATTTCTCACAAGTCTTGGAATGACTTATCTCTGATGAACGTCAAGTCTAGTTAGCAAGAGCATAAAGTTTACATTATCTTTGCCTCTCTTTAGAATCAGGAAAACTCATTTCCATTATTTATATTGTATGCATTCGAATTGAACGAATTTCTTTTCATTTTACATGAAAATCTTTTCCCTCATCTGATACCCACAACAATTTTGAAACAACGACCGAAGGGGTATGATTTTTCCTTTAATCATTTCTCTCATAATAATAATTACAACGAAGTATAATGAAGATTATGAACAAACATTTAGTCTGAAAAATGTCGAGAAATCCTTTGGATCGTCGATGACGGAATTAAATATCAAGTTATTGGCAAATCATAGACTTGAGCGCTGGCAGCGTTTGTATTTGAACTGTAGGGAACTGTAGGCTCATGTAGGGAGATTCAAATTAAATGTCATGAGAACCGTGAGACTGATGTTAGATTTGTCACATTGCTCGCAAGGGTTTCATTTACGAGTCTTTTTCATCATTACCGCGCTTTCCAAGGTGCTGCGAAGGGAATGAAGAGTCACTGCACCAACAATGTGGGTCACAGCTCAATTGAATTCTCATTTTATGAAAACTCAAATCATTCTGACTTGGCGCTCCTCACCATCACATTCTGTGCATGAAGACCTCAAGACATTCTGACACTTATGCTTTCATTCTTTGTACCTCCACGAGTTGCATTCGTGTTGAAGAACGTTTGAGCGATCTTGACTGTCATTGAAGATCACTGCACATTGAAATTCAATGTGAACTAGATACAGAATTATTCTCATATCAAACGTTTACATCGAAAGTTGAAATGGTGTGATTATTCAATATTGATATTTGTTCATTTGAAATTGGATCATTGCTGCTCTTGCATGTTCCCATAATTTCATCACTCTATGTATTCTTGTGTACTTCTTTAATCATAAATTCCCATTAAAACCTTTAATGAAAAGAGTTTTAGGTCAGACTCAAGAACTTTTTGGATTAGTGTCTCAATCGGGAACTTTGACGTCGAATCAACAAAAGTATGATTACTTTGGATAATTTCAGTAGACGATTTCTTAATCTGCAGAAAAATCCCAATTAATTCAAAAATAATGGTGGAACCCGAAAACAATCCTAATAAATTCCTCTAGTAATTGTTGCGTTTGCTGTTCCTTTGTCAACTTGACTGCTTCGGAACTGTACTAGCTCTAACTGAAGAGTTACGATAATTTTCTATGTTAATCAGCAGCCACAGACCACATTTTGCCTACTACCATTTCCAGTCACACATGAGCTTCACACGGCTGCCCCGAGGAGACTGTAGTAACACAAATACTAGTGCCAGAAGACCACGTGCGTGGAAGCAGGCAGCGGCGAGGCAAGTCTTGTGCTCAAGAAAGCTTGCTTGGTGCCGTGACACAGATCTCTGGTAGCAATCAAAGGTTGGTCCGCAGTTGCATGACTTCCATATCGCCGCGCTGGCCCTGTAATTTGTTCTTTCCGTACGAAACTGCTGGTTCCGCACGTGCCTCAGTTCTGGTCAGCCTATTTGGATCACTGGTTCCCAACGAGAACAGGGCATGCACCGGAAACTCGAAAGGAAGAAGGAAAACGGATCTGTTAAAATGACGCGTTGCAATGTGAGCTTGTTTTCACCGGGCTTAACTACACATATTAAACTTCAATTTAACCCATCGCAGTCTGCGTTTTAAGGCTCTTGAGCTATTCGTGTTTCTTTCCAGGAATTCCATTCAATTCTGACAACGATTCTGTCTTTGTCATTGCGCAACATCAAAACGCAAATTCAAGCTGAATTTAGGTCAGATTTTTGAATGAAAAGGTGTAAAATCAAAGTGGTAGAATTGCGTTATTTTGGTTCATTTTCATGCACGACATCAGGCTTTCAAGTAACAAGTGGGAGACTGTCAGAACAACCTCAGCAGTTCAGATTACTTTTATTAATTTTTATCCTAGCAGCCTAAATTCATTTGTTCCCTTTCCCTTGGTAGAAATTTTCACTTAAAATCTTCGAAGTCTTGCTTAGTTGGCCTTTTCATGGGACTTCATGGGAAATCATTTTATTGGAGTTAAGGTGTACAGATGTGGAGTTACTAGTTTCTTTCTATGAAACTTATCTTCATAACACAACGATAAAAAAAATTTCTATCGTTCTTGGAAGTCTTTTTAGTGAGAACATTTTGACCATTTTGTGTTTTGTAGCATTGTGATATGTTCCATATTGCGTTAATTCCAGACAGGGGATACAATAATTACATCTATGAAAATGACGCTCCGAGGGGGAAAATGTGAAGTCCTGAGCTGTCAATCAATTGCACTAATTTCGTGTGTAAGCTCTCCAGCGTAAGCAGCACACTCTTTCAGTGCTCCTGACGAGAAATCATGCAACCATTTATGTAAAGTATGCTTTACATTAATTATTTTAGGCATGCAAACGCTTTATGGTGTCGCACGCTTTTTTCATCAAATTTGGTTCACTTATAAGATTCTCCGAATTTTCGCCGTCTAAGAATCTTCATGGTGATCGATTAACATTGTCGTTCTCTGTTTACAGACGTTAAAAATTACCCAAGTGCAGGGACACAAGTGAGAAATTTTTTTAAGTTCGACTTAACTTACATTAAATTTTTACTAGGTAGAAATGCTCAAGTTTTCACTCTCGAGTTGGTGGTTTACATTTACATAATTAACAATTGATGTCGACTTGTATCTTTGAGAATCAGCATCCACTGGGAAAAGATATTAAGTCCTGAGCTGTCAGTTTGGTAAGCTTTCTTTTGTTGAAATGGAATATGTTATTTGTGTTATTACGTCAGGTCTTTATTTTCTACTGCCGTCCTGCTTTTCTGCCTAAATGGCTTTCTTCTTCAACTTTTATTGTGTTCCGGCAACTCTTCCATATTGCTGGTCCTCCGCATACAGCGTGGGGATGCATCTTGTGCATAGATACTCCGTCCCTTCAGTTCTATATGAAGTGGTGCATTTTCTTTTCTTTTTTAGGAACGCCTTTGCTGAAGCTAAAAAGGCTTAAACTAACGCGCAATCTAATGATCTAATCTGTTGATGATCTACTCTTTTGAAGTTCCATGGCGATAATGTTCCGATGCTAGCTGCTTGCGCATATCACGTGTATATCCAGCGCGAGAGCAAATGCATTACTCATCTCTCCAGCGTGCCATTACCTCGGTGCTTATGCTGGAAGCAACTGACGCTGCCTTCCTCCCTTTGCGGAATCGGCAACTTTCACTTCCCCCGAGATGCATACCGCCCTCGCTCTCTCAATGTCCTTACCGGCGCTCGACTCTCTCATCCGTCTGCATCTTCTGAACTCGTCTTAATCCTTTCGTGTTTTGGAAACTTTCATGTGACTTGCAGATCATGTTTCTCAGTTTGTGCTTCTCGCTCAATTAACTTCCCTGAAGTTTTTACAAGTGTAGCAAAAATGTGTTCCATCCAGTCGTGTTTGTAGCTCCTGCTGTGTTTTGTTTTCTTTACAATTTTTGCTAGTCGTTATTTTTCAAACTAAAATCTGTTCTACAATTGATTTGTACAGACTTTTATAGTCCTAATAGCTTTTTTTTGTAGTTTTAAAATTCTGAATGTTCGTAAATTCGTTGGAGTAAAACACATTTTAATTTTCCATACATGCGAGAAACTAATTTCGCAGCCTAAATTTGAGATAGCTTCTGCACTTGTCTCACAAAGCTCACTATTTTCAAACCGGGCAGGCGACATTTTGTTCAACCTCTGCAGCATTTTGCTGAAATTGTCGTACGATGCAGCTTGCGTTCTGATGCTGCAATCCGCATGGGGAGTGTAGGCGTTACTGATCATATGCCAACAACGAGGCAAGTGCAACTGTTTGTTTGTGGCATAAGCGCGTATTGTAGTACAATATATTCACTGAAGTTTTGATGATCACATACGAAGATGCAGAACCTATTCAGCAAGTTTTAGGCCCTCTCATTCTATTTTAAGCTATTTTAAACGAGTGAGAGCAATGCTAACTGCTTGACACAGATTTTGAACATATAATTAAATACGGTAAAACATTTATCAAACTAAATTTTTTAACTGAACATTTATAATGAAGCTTTATGTGTCACAAGTAATATGCCTGAAATTGTGCATCAAAATTTAAACACCGGTATGTTTGTTTACTGTGTTTTAGAATTGAATTGACGATTCTCCAGTAGACCAAATAGACACACGTGCGTTTGTATTGGTAGAAGCTATAACACGTTCTGCAAGAGTACGCACAACGCATTCCAACAGCACGCATAACACACCAACGCATCGTAGACACGCCTGGCCGCGTATTGCAGAGCTACAGCGGCGTGAGCAGAAAGTGTGGGATTGACGCGCCCAAAACTGTGTTCTGCCTAATTCTGCTATGCACAAACAAGTTGAGCGTTATAGTAGAGTAGAAATTGAATTATTGTTAATTACTCCACTCTTAATATTGAACTGTGCATAAATAAGCTACGGGTCAGTGAAAGCTACTGTGTTAATGTTTGTTCAAAAAGTGTGTGCATAGCGTCACGTTCAACATTAGTTCTTAATAAACATTATCGGCCCAAGTGACGCAAGACATCGATTTTGGCACGCACCAGCACGAGACGGATAGTAGTTCTTTGCGCGCACCGGAACCCAGCAGACACACAAATACAGGGGCGCCGTAGCACGGATACAAGAGAAAGCATCGATGGACCACTTGATGAAGTCCCAGTGGTAGCACCGAATTTAGACCGCGTTGATCCAGAAGTAAATAGAGACAGAAGTAAATAAAGCAAAAACTCTGCTCTGAAATGGCTCTTTAATTTAATTGATTTGTAATTCAACTTGAGCTACTGATTATTTTAGTGTAATTCAATCATTACTTTGCAGATAAAAATGAGTTTGTTTTTTCGTCACTGTTTGTGTACCTCACGACGATCATTTCTTTGTGCGTGAAGCTGATAGATTATTCAGGTCTACCTTAGTGTATTGACAGATAACTTGCAGCAGAAGCAAAACGTCGAACTATTTTTATTTCACCATCTGCTGTCGCCCCTTAAATTTCGCACAAGAATTTTTGCATTTTTTTTTATAAACATGTCCTAAACATGTACTAAACGTGTAACTCTTTGTGGACTGTCACGTGCTGTGCAACCCCCTTAAACAATGTTTCTTCGTGTTATTAATTAGTCACTAATTCAATAATTGATTTCGCGTCAATGTCAAAAACTTGAAAATGTGGTTTGTATTTGTCTACACTCCAACAGCTCAACTTATAACTTAAAAAAATCTATTACTTAGAAATACCGTAGCAAAAAAATTCATTAGCGCCGAAAAAGTTTATAGTAATATTTTATAGTTCTTAATTTAATTGTGCAAATATTGTGTTCACCCAATATATTTTTTTTAGTTGATAAGCTCGAGTTCTGTTGAAAAACATCACGGTGGGTTCACTGGACAATAACTTGTTTCTGCCTGCATTCCCAAATCTTGTTGAATCACTTTAAAGACATTTTTTCAGACGAAGCTTTTGCTTTTATATCACGCATTTTTCGATTTACAAATCCGAATTCATTCGGAATGACTGGGAATTTCATCCAATTAAAAGTCACGTGTTCAATGTGTTTCACTGATCTGTAGGAGTCATTGATTTCTCTGTCAATGTTGATCAAATTCAGAAACAACTAGTGAATATTTAAAGTAAAGCATTTTCTTGTTCGAGTACCATTGCATTGTCTGTAGTTCTGTCACTGTTCTCAACGGTAAAGAATAATAAAATGACTGAGTAATCAAAGACTAAGTGTGAAGTGTGCCAGCGACCGTCACTCTGGCACCTGCTTGGGAGAGAGCCACCTGCAGTGTTGCCACAGGCTCCGAAATATCTTGCGATGATTTCTTCACTTGGGAAAACTCGCTGAAAACTTGTGATGTCTATAGGACTTTCATTTACCTTTCCCCAATTTTAAATCTCCTATATTGGATGTCGCTGCTCATAGAAAGGCTTGTCTCAAAAGTACTAATGTCCTAAAATCTCAAGAATTTCTGAAAGTAAGCTCTCCTTATGACGTCAGGTTACTCAGGTAGTCTGTGTGCAATTACTGGCAGTCGTCGGTTAGAAAGTGTGGAGGATGGTTGCCCAAGTTGGTCATGTGTGGTCTGGCGCACGTGGAAGCAACCAGTGATCTCTCTAGGATTAGTGTTTGCTTATATAACTTATATTAGAAAATATTATATGAGGGACCCTATAAACCTTACCTTGCAAAAGTGTAGCATGATTTTATTCTATTTTCATTAAATTTCCCAATCACTACTGGCGTATTGAAGTGTGGGATATCTGCCCGTGCGACAAGAGGACAAAATCTACTACTATTTCACCGCACACAGGTAATGCCCGAGCCTCTCGCCAGCTGAAAGTAAAGTAATTATGGAAAACATATTCTAACTCGCCAGAACTATGTCTTGATCTGCATGATCTGACTGCATTTCCATGATATAAATCTATGGTATGCTTTCGTTTGATATGACTTTCCCACAGTGTTCCGTTAGCCTCGATACCTTTCAAATCTTCAATTTCTTAATTGACAAAAATACATTTCAGGCTTTGTGTGATTGTGACTAAATAGAGTTGTTCTCTCCTCTTTATTTTTCTTTGCAAGCTTTGTGTACAAGAGAAAGTTTCGTTTATTTAAATTCAAATTTACCATGTACTATGGTGAAATATTTCTGCACATATTTTAGCAATCAATTGCAGAAAGCTCACAATCACCGCTGCAGACGCCTGTTTGCTATCATGCCTAGTACGAGTACTACTTGTTTACATAGAAATCTCGTGACTCTGTGTGCATGTTTCTTTAATTTTGATGCTGGGGGGACTGTGTGGGCAGATCATGCACGGATCATAAGTTTGATGCACGGAAATTAGCAAGTTCTACCCAATTTAAGCAATTTTCGAAATAACTGCGGCCGGGGCGAAAATCTTTCCAATATGAATCATTTTTACCGAACTGAGTTTCTGAAATAAGAAGGAACATATATTCAAAAGATAGATTCTCGATTTCAGTATCTTATAAGTAAAAATATCTCAAATTTTTTCATTTTGAAATCCCAAAACAGCGAAAAGGATTTTAAAATAATGGTTGAGTGTCGAGAACGTTTTTTTTTGTATTAGCGTATAACCAAAATTTCGATAAATTCAGTTCCTGGTAGTTCCTAGAGTATATTTTAATAAACTATACATAGAGAGCTATGACCATGAATTTATGTTGCATATTGTAACTCTAGTACCGTTTGATTAACGTTTCGTAACGCTGGTTAGTTCAGTCCACCTGACTCGGCCAAGTGTCCACTCCGCAGAGGTCGGCGTGACGGCGCACACTCCAGTGACCCTTGCTGGAATGTGTTGTGTGCCATATGGTGCTGGTGCTCTGTCTTGTGTTGCTACTGGTGTGTTGTGTTGATACTGGTGTGTTGTGTTGCTACTGGTGTGTTGTGTTGCTGCTGGTGTGCTTGTGTTGTGCTGCTGGTGTGCTTGTGTTGTGCTGCTGGTGTGCTTGTGTTGTGCTGCTGGTGTGCTTGTGTTGTGCTGCTGGTGTGCTTGTGTTGTGCTGCTGGTGTGCTTGTGTTGTTTTGCAGATGGCAGTACGCTTTTTACGTTATTCAGAACTTCAGTTTCTAGTATCAATATTCACCTCCAGAATTCAACGAACTTTTCCACTGAGTTTCATGGTGAAGTTCAGCAGCAAAATCTACACAAGACTGAATTTAAAATTTAATGTGAAAGACTGCTACGGAACCCGAAAGAAGGTCAATAGCTTCAGGCATTTGTGGTTCTTCATTAACGTTTATTAATTTCGCTCAAAAACTTGGAAAATGTGAAATTGATTGTAACTCATTGCTACTTTAATTGCTGCAACATCTCGCATAGTATCGAAGTTTTCAGAATTGAAATATTTTCAGCGCTTAAAATCTGAAACATTTTTGTACGTTATTGATAATTACTCCAGGTTTAATAATTTAAGAGAAATAGTTTGTCATGTTTGGCCTTGAACGCCATCTATCCTAAAGTTGTAAATCTTTCTTTTTGTGCCAGATATTGTCGGTACTCTTTCATTACATTTCAGCAAGTGTCATTTCGTTAGACATAAAATTGTCTATGTACTCTTACATCCATGACCTTAATACTGTAATAAAGTTAGCAAATGTTAACAATTCATTTGAGTTTAGTTCATCATGGCGCTATCTTTCGGTTCCGAATGGTAGTGCTGTTCATTTTAACCAAACGCGAAAGAAATCATCGAATTGAGCGCTCCATTTCATAATTAACAATTATTCCGAACTTATCCAAGATGTTACGATCATCAGTATTTGTTTGTCGTTGTGATCATTGGAAGGAGAATGCAACGCTTTGAAATTTTTTACATTTGACCACCACACATCTGTTGGAGTTAACTTCAACGCCTGGTTATTGTGTGGAGACGGTTACTTTCTCGTCAATCGATCACATGTGATACCAGCTGCTGTATGTGAGCTGAAATGACGCCATCTGGCTTATATTCTGACCGTAGCAACTCTCTATTCTGGTATTCATAATTATCGATTGGTTATTTTTTTTTAGTTTCTGTCCCATTGTATCGGATTTTCTTTTCTAATATTAGCGCAGTTTTTTTTTTTTTTTGAAACGCAAAAATGGTTGCAGCTCCGCTGTAGCTAATGGATCTGCAGAACAAGACTAGACATCTTGTTTAGCTTCGTGCCAGGTTGTGTTTTGGAAGTTGCGTTTTATGGGTTTGGTATTCTGGTGTGAATATTTTAGCATTTTTTGTAGACCCTAGTATTTTAAAGAACTACTAGAAATAAATGTACATGTCAGTATCGTGATATATTTTATTAATGAATAGATTTGTAAGCTTTCGATGCTCGGCATCTGAAGTTCACGTTTTCCTTAATTTACGACAGAAGAACGGGAATCTGGTCTCAATAACCGTAATTTTAAAATTGGAATCAATTTTGAATATTGAAGTAGTCGATTAAATGTTACAAATGAACTCATAAATACTACTTCACTTATTATTTCAAATCTATTTAAATTCAAAGGAAACCTAAGTAAAATTTTAATGATGGATGTTTTTTAACACTTGCATTGCAAAATCGTTGGACTTGTTTTTATTCATTTAGACATTAATCTTTTGTTAGGAGGCCTCCTAATAAGAACTTGAAATATTGTCCGCAGTTTAGATTCCTCTTTCACACAATATTCATGCAGTCACTTTACGGGATATAAAAATGTATCTTTCAGTTAGCTGTTGTAATACATCACCTTTACGCTTATTCTAACATCCACTTCTCAAAAATGTACAACTCGATTGGATTTGCTCCTGGCATCAGGAACTATTTTGACTTCCACTCTTTAAAATGTAAAACTTCCACGACTGCATTTGCTTCCGACGTTAGGGATTATTTTGACATCCACTGCTCAAAATTTGTAACTTTCATGATTGATATTTGTTCGTTGTGTACACGGGTCAAGCAGTCCGGCTCGCTGGGGTGTGCGGTAACGAGCGCAATGTTCCCCTGGGGTGCATGGACGTCCGGCCAAGAATCACCGGTAGAGTAGCGCTGGAGTCACGCGACTTGATGTCCAGCAGCAAGCAGAGCTCTGACCGTCCTACATACTTCCTGTCCAGCCGCGACCTCCAACCGACGTCCCACATTTGGCTGGACGCTCGCGCGCCGTAGCTCCTTCCTTTGCTCTTCAAACGGGCGATATCTATTTCAGTGTTTCAATTGTTTTAGTAGGAAAGTCAATGGTTTTTGTATATTGTGTGATCTTTTCTCTCGTGCTGCGCACTGTTGTGATTTCTGTCTAACGTGAGTGGCAATACGTGTTCAAAAGTCATTTTTTCGCTGCTTCTGCATGCCTATTTTGATCTGTCTCTAACTCCTTCAAGTAATTTTTCTCCTCTATCCGTTACTCTTTCACTGCTGCGATCGAAGCTAAGGACCTGATATTTGGATGCTGCGTTGGATAAAGAAAGCGCGTGTGTGTATCTGGAAGACTTAATCGAAAACATTGGCGTTCCAGTTCTTCCTAGGTGATATGTTTGGGTTACTGAGGAGCAATTTTCATTAGGCGACTCCTAACAAGCTCATAATGATGGGTAACGTTATTCATTAAAATGAAAGAATGAATTGACGAGCAATGGTTGTGCAGCGTAGTGCTCAGTCAAGTTCTTTCTTGAAGAATTGTTTCTATATCGTGTGAGGTAATTGCAATGCGCTGCATTTCATTTCACAATCATTAAACGGCGACCATCGATATCTTGAATTTTTGCTAGCTTCCATTCAAATTTTTAAACCTGGGAAGTAAATAACCACAATTAAAGGAATATTCAATCACTTTGTTGGGTTTCGGAGCTTTCTGATTTTTACGCAGCTTCTAGCTAAGAAAATTTGGTTATTTTTTAGCACGAGTCCCTTAAAATGTGTATCTCTTTACGCTCTCTCTAAACTTTAAATTTTGAATTCTCAGTAAAAATGCCAAATAATTTGCAGTTTTTGGCTTGTATTGAACAAATACGCGTCATCACTCTAGCGCCACCACACGATCGATTCTCACAACCTCTTCTTATTATTTATAGCTGCAATAAATCACTGAAAATAAGTTATGGTAACTAGAATCTTATACCCAAATACTTTTTCTAAATATTCATCGCTCATCCAACCTCATCATATTGTCCATAGCTGCCATAAATCAGGAAAGGAGACGTCAGATTGAGTAAAATATTATGGCAAAATATTCTTCATAACACATTCACCGCCAAATTGCTGAATGGTGTGCCCATGTTGGATTTGAGCTCTCGTGACAGCGAGCTGGAGCGTGGTGACCTGCGCGTACGCTCGATCGCTCGTCATAGGAAGCGACCCACTTGATGTTGCCACCTTATGCGGGTCAACTGGTCACTTTACGCTGCCTTTTTGTGCAGGTCAACCTTGCCGTGTTCTTTGCTCCAGTTTACACTCATTTGTTGCATAGCTCGAGTGATCGCTCGACCTGCGTGACGCTTCGGATTCCGGTTCATTTGATCATAAGCAACCCATGTGCTGCAGATAACCGAACATAAAATATATTGCGCTGCACGTTTTTGAACATTGTTGAACGAAATTAATTTTAGAATGCTTCATTGAACTATTGATTTGCATTTTTTGCTTAGTGGTTTATTAGTTAGCAAACTTAAACGTCCTCATCAGACTAATTTTGACTAGCAACAAATGGATGCAAGGTATTTTATGTCATGTTCATAGTTTTGAGTGTTTGGTATGCTTCTAAATTAAACAAGGTTTTTTTTATTGTCCATTGTTGTTGCACATTGCTGATTTGCATCGTTTCTTACGAGTAATTATTCTTTCAATAATTATTACCTTGAGGTATTTAAGCTTTCTTTTATAATCAACCATACTTGATATAGTTGTGTCAAGGAACTGTGAGTTTATCCGCGGCCTTTTTTTACTTGACAGTAAGTAAAGTTTTCCTTGTACATTTGTGTAGTTTACCTGGTGCATTCGAATGAACTCGTGCTCATACAGTGAGCGCATTTAAAGTTGCGATTTAAATTTTTAATTTAGTTAGAATATTTTTACGGGAGTTTCTTCTCTTTCTAAACGTGCTCATAAGACGAAGGTAATCATCTAACTTATAATTTTAACCAATTAAGTTTCTAATATTTTATTGCTAGTGACTGTTGAAATAAATTATGAATTCCTGACTCTTGCGACGGTTCATTTATTGAACATTCACGCTGAGATAAAATGTAGAATTTTTTGTCATGCGAACGCACTTTCGCCGAGTTTGAACGACGGTGTCTTCACTTTTATTGCCCTACAGTGAGGTTGTATTATAATTTGTTTGACAAACGTGAGACGAAATTAGAAAGTGCCCGCATCCGAAGGCACAAGTTCTACCAGCGCTGCAGGGTGTCTCACTCGTCAGCCAGTCTAATGGATGTAATGATGGTATGGATTGTTCTGATCAGCTATTACTGTAGGCATAATCATGTCTTAAAACGGATGTTGCATTCGTCATTGTAGAGTTGCAGGGATAAGAGCCGAGGGTATGTCACATAGGTCTTCATTTATCCTCATTTATTTATTCATTTATCTTTATGACTGTGAAAGGGAGTGCTCAGACACTTTCTTGTTTGTTGTTTTTTGCCCAGCATAAACACGAGTATAGTGCACGTGTTCACTTTTGTGAACCGTGTTCAGAGACGCTCTTGTTACTGCCATTTTACACGGTAACAAGGTGCGAGGATCGGGAAATGTAAGTTCCTTCAGTGACACCATAAATTAAACCAAGTCCACACAACCTTAGTTGCCTATTTCTGAATTCTCGTTAAAGTTTAGACTGGAAGATGGGAATTTATGCGTGGGAAGGTTGATGTGCTTTGCTCCGTCTTAATTCGAAGAATAATCGTGCAAAACTAAACTTTTACATTTTTTTTTCAACGGATCTGAAAATAAATTTTCTTCGACTTTTTTAGTTCTTAAATTCTCAAACGCAGTCGTCTACTTGCAGAACTTAACACAAATTTTTCTTTGCAAAAAAAATATATAATGTGGTGAGCAATTGTTTTCTTTCAGGAATTTTGTATTAAATTTTTCACAGCCCTTTTGAATCAGTAACACTTTTATTTTCTATTTTTGCAACCACTGTGCACCACATGACTAATTTCAAAGAATTTACTTCCGAGGGGCTTGTTTTTTGTGCAAATCATTTTCTTCAAAACGTTTCAGTGCAATGGCATCAGATTATAAGGTAAGTAAAAAAATTTTCTTCTGTGCGTATATCGTTGCTCTACCATGACACTTTCAACGCATAATTTTTCTGATATTTTTCTTCAATTTACAAGTTGTTTAAAAATTTCTAGACATTACATGAAAGAAGAATACATGAACTCGTAAATTTTCAAGTCATTTCAGAGACTTGTTTCAAGTTTTCTTCACAAATTCTCGATGTCATGAATCCCCCCAATATCCTTCGATCCAGTTCCCCACGGTATTGTGTTGTGCGGCTTTCCAAAGGTAGTTAATCAGAGCAGTGAAAGCCAGCCTGCTTACGGCCTCGTATGAGCAGGTGGAGGCGTACAAGACTCATTTCTTCGCTCCAAGCACTCGTATCGAATGTTTGTTTGCCTTGCGATCGATCGCGTGTTCGCACGAGATGTGGATTTCTCACTCGATCGGTTTAGATAATTGCATTTTGTACAGTTGGTAATAAAATTGTATAAACTGTTGCTTAATCGGCGCTAACAAATCATAATTTGACCTTTTTCTCCGCAAATATTTTGTTGGATTTGACTATAGAATACCAAAAAATCACAATATGTGGCCCTGCTATAATTTCTAGTTCCTAAGCTTGACATACTTTTCAGAAAAATTAAATTTATCGAGTCGAGAGGCCAATATTTTATGAATCGATATATTCTGAATAGTAATGCGAGAGACAGGGATCTGTATTGAGAAGAGGGTTTATGAAAATCGGAGATTCAGATGCTGAATGTTTTTTTGAATTTCTTGAGCTACAGCGAAAAATCTAGAATTCCTTTCTCGCATTATTTCAAAGTTAGAAAGTCTGAACATATTATGTATGTAATCACAAGTGCCTAGAATTAAAATGTTATCCCAGAAGCCGGTTTCGACGAAACCGTACTTTAAATTTTTTTCATGCAGTTCAAAAAATCGCGTACGGGACTTAGTATTCACGTTGATTGACCATTATGTCTATAATATGCTCCTTTATTCCATTAGAAGCCTCATGAACACGCTTTTCGAATTTCCTATACAATTAATGTAGTACCATTGGCGACGGAGACATCGTACTGTTGATCCAGCCCTGTGCTCGTGTCCTGTCACACTGACCCATTGAACTACTGGCCCTGGCTAACAACAAATCTCACCAACTTGACTACCTCAGCCATTGGCTGCTCGGCAAGAGTCGCTTTAGTTGATGGTCCTTTGTGATGATGACTTCCCTGTGATAGTGCGGTCAATTCGCGTCGCCCTGAGTAATGAGCTTCCTTCCATTCAGGTGGTCCAGTTGTGGAGGAATGAACTCGTTTGGTGGTAGTTATCGCATTCTTCTTTCCTGGTTCAAACGAATTTGCCGAGAAAATTGCATGTCCTTTAAAAATGTTGCGGGTTTAAGATAGTTACCATTATTCTACGTAGATTATGGTGTTTATTTTGTGCAATGTGAAGCAAGCAATTGAAGTAGAGGTCAACGAGAAGTTCCCGCTCTCTAGGCCATGAGGGTGGTCTCCATGACACATATGTGATGGTTGTGATCTCATAAAAATAATACCTGCCACTTCTGCAACTGGTCATTCAGTACAGTTACAAACTAATGTTAATCTTGGCCATTTGATGTAGAGCAAACTTTTACCAAGGAGTGATGTTTTGTATTTACAGGAAAACATTGGGACTGTAATCTCTTCCGAGAACAGTCACATAGAGTTATTGCAAGTTTGTGCGAAGGTGTCTTATTCGACCGCAACCTTCCGCTTGTTTTTTTATACTCTAGTTGGTGGAAATACGTTTCATTAAGTAAATTTACAGTTCTCTTATAATCGTAAAGTTGTCCAACTTTAGAACGATTCTAGATTTGTTCCGTAATTCTGTTAACTTAAATTTTCATTCTGTTTCAGGATTTAAATTTTCCTGTGTTTACACAGAAAGTTCAGAAGGGAAACCCTCTTCGAGGAAAATTCCATCCAATTTAACTTGTTCAATCGTACAAGAATAGCTTGAATATTATCATTGTTTTGTCTGTTGAACACATTTATTCTTGAAAGTTAAATTTTAGAGCTAATAAATGTTTCTCACCATAAGACAAGAGAAATTCAATTTTTAAAAACTCATTTGTTGAGCGTGAGAAAATTGCCTCCTCCTCCGAGTATCATATCCCTGAGCCAGAGACCACGAATGTGAACGCTTTATTTGCAGCAGGCAGCGCGGCGCCGACTCTCGCTGCACTTTCGAAAGCACTCAATCCTGGTTCCTAAATAGATAACTAGAACAACGGAAAGAGTAAAAACCAGCATACTTCTTGCCAAAAGTCACCTAAGCCAACCACTTTCACCGATCTTGACCCAATAGCATCAATTCACCAATGCTACAAATATTCTAGTGCCCATGAGTCATTTATGAATTGGTCGTCTTTTCTTGCCGTGTTGCTGAAAATTTTTACATGGTACCACTTGTTCTTTAGGCCTTCAATTGCGTGCCATCTCCGAGATTGTAAGATCAAATTCATAAAGGTGGTATCAGTACTTTAATTTCCCTGCCATTAGTTTTCGTTTAGTTTAAAATTTCGTTCGAGAAGTGCCTTTATTGAACGTTTGTCAAAACTTTCTGAGTCAAGACAATTTTTGCAGCTTTCATACCGTCATCAATTAAATCAAATTTGTTCCGTGTGAGAAATATTTCAAAATTTACTAAAAAATTGCGTGACTACTCAACTTTAATTTTGAATAAATTTTCATTGAAACTTTTTTCTCTTCGTTTAGTTTTAAACCCAATCCTTCTCTAATCCGTCAATCGGAAACCGTTCATCTGCTGAAAAGCTCCAATATTTTCAGCTCGTGCTCCTCAAGGGGATACAACTATTGTATCTATGGGAATTGGCGCTCCCAGGGGGACAATGTGAAGGCCCGAGCTGAAGGTTAGGTAGGCTTTCTTTTGTTGAAATAGAATAGATTTCATTTTGTTTTGGACCATCTTTTTTCGGTTCACTGCTGTCCTGTTTTTCAGCACCTACTACTTTCTTCTTCAACTTTTTCTAGTTTCATGATCTTCTTTCTTAGCTTACTGTTTTTGTGCACCTTGTGCATAGATCCCGCGTTCCCTAATCTCTAAATTGTGCCTTCCTCCTTCCTCTATTAGAACATCTTTGTCGTGGTTTAGGGAGGCTAAAAATTTCTTATATAAAATAATAATAATAATAATTTTCCGCCCTTGTCTCCCACATAGCTTGGCCATAAGTTGCCTCACGAAAAGACTTCTTTTTCTCATAGCTTATTTTTCATTGGAAAATCAGCACGAGTTTTAGCTATTCCTTTATTGAATTCTGGAGGGTGCTTTCTCTTTTTCTCTCTAGATTGCCTGGCGGGCAGCACTCTATCTCGCACAAACAGGCTGGCTTTCCATCTACTTTGCACATCCAACGATTTCACGGCGCCATGACTGAGCATCCCAGAAATGTTCTCTCCCTCCCTTCTTTGTATAGGAAGATTATATTTGCTTGTTAGCTCTCCAGATCCCTTCGGCGCAAGATGGAATGTTCCAGTGCTTCCTATCTTCCAGGACAAGTACATGGGTTAATTATCCAGAAAGAAACTTTTAAGGATCATTCCCATTACCGACCAGCATGTCGACCAACAGCGAAATCAATCTCTGGGATATTTTATTTGCTCTTCATTCATGTGATTAAACGTATCATCTATTTTTTTATTTATTGCGGATATTTACTTGGATTCATCGAAAAGTTTATGTAAAGAGATTTTTTATCTTCTGTTCTCGGCGGGAAGGCTGACGTTGTTACAGGCGATGGAAAACTTTGTGTACAAACTTCTGAATTTGTTTTCGTACGCCATGAAAATGTTCAGTTCTTTTTTCACCTGAGTGCAAATATATATTCAAATTATTCAAGTTTTTGGGTGAAATACAGAGAAACCCCGTGGTATCCACAGCTTTTTTTGAATCCAGCGATTATAATTCTAGAGATGACATCGATGAAAGCGATGGTACCTATTCGAGAGATTACGTTGATTCTAAAAAAAGACATTGATTCCAGAATGCTTTATTCATTCCAATGTGATATCGATTCCCAGATTACATTGATACTGAGATGACATTGATTCACAGCCAAAATGCAGATGAAATTTATTCCCTCATATTGATTTAATAGCCTGAGCGTGCAAGAAGACGTCGGACGTGTTTACTGCGGCGCCAGCAGACTTTCCCTCCCAGAGCCTCTGATGCCTGCGTGCACAAGAGTTTTGTTGGCTCGTGTTTTGCCATTTTTTATTAGTAATTGGAATTCATTATGGAAGTAACTTGAAATTTTAATGACTGCAAAATTTAATTAAAACCTCAGAATAGCGTCCGTAACTTTTTCCTGACATTCTTGGTACTTTATTTCAGTTGAGTTCTGCGGGGCAGTTAGAAATTTAAATTTTTGACTGTTTCATGAGTTCACGGCGGTATGCCACTTCAACATTTACATTCCACTTTTTGTCTCTCATTTGTCATACCAAGGACGTGCATCTATATCCAGATTTTACGCTCTATTTTCCTGGACGAACTTTTCCTTTTTTCAGAGAGATATATGGTTTCACGAACCAAGCTTGACGTTACAATGTTGCGTGCGCAAGTTTTCTCTGAACTTTTAAGACTTCGTGCAAAACACGGCCAGCATTTCCGCGTCTGAGATCTAAGGGTGCGAAGGTGCAACGAAAGAAACCGCGTAATAACAGGTCTTGGTGTGCGACTAATGCCTTGGCGTTTCACTCTCTGCTCAGAAGTAGTTCATCCGCAACATGAGTTACCGATCTGCCCACCCTTTCTACGAAATGGCCTCTTTCTAACGAGCAATGCGAAGGCCCGTCATATCCAGAGCCCAACCGACGTTTCTTTCTTCCTCATTGCATAGACATTCATCATTGCTTCATGCAATTATTTTTCCTTTGAATTATCAACTGCTTCTTTATCCTCCATTGTTCCGCATACACGTTTTCGCAAACCGTCATTGCGCTTTGTTGATTGTGTTTCTCTTTTTTTTGTTTATCCACTAGAGGTATTCAAAAAAATGTGTCAATAATTTTACGCAAATTTTCTAAAGTTTTTTTGAGTGGTGATAAGCACGGATATGATTGAAAGTAATTGTGTTTAATATTCAACGCGAGCCAAGTTACTATGAGGTGTTGAGTATCCTCTTTGCACCTTGTGTTTGTGGTAAAACACATTTCCAATTTCCAGTGTTTACTTTTGCTATTTTTCTTTTTCTTTCAATGCTGTGCTAAGTTGCTTCAACATCAATACTTCGGCTTAGAGAACACGGAAATGAAAGAGAATTTGTGAAAGCAGAAGTCGAGACAAAATTTGTCTCAGCCCGACGTTCACGCTGTCCTGGAGCTCTAACGAAAACGGCAAGCAGTTGTATCTAAGGAACCCACGAAGGGATACAACTATTGTATCTATGGGAATTAGCGCTCCCAGGGAGAATGTGTGAGGTCCCGAGCTAAATGTTAGGAAGGCCTTCCTTTTGTTGAAATAGAATAAGCTTTTCGTTTTGCTACGGACCATCTTTTTTCGGTTCACTGCTGTCCTGTTTTTCAGCACCTACCACTTCAATTTTTCTCTTGTTTCATTAATTCCTTTCTCAGTTAATTTTCTACGAACCTTGTACATAGATTCTACGTTCCCTCAACTCCATACTAAATGGTACCGTCCTCTTTCCTCTCTTTGGAACGCCCATGTTGCGGTTATTGAGGCTTAAACCAACATCTAATCTTTATCTCAGGGATGTCTACAGTTGCTCTGCAGGGATGCGGCATTACATGTAAATTTGCCATGCATATCAGGCTCTTGTGTCACTTTCCCCCGCAGTCCAATCAAAACATGCAAACACACACTCCATTTACAAGCTCGTTAGCGTCGGAAGATCCCTTATCTGATCTCAAATTGTGACCCCGGAGTCAGTGTGAAGTCACTTTCCCTGACAACTCTGCTCTAAAGTTCTTTGTATCATTTGTTGTGACGTCCACGTATCTGTTTAGAGTTTAGCTGTGGCGCAAACATGTCTGTTTAGCGTTACTGCACAGCGTCGCGTGCAAGATAGCGTTTCTGTTTAGAGTTTGGCTGTGGCGCAGACGTATCTGTTTAGCATTACTGTGCAGCGTGGCGTGCAAGATAGCGTTTCTACCCGTCCCTAGCTCCTGCACGATAATGGCCTCTCCTCCCCTAATCTACCATCTCTCGGCTGCAACGCTACTTTCACTTGTGCGGATTTCAGGCCTGCTCTCCGATAGTGTGGGGTGCGAGTGATGCTACACCGTACTTACTGTTGTCTTTATTGTACCACACTCACTGTTGTCTTTATTATACCATACTCAAAATTGTTTTTATTATGCCATATTCAATATTATTTTATTATACCATACTCACCATTGTAATTTATTTATGACGTATTCACGTAAGATGAAAATAAAACATTCGTGCTCGAAATGAGCATTTTAGTGAACAAATTTTCAATCTACTGAATGGGTATAAAGTCAAATCAATATGTTGCAGTTTTCGAAGTAAACCGACGATTTGGAAGGGCTCTTGACTATATTGTTTAACGCGAGATCCACAAGTTTTGTACACTGAAAGAGTCAGGAATATATAACTTTGATTGCGGTAGCATCCTCAAATTTAGAAATTGAGATCGTTTCAAAATTATGTGACGTCTCAATTCACTACGCTCAATAAAGTGTCCACCTAGGTTCGACGTAAGACTGTGCGCTCAGATAAGCTCGGAAGATAAGCGTACTTTACCGTATGTGTGTTTGGAAAATGATCTTTGGAATACCCTTTAAATTTGAGATTTCTTTTGCCACGTCCATGAGATAATGATTATTCGTATGCTAACAATTTATTTACTCCTATGCTCGCCTATTTTTAGTTTTTGTGTTCTATGTTTTGTCTTCTTCCCTGTTGTTGCAATATGATCATTTAAACTATTCACTCGAGTTTTGTAATTAGGACGGGGGAAAAGTTTGACCTGAAAATTAATATTCTCTTCATCGTGGACGTACTTTCATTATTGTCATGCTCACTGACGATGGGGAATTTTGACTTATTTTAACCACTTTCGCCGTTTTTGCTCAAGGATAAGAAGCATCTCCATTCCCCGTAACTGTCATTCCGCTTTTTATAATCAAATTTCACTTCACGCTCGGTGACAACAAAGAATGTTCACGTGAAGCTCGTTTATCACTCTTGTTTTTCGCTCGTTGTTTTCTCTTCTTTTATCTTCCATCGCAGCGTATTAGGTAATAGCACTTCCAGCAATTTTCTCCTTTTTTGCTGTTGGATGCAAACAAGTTTCAAATATTTCTTGAGCTTTCCATTCACACTCTTTTGTGCTAGCATTATTTGTGTATAAAATGTCATAAATTTCTATTGTAAAAAAAAAATTTAGTTTCATTGAGTTCATTATTTGGCACACTAGTTAACATGTATGAGTGAAAAAATTGTTCCGAATGTCAACCTCTAAGCCTAAGACGCAGAATAATCTAAATTCGCCCATTTTACTCTCAACATTAATCCCTTGTATCACAAATTCCTATGATCGCATTTCAATGTGACTAACAAAAGTGTTTTCAACAATGCGCCACTAGTATTGTTTTCTTTGTTACTTGTATTTATTTGCATCATCGAAATTAGATTAACGCAACGAAGGGAATGGATTTTTTGATGCTTTTCTCTCAATCATTTATTTCGACAGTTGACATGGGCATTACAATAGCCATGTGTGAATATCATCTATGGATCTTAATGTTAAGGCAATTTAAAAACCAATGTTATACATTTCATGTCCCAACTTTATTGGAAAAGTGTTTATTCACGTTACACAATGAATTTGGCTTCCGAACTCTGTATTCGTTTTCCATTATTAATAATCGTGTTTCTTTTACAGTATACGATTGTTATTTGTCACAATGTCCTTAGACACATATATTACACTGTAAGTTGCATGTTCCCAGTAACTAATTTACATTAAACTGATCTACGTCGGTGACATCTCTGTACTCATAGTTACTACCGAGCTACGACCCTTCAAGGGGATATAACTAGTGTATCAATGGGAATTAGTGCTCTAGTGGGAAGATGCGAAGTGCGAAGCTGAGAGTTTGTTAGGCCTTCCTTTTGTTCAAATTAAAAAGGTATTTTTGTGTGAAGCATCTTTTTTCACTTCAGTGCTGTCTTTTTTCAGCACGTATTACTTTCAACTTCAATCTTGTTTCTTTAACTTCTTCCAATTGTGTTATTTCTAAGCGCAGGATTTGGAGGACACATCCTGTGCTAAGTTTCTCTCAACTCCTTACTAAATGATGCCTTCCTCTGTGCTCTCTTGAGAACACTTTTGTTATGGTTAAGAAGGCTTAAACTAACTAAAAATTGATAATATAATCTAACCATACTACAAAACTCGCAATCGCAGACTTTATAAAGAGTTAGCATCTCCACGTTTTTTAGATGAATGTGCTCTGACGTTTCGCTTTATTATATTCACGATGTCTCTAAGGGCACAGACGCAGTATACCAGGTATGAGGTCAAAGTAACATGGTAACTGTAGGTAGTAAAATCTTAGCATTAGCTCGACAATTTATTTAAAGTAAATTATGTGCAGAAGTGGAAGAGTTTTGTGCTACTCGAAAGACCTAAGAATGAAGTGAACGGATATGTTTACTCTACTGGCGTTATTCTTTCGGGAATAGTACTATCCTTCTTTTTCTGTTGAATGAAATCAGTTCAAGGTACTAACATTTTACAGGACTATATAAAAAGTGGAACATAATAATGATCGGTAATTTGTCATTTTGCAAATGTTTACTTCTATGAATGTTTAATTTCGTAGATTTGAAATGCCGAACGTGCAACATCTGGCGACCTTGACTGAATTTTAGTCTAAAAATTTATTTGTCTTTACCCATGAAGCTTCATGTAATGTGTGCGTTGTAAAAATTTTTCATTTAATATTTACGTGGCTTAATTTGTATTTAAATTTACCATGTACAAACCCCCTTTAATTATTAGTACCGGTCTGAGCCGTAGTCTACTGCCCAACCCCATTCAAAATTCCTGTTCTGTTAACTCGTTCATTCTTTGCAGGCTTCATATTTTTTTTTTATTTGCAATGCCCGCACAATCGCTCGCCATATCATTAAGCATGAGCATCTGGAAATTCTTAACTGAAATGGTACGCAAGTGTAGCAATCTCATGTTAACGCCCTGACCTACAAGCGGCAAGAAACATACGTGCCCGTCAAGCACCTGCTGTAGCTAATCCATGCCGAGTTCTGGGGCAGACATAGAATACAAGGCTTCACGTTAAGATTTTGTTTGGACTAAATCTAGGGATGCATCGTCCTCAATAAATGGGTAACGGAACCAGTCTGTTGAGTTTGACGTCACTGATATTCGACTCGGATAATTTTTAAATTATATGATTATGCCATCTATATTTAGTCTGTGAGTGCTAGTTTGGCATAGCGATTTTCTTTTATATTTCTTATAGGTCGATTCTTAGGGCGTGCATTTCTATCCCGCGCGTTTAAAAAAGAACCTCAGTTATTGGATAAGTGATTTCTTTTGGTCTAATTCAGCACACTTAAGATTTTCTGAGACAATGTGAAAAGTCGTGCGACTGAAATTCACAATTTACTGACGACAATTTTTCTCGAACACCTCGTTAGTGTTCTACGCATTTCCGCTTGTTTATAACAGCTTCTGTCTTATTTTTGCCAATGGAAAGATTATGATGTTCGTTTCACCAGAGGAATAATCGATCAATCCTCTATTTTAAACTGTTGCTTTTGTGCAATGAACAGCGATCCACGAGTAAAGAAGCCAATATTCTAGCAGCGGAACCATTAATTATCACGCCCTGTTCTTACTATATAATGAATTCCTATAAGTACTTGCCTTTCCTCCGTCGATCTGAACCAAAGATGACTTTGTTTTTTTCTGTGCCTCTTCTGCTTTTCTTTCTAGGAGCTACCGTTATATTTCGGCCGTCAGTAGGGCACGGTCTTAGCGGCGTCGGTGGCGCGTCTGCCTCCACTGGCAGTATGGGCGGCCTCACTTGACCGTATTATTGCTTGACCGTATTTTTGTGTGCAGCAATAATCTCGGAAGCCAAATGCTTTCACTATTGGATTAACCCTTTACCGTTGCAGTATATTTAAAAATCCACTTTCTGAAATGGCTTCAATATATTTTATTCCTTGTGAGATTTGTGCCCTAATGTGTTCTTTGAAGTTCATTGTGGAGTGGCAGTCACTTCCTCGTTGTGATGTCGGTGACTACATGATGCCGGTGCCAGTTTAGTGACGGTGACTGTGATAACAGTAATATGAGTACAAAATGCGGACGTTAAAGGGTTAAGTACGTTTATGTGCCGCACAGTACTGACTGTGCGATTCCTGATCGTCTTTGTGGAAAGAACTTACTATGGTACTGCATTGATAAATGTAATATGGGTTATAATGAAAGTTGTACATTGGAATCATTTTAGATCAATTAAAGCTTATTAAGTTATTCATTGGAAATCAAAAGTTTAAACAAGAATGAATCTCGTGATTTAAAAATCAAAATAGGCCAGCCAATACATTCATAGTTTACTTTTTATTCATTGCAAACTGCGTACATGAATTCTAAAACATCAAGTTATCCTCTATGAGACATCTCCGTGCTTTAATGTTGATATCATCAACACCTTTCGATAATCTATCAGACAATTCTGAGTTGTATGCAAATTTCATTTATCATAAACAATTACACATTTTTCAGAGCAACGGAAGCGTCATCTAACAAAGAAATATTACGCTGTTTTGATTACTTGGCTGGTCATTTATGTCAAGCGTGTAGTCACTTTTGCATTTCATCCAGTTCGTGAGTTACTGTACACAAACAGTTCACGCGCTGCTGGAAGCTGAGCGTGAGCACTCGCTTGCTGGAATGGTTGTGGTGATCCCGTTGCAGTTCTTTTCCAAGACTAAAGATTAATTCACGAATAACTGTAACTAATTTAATATTTTTAATAATGCCTTTTCTAATTTCTTTCCAGCATTTGACTCGAAGTAGATTTTTCAGCGCGAGTGAAAAACTTCCTCTGTTTGATGTTAGGATAAGTCGCTTTCAGTTCATGTTGGACGATATGTTGTTCAGCCTGTTGACGGCTTTTTTTAATTGAGCCATTTTCAAATTGATAATTTTTTCTTATTTGTTCTTCCAGGGACGAAGATGAGGTTAACAGTGACGCTGTTTTTCCTCCTGCTGGCTGCCGTGTCGGTGAGTCATCTACATTCTAACTTTAAGATTTTTAACCGTTCCTTAAATTATTGTTTGTACCCTGTCCTCCTTTCAACTTCTTTTAGCCTAAATCACTTCAGTCGGAGCACTTAATATTTTCAAAGTCCTTTCAACTTTTGTTGTTCTCGTCGCTCTCAAGTTTTACCAGCGAAGTTTTTTGTCTTAAGGCTTTTCCCTTTTTTTTTAGACTTGACCTTTTTAATATTAAACACGTCACTAGGAGCAACAAAAATACGATATAATCATTTTAATCGCCACTCTGCGATTGCAAACCGATATGTTTAAATCTTTTTCGATATTAAGCATTCACATATGAATAAACAAAGCGTCTGTGAGTTAATTATTTTCGTAATAAGACTGACTGAGAACATTTCATTATCAACTGACTGGCAGAAGCATTCGTTTTTCATTTACTTAATTCTAAGAGCCTTCACTTATCATTCATTAAGAATTATCTTAACCTTTCAGTAGCGCATAAACCTTCATAGCATTTTTTTTAGTATTTCGGCAGCGTATTTGTTTTTTTAACACTAAGGCAGCTAATGGCATGCACGTATTGACATTATTTCCGTAAGGCGTGATTCAAATCAGTTTATTTAGAAGTTTGTTTACCACCGTTGAACTTGGACTGCTATTCAGCAGTTCAAGTTTTAGTTGAATTTTCATTATAGCATTTTCAAAACTCTGTAATGGCAGTCGCATTCGCCATGTACACACAACTCCTGGTACCGAGCCCTGCCGTCTGGACTGAAAGACTAAAATTTATTCCTCGCTTTGAATGACGAACTCCAATGCAGTTACCTCCTTCACAGGTTCTGATCACTCTGATATAAATAACAAACCTTTCAAAAACTTGCCGTAATGTTCAGACAGGAATGTCTACAAGATATAAGTACGACTTTCTTTTTTTGAAATAAAATAGTTTTTGTTTTGAAACCGACTACCTGTTTTCGGTTATTTGTCTTTTTTCAGCGCTGATTACTTTTTTTCTACTTATATCTTGTTACATAAGCTTCTTGCAATCTTGCTGTTTCTTTGCGCAGGGTGTGGGGACAAACCATTTGCGTACATTTTCCACTCCTTTAACACCTTACTAAATGTTGTGTTCTACTTTTCTCTCTCGGAGCACCTTTGATGTGGGTAAAACAAATTTATAAGCTTATGGAAATCTTAATATTAAAAGTGATAATTTGAAATGGTATGTTTTATCTTGGAGGGAATATGCACTCTGACACCTGCCATCAAGTACAAGAATGCAGTAACACATCCCTTTTGAACTATTGCCATCGAATGTGCACCGAGGAAACAGTTTTATCCATTCCGAAAAAAATCTCGTTCATCCTGGAAACGCACTCTGTAGAAATTGCGCAGGTGGAGCATTCGATTACAGAATAAACCATGTGCACACAGAATCGCTCTGACTTTTTAACTTCTGAAATCAACGTGAATTAATTTTTCGTATTTTTTTTGAGAGTCACAACTTTAAAACGAAGACGCACGTACATTAACAACATCAATTTTACTCACTTTAGTAGAGCGCCGTCACAGATTATTTAAGCTCAAAATCACCCTATTTCATCTCTGAGTTTGATACCAAAACCCCGGCAAGGAAATTTGCAAGTCACCCGACACGCGGCGTCCACAGCAGCAGCATCTGTCGCGTCCAATGCCGTACATGTCCCAGATGGCGTCACAGCCTCGCACAGTTAGTTGCGAGACTGCAGCGCACAGTTACCGCTGTATTTTTATCTAGGCGAAATGATGTTAATAAGTCAACTTTGCTGGGGGGATTCATGCCGAGAATCCCGGTGAGTGGGCAAATGTTGTCCCGTCGTGTTGTGTACGAGCGTTGCCTTGATAGTCGGCACCCCGCGTTGAACTGCTCTGCGAGTCTCACACTCGTGAAAACGTTAGTCAACCTGATTTCTGATTTGCAGGGATCTGTGCATGAATCCTTGATCTGCTAAAACTGAAAATTCATTTAATCATTTCTCTAAGTGACGATTTTCATCGTCATTAAGGGACTGGAACTACGCTCGCTAAAAGCATGCAGTATCCTTATGCGAGTCCCGCCTTTTCTAGTACCTATTTATTCTTCCTATTTTGAAATCATTACTGCATTTTAATAGTTGCTCATTTGCTGCCGAAGCTCATTGGAGTTAAAGCTAAAAACATAATTGCCTTTATATCGTCATTTCGTATCCCCTTCGATATTCGAAATATGATCTGCTCGCAATTCCCCTCAGGGGGATACAAATATTGTATCTATGGTAATTAGACTCCCAGGGGGACAATGTGAGGGCCCGAGCTGAGAGTTAGGTAGGCCTTCTTTTTGTTGAAATAAAATGCTTTTGTTATGTTAAGAACCATCTTTGTTTCGGTTCACTTGTTTGTTTCGTGATACACTTTATGTCCTGTTTTTTCAGCACCTACTACTTTCTTCTTCAACTTTGATCTTGTTTCATGAACTTCTTTCTCATCTTACTGTTTCTGTGCCCTTTCTGCATAGATTCCGCGCTCCCTTAACTCCATACTAAATGGTGCCTTCTTCCTTCCTCTCTTTATATCGCCTTTGTTGCGGATAGGAAGGCTTAACACTTTGACTGCGACGTTCGCCACCGGTGGTACACGTAGGTTATTTTCAAAATGCTGCTGACCGAACAGTAGTCGTAAATTCAATTTTCACAAATACTTAATCAAAGCTAAATGAAGGCACGATCCAGTAGTTCATATTTGGTATTTTCAAAATAGTTTACTAAAATTGACTTTAAATTTGGGTTTGGCATAGAACTTAATATTTAGTAGTCGCAGTCAAAGTGTTAAGCTAACTAATAATCTAATCTAATCTAATCTGCTCGCAATTTCTCTGCTAGAGCATACAATTTCACTGAGTTTTTTCATATAAATTCATGAGGGTGAAAAACGAAAATGAACGGAGTGTGTTCCCCAGGAATTTTGTAAATGTAGAAAAACATTTGCACGACTTTCGTCAACATTGAATTCGGTTCTTGAATCGAGGAGTAATATTAGCTGGCCGTTTACTTTCCCATGTTCGCATTTCCATCACCTTGAGTAGATGTACGTGAGTTGGTTATGATAATTCGAAGATGGAATGCGTCTTCATGGAGACCTGCTCGAGTGTGGCGCGTCGACGACTTTACGAGCTTGTTTGAAGTGAACAAATTTTTACACAAATTCTTTGGGGATCTAGCGTTCTACGTATGTTCGCCGTAAATGGTAGACATATTTCTGGCAAGATATTTTTGCATCGTCATGCAAGAATTGTGTTGCACGTTAACACGATTTTCTTTTTGATCTCCCACAGCTCACAGATAGTTGGAATACAGTATACAACCAGAGGGTGCATTTAGCCTAATTATGTATTCAAACTTGAAGCTCAAAATTCTTTAAAAGTTGAAAATATTCACTCATTTTGTGCAGAAAACTCATTTTTTAAACATTGGGCTTACGTCTGAATGTAGGCCTCGTAGAGACCATGTTGTCGATATGGCTTCAATAGCTCGATGACACATACATTACGCACAAGTCCGTCTGTTTGCGGTGAACGTGACTCGTACCGTTGCACCAATGATCCATTCCTGAAGCGGCGGCCCTGTGCATACTGAGCCGTAGCGGCCTTTAACGGGTCCTGCCATTAGATGGCCGTCGTCTCTCGGCAGTGCTTTTGGCTGTCCGTTGTGCAGATATTCGGACATAACTCGCACTTGTTAATCTCTCTACTTACTATTTTATCTAGACTTTACTCGCATCCCATAATGCATCGCTCTGTATTTCACATTTGTATCATCTGTCGATTTTCATTGCCTCGCTCTCGAAGGTGACCATAATAGTGACCATTCTGCTGAGTGTAATGTTAGTTTGTACTTTCTAAATGTCTCTTTTCGTGCCATGCGCAAATTCTTATATCTATTGAGATTATTTGTAACACGACTTTCTTAATTCATAAAAAAAGGTTTTCCTGAATGACCAAATTTCGATTTTCCAAAAAGTATTAAGGACTTCTGGCAAAATCAAAAATAAGTTCTTTTAATTCAACAGTTTGCGTGGTTGAGTTGTGTACACTTGAACAATTTTTTTACGCGCTTCCATTGTTGGTTTCGTCATGGCATTCGAACTCCAGTTCAACAAGTCTGGTTATTGAGCTTTAGCACGGTTCAAGCATTCAACATGAACGAATTCCTTGTATACAACTTACATTTTTCTTTAATACTAGATCTTTTGAAACCAAGTCGAGAAACATTTGAAGTAGGGATTATTTTAGTATTTAATTAAAGGATATCTCAGTTTCATTTTCATTGTTCGTCAGAGTTCGAAACTTAATAAATGTGACGTAATTTTTTTAACACAGAAACTCAACCACTGAGGGCAAAAAAACATGCAAACAAACGAAAAATAAATGTCTGTTTACTTAAACATTTATGAGTAAACTATAACATTCCAATACAAGCCTCTGCATAGTGTCTTCATTTGCTGTGTGTGCTGTGTGTGACAGGCTCATGCAGTCAACAAAACGTCAATCTTATTTCTTCGAACATTAATCACAATTTCCAAGCCGTCCTTTCTAATGGCTTCTCCCGTCACCGCGACTCGCTCCCTCCTCTCTCCCGAGTCAGACGAGTGCGTTTTTTCTTAGGCCGAGCTTGCAAGTAATGAAGAAGCGATGTTTCCTGTCGTCACTGGAGCATCGGGTGTGATCGGTCGATCGCGTCCCGCCAAACAATTGAATCTATCAGCCGCTCAAGCAGCGCGGAAAAACTCTTCTAGGAGAATGTGTAGCTTTCGCAGCCACTATTTTTGCGCACTCTCTGAGCTATTTTTGAGCGCGCTATTGCGACTATTCTCTGAGATTATTGAGGTTACATTTTTTTAATTCGTCGGTATTCGACGCTTGCATTGATGCATGTTGTAGCATGCACACACGTGTACACATTCACACGTACACGCGTACGTACATGAATGAGGTAGCCTCTTCCTCCTTTCACTGAGCTCCAACGAGGTGAAGTAGCGTGACACCGACCAGGTGTTTTCTGCCTGTCGCATGTCTCCATTCATTATGCTTAATTCCATTGCAAATTACTGATTAGATTGCCGGTGAAATAATCATGAATCTGGAATTTGTGGCACTCTTCCGTTATGAAAACAGTTATTTGCAGAAATCTTTGCTCAAAAATACCCTTGCCATCTAAATCTATGCACGCAATGTAAAATAAATTACTCTAGCGAAACGAGATGTGCTTCGATATAATAACGGCACTTGATTTGCTCTAAATTTTGATGGGTACCCGATGACTAGTCAGAAGACTTTTAACTTCGGCTGGTTTCATAAGAAATATCTCAAGTGCAATCTAATCTATACACGTAGTCTTCAAATGGCTAAGCCCTAGACCTTAACAGATCAATTTCATGCATGCTGAGTTCCAAATGTCCATCCCTTCGTCAACCTTCGACATGACACGTCACGCAATGCTTGTGGTTGACAGGCGAGTCGCATTGTCTTTATTCTATTGCACGGAAGACTTAATTCGTTCATGTTCTCTGACATCATTTTCAGTTTTCTACTGGAAAGATCTGAACGGCCCACCATTGAGGAAATTACGAGAAAAAAAAATGTCAGGCGAAATGTTTCTTTGCACGTACACTGATTATAGTCGTGGCTGCAATCAAAGGCACCAACTTACGGTGGAGAGCTTGATTTTTCGTCTAAGCTGCTGTTCTGGAAAGTCTTGCTGCATTACAAATGCAATTGAATTTTACAATGAAGCTCGCGGGTCGCACAGAAAAAATTTCCACAATCTTTTAGCATCTTTATTACATGTGTCAAATTATTTTCAGTCATATTCATTGATTTTATCTAGTATAAAACCTTCACCTTGTGAACATACCATTGTGTAAACCCTTATCCGTATAAAGTGAGACTTGATTATTCTTCAGTGTTATATTCTCGAAAGAACGAGCCAGTTAAAAATAATCTTTCAGTTGAATCATCTGTGAATAGCCTAATGCTATCTTGTCTTCGCAATCGATGGATGGAATATTCTCCTGCAGTCTATCCTCGCTATTGAACTTTTAATTTTTTCCTTTCTCATTGGAGACAGCTTTTGTTTTTGTGAATTAGCGTTCCCAGGGGGAAAGTGTAAGGTCCCGAACTGAAGTTTTGGTAGGTCTTTCTTCTGTTGAAATTGAAATTGTTTTTTGCGACAAACATTTTTTTTCTGCACCTGTTCTCTCGTTCCATCACCTTTCAATCTTGCTGTTCTTCTTTCCACTCTTGGGAACACCTTTGTTATAGTTAGACAGGCTCAAACTAGCTCATAATCTAACCGTGTTTTTAAAATTCTTGGAAATATTCTCACGTAAGCGTTACTATTATGAACGTACATGAGCGCACCTGAAGCACTTTGTATAATTTCGAAGCACATCGTGTGTCATTACATCATGCGTGCTTTACTCATCCTACAGAAGTTTTGTGAAGTTTAAGCCTTCCAAAGCGTGTCTGTGAAGTGTCTTAGATCTTCTTATAAGAACTCGTGGATCGTCTTTAAGTCAGATATGAAACGCACAATTAATTTGGAGAATTTCTCTCCGACACTCTCTCTCTACATTCTGGCCGCCAGTCACTATGTGGGTCAGCGTCGTTACGGAGACGAGTCTCGGTTGCTGCTAATGGTCTTAACTACCAAACACTCCTGGGACAAATCATAGACAACTCTGGCACGCTTCGAGAACGCCTCTCAAGATGCATGTGTACTTGGAGTACGTGCTTTCGTAGCAACTCCTTGGAGATACTTGTCTACTCTGAGACGTGAGCGCGAAGTACGTTGCTTCATTTTCTCTCGCTATACATGGTTGTTGTCTTTAAGAAAAATCGGAGTATTTGTTATTGCAAAGAAATTTATTTCTTTAAAACCGTTTTAGAGATTTTAATCAAGAGGTATTTGAGTCCCCCCACATTGTTTCCGAGATAATGGTACACGTATTGCAGTTGTTTTCATTCATGATGGACACTCGACTAGAAGCTAACGTCATTTGACTTCCGTCTTCTCGGTATGTAACAGAATGCGATTTTGGTTACTTTAAAGTGTTTTATTCATTTATGAAGTATAATTTTACGTAGTAACATCAAAATTTGACTGCCATTGACGGCATATATTGAACATCAAAGGGGGTTGAAATGCGCTCGAAAACGTAGATACAACGTATCTTAGAGTATTATACTGACACATACGGTCAAGAGCGAAATTATCTTTCACGAACTCAAATTATTCGTAATGTTTGCCGCATCTTACTTTCTAACGATAAAATTTTTCGTGTGTAGCAAATCATTTCCGTTCTGTGTTAACTCTTCACGCAGCGTAAAACATGTGTAGACGTTGTTAGTGGGACGTTGCTAATTTGTTACGTGTGATTCATTTTTGACAGTTATCTATTAAAATTAGATGAACTTTTACCTTTTTCCTCTTGTAGCTATCTACATCACTTTAGGTACTGCCAACGAAACAATTTCTAGTCTTCATAGATCATTGAAGATCTCGTCTTCAAAAGCGGAGTTAATATATTTCAGTCTCGCAATTAAGTGTTTATGAATTCGTCCCGTAGTTTTTAACTTAGTGACACATGCTTATTCAAGACTATACACAATTTGATAAATTAATTTAGTTATGCATCGTTGATATACTTTTTGTCTTGATTCTAAGTGCCTTCTCACGATGAGGCGGCCTTAATCCTAGAGAATCGTTTTTATAGAGCCACATGAAAACTTCTGTCTCGTAAACATTCATCTTCAATTTAAATGGTCGATATCCATAAAAAATCAACTTGTTGGGATAAGAGTACTGTATTTTGATTTAAAAACATGTAACAGAAGAGGGAGAAAGTGGCCCTGTCGTCATCACTTGAAAGAGAAAGATAGCTTCCAGCTCTGTTCCGTGGCAGACTACACTGGGCGCTACAAACCTCTTGGTTCTTTCCTCGGATGCTTCTATCTTACTTTCTCCTTAGCCTTGGGATAGTGATCGTCACTTGAGAACAGTGCACCGCACTTTTAAATTTGTTCTCGTTGAGAAAGTTGCAAGAGCGAAATTTTTCCTAAGGCCGAGTGAGGTCTTTCTAAAAGAAAATGTTAGCATCGTGAACCGGACACTCGCGTGGTGCTGCTCTGACCAGCAGGGATGAATTGTCTGTTCGTCGTTTGTGCGTTTTTTGAGCACAAGCAATATTGATTCTCGAAACCAGAAGAATGATCTTTTTCAAATAAAATTTGTTTATTTTTTGAGTTGAAGCACCTCTCAGGAGCATCAGATAGGCAATAGGTTTAGGTTAGTTGGATTTGTCTATCCTATGCTTCAGGAACTCGTCCCCATTGGGGATATACTCTTGGGTACCTTAGCTCATCGACTCTGTATCGTAGGCAAATGGGTAAGGAAACTGAAATATGAAAATGAGCACAAGATACTAAGTTGATCCTAAGAAATGATAATTATATTTCTATTTGATTTTGTAAAGAAGAGAGTAAAATCTCAGGGCAATTTTCATCAAATCGCGTCTTGTACGTAGTAATATAAAACTTTACGTTCAACGAGTGTAGAGAATCGTGCAGATTCACGATACTCCCGCTTGTTCGTGATGGGGAACTAATTTGCGGAGAAAATCGAATAGCCAAAAATATTAAACATTTTAACCGAATGCGAGTGATCTTGTTGTTTCGCATTCTTTAGTGACGACATCGACCAGTTAACTCAAAAGGTAGCTGTACTCTTTTTGACAAGTGACATTTTCTTAAAACATTACGTTCCGAGCACAAAATTCATGAATGGAACAAGCACAGCAGTGTGTCACAAGCTAATTCGACAACACCCATAAACTTTTGCGTAAGTCCGTATTTGCGAGATCAGGGCACCTAGGGAGTGTAATTGCTTCGTTTTGACACACCAGTTTATCAAAACCTCGGCGGATGCCCACACAATCCAATCGAAATGTAAATTTTGCACCCTTAAATGGCATGATCCTTTCGTGCTAAATGAACGCGCTGAGCTACTTTAGCACGGGAATCGTAAACTTGAAATCAAATTTTACAAAAAGAAATTATCATTGAACCATACTTATCTTCGACATACGAGGCAGAAAAAATCGAACATTTGTTCAATGACATAATAGAAGCATTCTTGTAGCTCAGCCAGGTTTAGAGCCCCGATGAAGGCTCTTTAACCGCTGTGAACAATGGCGTTCTCATTCACCAGATGTGGTTTTCATATTATTTCGAGTTACGATCAGCAGAACTTGAGACCAGCAATTTCTATGCCTCGCCTAGTACGAAGTAGTAGACTGCACGAGACAGCCACTTCCCGCGACGGCTCAACACTACTCTCACCTGCGCCAGTCGCTCGAGTTTCATTCCTCCTAGCTAAGACAATGAGAGAAAACAGCACGGATTGTCGCCTCTTTCTAGGCAAAGACGGTGGCAGCTTATCTCTTCATCAGTGCAATTGTGTTGGTGAAGCTCTTGTTGTTGACGTTCAACTTTCTCCCAATTTCTCATCAACACATTACTCGACGTGAATAGAAGCCCTCCGACACCACACTGAATGAAAAACAGTGTTTCGATCTAAACACTTTCAGGTATTGACTTGCATTGAATATTGATGCAATACAAGACAGTTCGCAAATGTCTTTCAAGTTTTTCATCACTTTCGCGTGCTTGTGCAATCGCTTTTATTCCATGACTTTTGTGAGATCCCTTGTATCGGAAGATTTATGCCTCAAATATCTAATGTTTCACTATACGTGCAGGCCCAGCAATTCGATGAAGATAACTACGCCCTGGACAGCGCATCGCTGCCAGCGGAACACAGAAGCGGCGCAGACTTCGGTCCTAACCTCATCCCGGCTGCCTCCGACAGCTGGCCTCTCGCCACACCCGACATGCCCAGCATAACCAACTTGCAGGTAGCCACGAACTCATTGTCTTTGCCTCATCATGCACTTCTTTTGTCGCTCTACAGCAGGGGTTCCCAACCTTTTTTTAGCCCTCGCAATCCTAAAGGGATTTCATTCAAACCTCGCTTCCCCCGAAATAAAAAGTGCCAACATATAGTCAATATGCTATTACTTAATTAAGTTAACTTTTCTCGCACCTCCTGGAATATCGTCTCGCATCCCCCAGGAAGGGCGAGCACCCCAGGTTGGGAACACCTCTATAAAATGAGTAAGATGGTCTGTGTAAAATTGTAGTCGTATAACCCATGCATTTCGGAATGTCTTGCCAATACATTACTCGTAAGTCAGCCTTCAATTCCTAATCTGTGTAATTTTTTCAAATTTTCCTGAAGGAAATGTGGAACGGAGTTGCCAGTACTCAAATGTCAGCAGCCAATGTCGTGGCGCTCTCTATCTCATCTTGGTTTGCAACGACTCTGAATGAAACTTGTGTATCCATACAGGAGCGACTAAGACCACTTTAATATGCTAACTTAGTTTTTCGCAGTTACGGTAATCCAATTCAATTGAATAAATAAGAACTGTAATTCAAATACTCTCGGTGTGTTTTACGTAGAGAAAATTAGACCTAAATTCGCGGCCATAAAGGCTTTTGTTTATTCACTTTTACGCCTTGGAAGAAAACTGCTAGTTAAATTACTTACTATATAACTATCATGGTAGAGAGCAGAAAACATGGTAGTATTCACGTAATCCCTAAACTCATGTTATTTTGCAGGTACAATGCGACAAAACCTACATGCGAGTTTCAGTGGAGTTTGATCGACCTTTCCACGGCATGATCTTCAGCAAAGGATACTTCAGGTGAGCGGTGATTATTTTCAGCGTGTCTTTGTGTACTACATGCTGTCGAATTCTGAGGAAGTGGCACTTGTTTGAAATGAAACACAGTGAGCTATTTCTTTGGTGTCGTTCTGACTAAGGCTAGGCAGTGTTAGCACTGATCACGAGTCATTTTCAAAAGTGAAAAGTTCCTATGAAGCTAAATAATAGCTCTTGCTTTCTACGCGCAGTAACACTGGTATATCTATGCGTAAGTTAAGCGTAAATACAAAATTTTTGGTACGTGAAATTTCGAACGAATAAGAAAAACAAACCTTACGCTAAAGTCGTCAAGTTAACATCTGATTTTAAAAGATAAATTGTTTTAGCTCATCTGAATAGTATAAAAGAACATAAAGCGAGAACTTGACGAATAAATGCAACTCTTAAAATGGCGCAAATTTATTTTTAAAAATAACGACCCATGTTGAGGAACATTTCCTAAGTTATTTTTTCTTTCTTTAGTGATCAAAAACTAGAACCTCAAATATTTTCAGACGACGAGGGCTTCCACAGTAAATAAAGTCCCCCAGTGTTAAGGGCTCTCGTCCTTTAAATTATGTCTGAGAAAACAATTATCTGATAATGAAGAATCCTATTATCGTTTATTGTGACATAGCTCATGAGCCATTTTTGAATAGGTTTAGTTTTCAGTTTCTCAGTTCGTGTCCTGTTGAAAAGAATTATAATAACTTACAGTGCCACAAGTAATATTTTTAATGTAGCTTGTAAAACTGGAAAACTTTGCATCAACTTGCGTAGTAGCGGACAACGGTTTTATTTAAATTCCGTTCCGAAGAGATTTTCTAAAAACTAAGCATTTATGTCGTATAGTCGTTATAGGTCTCTATTTCTTTTCATCGTAGGCTAAAGTTTTGAACTACTAATGATCTTCTCTTTGCGATTCGTGAAATTTACATATTAAAAAGCAGTACGTAATTAAGAGTAACTGGCGTCCGGAGTTGCCGTAGCCATATAGGTTAGTTTATATATTTTGAAAACACAGCATCATCAAAAATCTGCTACACACTTACGAAGTGGGCGGCAATAATACGCCCACTTGATCCATGTGAATCACCAGGTTGATAGAAATGAAGTTATACGCTTCATCACAAAATTATAATGGTCGTGTTGCTTCCTGGTTATAAATGCTTATATCATAGTGCATTTCCACTAGAACTCTTACAGTGGAGTAGGCCTTAGGACTCGCGACTTCAAACTAATTTACAACTCTTAACTTGTGTTGCAGCGACGCTAGCTGCGTTCACCTTCGTCCAGGCTCGGGGACCCTCCACGCCCAGTTCGATATCTACCTCAACAGCTGCGGCATGAGCAGCTCTTCTAGTGACGGCAACTACGGACAGCCAACTCCGTCCGGCACATTCATCGAGAATACAGTCATCATCCAATACGATCCACTCGTGCAAGAGGTGAAGCTCGATGGTTTTGTTGTTTATTACTGGAATATAAACGTTATTCGGTGCTACCATAGCGTGAAGTCTACCGCCACATATCGCCTACCCAGGTGCAGTTTGAGATGTACAAATTAAGCCTTCATCTTTAAATTAAATGTATGGAAATGAGTAATCTCCATTGGTAACCTAACCTCCCGCTCTAGTCCTAGCTAGTGTTAGATATCATGCTATAGCACCACCCGTTCCTCCTTTGCAGGGTATTTGCAATGAAAATGTCCGATAACAGCCTATAACTAGCGGTAACTTGTGGGAAGTGTTTCACTGTGAACCATTAAAAGCCATATTTACACTTTAAACCGAATGAACTCTTTTACGGCATCAGGCGAATTGCACGCCAAAATAACTGACCCTTTACTGACCTTCCAGGTGTGGGACGCTGCCAGGAAGCTCCGGTGCACCTGGTACGATTACTACGAGAAATCTGTCACATTCCGACCGTTCCAGGTGAGAATTGTTTTTCATTGTCATTGATTTATTTAGAATTAAATATAACTGCATAAAATTATTATTTATTTTCTAAGTAAAAATTTGTCTCAGAAGTCTAAACCTGTGAATCTGAAGGGCTATAGACTTTCTGGATTGTTCAGTACAACTGGATTCCAGTTAAACAAATGGAATTATCCAAAGAAATAAAACAGGACTATAAATGAAGATAAACGGTTAATGTATGAATCCTTAATGAACTGATCACAAATATGTTACACTCTCTTGAACAAAACCTGTTAGCATCGAGGTATTTTTTGAGAGGGGCTAGAACGCAATGCATCAATCTCATTTGTACTTCCATTTCAGGTTGACATGTTGAACGCTGTCACGGCTAACTTCCTGGGCGACAACCTCCAATGCTGGATGCAAATCCAGGTTGGCAAGGGGCCATGGGCTTCCGAGGTGTCTGGTATCGTCAAGATTGGTCAGACCATGACCATGGTTCTCGCTATCAAGGATGACGAGAACAAGTTCGACATGATGGTCCGTAACTGCGTAGCCCACGACGGAAAGCGCGCTCCCATTCAACTTGTGGACGACCTCGGATGTGTCACGAGACCCAAGATCATGGGCAGGTTCCAGAAGATCAAGGACTTCGGTTCATCAGCTTCAGTTGTATCCTACGCTTACTTCCAGGCCTTCAAGTTCCCAGACTCGATGAACGTTCACTTCCAGTGCGTTATTCAAGTGTGCCGTTACAAGTGTCCTGAGCCCCAGTGCGGCGGAGGCGGCATTGCCGGACCTGGATACTCGGCAGCAGGAATTGGTGGTCCTGGATTTTCGGGCGCTGGAGGATTTGGAGGACACTTTGGAGGTGATCCAAGCTTTGCAGAGTACGCTTCTGGCTCCGCTCCACAGCCCGCTGCCCTGCCCGACCCAAGAACACCCAACAAGGAACCAGATACGCCCGTTCCTGAGCCAAACAGAGTGCTTGCTGAAGAGCAGCCGCATCCCGTGCCTGTTAACATCGAGCTTCAACCCAACACGCTATCCATCCCTAAACCGAACAGGGTTTATCCTGGCGTGAATCGACAGGGTGTCGACAGCACCTTTGCAGGTCGCCCCAGGTCGGTTAATTTCGACGATGAGGAAGATACAGTCACAGAAGAAGTCGTTGAAGAGCCTAGCGTCGTCCGACGAAGAAGGTCAGTCGTAAGGATTTACAAGCGCGCCGCCCAAGAAATGACAGATGTAAGCACAGAACGAGTTATCCAGGTAGTAGCTCCAGGGGACGTAGCTTTTAACCTCAACACAGCCAACGAGACTGTAGTAGTGTCCGAGTTACAAACTGATCCTTCCAACATTTGCATGTCGACAGCAGGGTTTGCTGCTGGTTTGATCATGCTGCTTCTCGTACTTACCGTAGCCTGCTTAGTCGCATGCTTCCTTTACACGAGAGTACGAGCTTTCAACTATAAAAATTCTGCTGCAGCTCCTGCGTTTATGCCCGGTTTTGAATCTCCTGAATATGTCAAAAATCCTGCAGCCAAATAAGCCAAAACTTTTTATTTAACCATTTTGTATATCAGTCGATAGCCGGTGATGCACTGCAACTGGCCGATACGAAATTTTGTCTTCATTAAAGGAAATCCTTGTAATCAAACCTATAATATAATAAATATAGACTCTGAATTTGTTCACGCTAAATGTTAATTCCATACCAAGTTGAAGGAAATTTAGTAAATTTGCACCAAGATGGAATATAATTATCTAGCATCTAGCAATGACGTATTGGAAATGTTTTAAACATTGTGAGCTGTAGGAATTTAGACAAGAATGCCCTCTTTTGGACCAGTATAAGAAGCATTATGTCATCTTGTATTAAGGCTAAACACAGGAGTCGCATTGTAGCGGCTCGTAGAACGTGTGGTATGTTAGCGTGCAGGAGACTTGCTTCTTTTGTTCTCCTGTAAACTAAACCAAAACATCTTTCTTGCTTCCTTAGTATCTATGCAAATGTAACTTTCTCGTTTCCAATCATTAATTCATATCACTAACCTGAAAATAGGCATTGCATATCATCGTCACGTCATTCCCTAACACCTACTTTGCTGCTGTCATCAGATTTTTATTCTATTTATTACATAGCGTTTAAGTATGTATGCGAGTTGGGAGACCACAAGTTATCTTGTTGAGCTGTTATATTAATTTTAGGCCCTCTTGTGCTAGGCTACGAATGTGAAAAATTTCGTGGAGCATTTAGCTCGCTAGTAGTATGTGAACATTTGATATGTAAAGATTAAGAGTCTCTCTGTGATCCGTCGAGTGAGCAAAGCAATAGTTTTGCAATTGTACTCGTTTGAATCAAACGGTACTGTTTCAATGAAGTACAATATTTTCAAATAACTTGATTTCATAAAATTTTTGAAGAAATTTAGGAACAGGCCACCTCTGTATCATACACGGGTTGAGAAAGTTAAATGCGACTTTTCGCGAGATCGTCAATAAATGTTTGCTCGCTGAATTAAAGTGGGGAAGAATTCAAGCGTAATATGATTTTGAACATTTTATGTGTGTAATTTGGCGGGATCTTCAATTTCTATCCCAATTGTACCACCAGAGGCACCCGCAGCCAAGTATTGATAACGAGCCAAGTATTAACAGCGTGATTGTGGCTTTATTACTTGAATGCTCAAGTTACCTTAATAAGAGACGGGACTCCGACGTGATTTATCTTTTGTAAATAACAAAGAGATTATCGTATATCTTCCCGTCCAGACATATTTATTTGTAAATCAATGTGATCATGCAATAAACAATCACTTCATGCGTTTCTTTTACTTAATTTTTACAACCATGTTGATACATAATACCACACATGTTCCACCATTATTGTGGTTTACAATTCATCGAGAATAGAAGTACACAACTTCAAACAAAAAATAATCCAAATGAGTTTTTATCTGTGTTAATGAATTCTCTAAATATTTCAATGAATTTAAGAAAGTACCGTGCTACACTGTAGCATGTATAAAACGTATGAAGATCAATTGTTAAAAAAATTGAAAAGTCAACGAACAAAAAAAAACAAGCCTTACAACTCCGGGGAAGTCTGGGCCTCTGCCTCTGGCCGCGAACAATACCGCTCCAAAGAACCAGTCAACTCCACCTACAAGAAAAAAAATTACTCAGTAAAATGTTTTTCAGAACAAACTAAAATCACGAGAAGTATACGTAATTTTACACTACTTAAAAGAAGAAGAAGAAGAAGAAATCTTACACCAACATTTATTTTCTGCCAAACGGGCTGATCAAGTTAAGCTGATGCTCTTAGACTAAAGTGAATGAACAGAAGTGACTTCAAGGAGAGAAAACTACTGCGTTCTTAATGAGAGCAGAAAGCGTGTAGCATTCTCACACACGAGCACCACCAAAAACTGCTTTTCCCTACCATGACGGTCGTTTCTGACATACCAAGGCAAATACACTGACTACGAGTGGTAATTTACCAAAACTGGTTACGCTCGAAAATATTACAGTACGTCGGTTCTATCCACACATGTCACACGTTCAATGACGAAATTTCCTCTCTCAATCCCATCCCAACTTATTTCTTTATTGCAGTCATTTCTCCTTAATTCGACCAGTCAGACACTAAAGCTTCATACTCTATGAAAATTTAACCAAAAGAAGAACACTACACACTCCCTTGAAGGAAAAAAGATTGATTGAAGTTTCCTTGCCTCAAGCTCGGGACCTCACATTCCCCCTGAGAATGCTAATTCCCATAGATACAATAGCTGTATACTCTTGAGAGGTTTTAATAAAATGACGAAATTAAATTACTGAAAGACAACAACCTATTAACAATGATCTCAAGTATTTTTCAGGTACAGAAACAGACAAGAAAACAGATTTCAAACACTGAAACTCCCAAGGGAAAAATGATCAGAAACCAAAGGAAGAACAGAAGCACAATAACAACTGCAGAGTACAGCTAGGAAGATGAGTGAAAAGAAATGAGCAAAGGATACCATAGAAGCACCCATAACAACTGCAGAACACAACTAAGGATGACACAGAAGAACCCATAAACACCGCAGAACAGAGCTAGGAAAATGACAGACAAGAAATGAGCAAAGGATGCCACAGAAGCAGCGACAGCTAGGACGTGAGGTCACCTGGTGAGCTGCGAGGTGCTGCGTGAGCCGCTGCTGCTGAGCCCTGAGAGTGTTAAGCAGCGTGCCCCGCATGAGCGGCAGGGAGGGCAGCTCTGCCGCCTGCTTCAGCTCCGACACGGACAGCACGCGGTTCTCTACCACCACCGCCAGGATTGTGAAAGACGGCAGTCGACGCTCCAGCATCAGCAACTATAAAGGGATTTTTCATACAAAATGTAAATGTACAAAATGTTAATGTACTAAAGTGTAAATGTACGAAAGTGTAAATGTACAAAGTGTAGATGCACAAAATGTAAATGTACAAGGTGTAAAATTAGGCATCAAATCTAGGAGATCCAACTTAATGATCAATCTAGTATGCCCCTAGGTTAAGTAAATTAGGTTAAACATAACTGTACACCTTAAAATAGCGTTGATGGTAGGATGCCCTACAAGTTGCTGAACTTGTTCAGACCCACAGGTAGCTATACTCAAGTGTGTTCATTGCACCAGACTTAAGATACCATCTACTGCTGTTTCGCTTGTGGTAAATAAATGGTTTTAAAATGTTCCCATTTAAAAGATAGTTCCCATTGCACACTATTTGAGATAAGTATTTCTCTTAGTTTACTTATTTGAAGACATAATTGTACTAAAAGTGCAATGCTAATCTTGTTTGTTATCTTGCTCATTTTATTTTATCCGAGCGCGAGTTGTGTCAAAACGAGCGTGACTACATGTTGAGAGTGTGTAAAATTTTCAATTAATTGCCACGGCTTTCAGAAATAGCTCAGACCTATCCTTCACAGCTACTAAAAGGTAGAAGAAATGTCTTGGGATGCTTTTAAAAGTTGACTCCATTCATCAGGTGAAAACAGAATATAGTTAATATTAATAATACATGCATGATGTATTATTGACATCAATTGGAAACATTAAGGCAACAACCTACAGCATCAAAAGCAGACAAGGGACTACATTAATACAGTGTGCTATAGGGTAATAGTCAGTAAGGAGGTCTCAGACTGTTTACCTACCTAAAAACGAGCAAATTTTCACGGGGATATCCCATAACACAATCACTTCATTTACACTTTTTCAAAGGCATTTAGCAACAAATATTGAATCACTAAATGAACAAAAAATATGAATAGAAGATACTCCAAGTTAATAACGTGTAGATTAAGAACGTGTAAAGGAGATAACTCTAGAGGGATAACTGCATCCAAAAAGAAAGCACACCAACTAGACAAGTTGTGTACAAAACATAGGTAAATGAATGGATGCTAAAACTTCACTTACCTTCTTGAAGTCCTTGTCATAAGCAACAATGTTGGTAGTGTGCTGTGAATACAATGGCACTAATCCATCGTACTTGGTCCCAGTGAAAGCCAGCTGTGCTATCTGAAATGGTAGCAAGTTAGAAATTCAGTGTGCCCCTTGAGAGAAAGCAATAGTAGAAATTTGCTAATTAGTTATAACAGGTTCAGAACACTAAGGTAAAATTCACGAGAGAAAATCTTTGCATCACCTTCACAGGCAGTCTGAGATTGGCTGGCACAGTAAAATAACAAACTTACAGAATAGTTGCAATAGCAGTCAATTTACAGATAGATTTGCAAAAAAAAACTTGTCAAGACAACAAAATTGCACAAATTGAATGAAGTTATCTTTCACACTTCAAAAATTAAATTTAAAATTTCTCAAGACCCTTACCAATGGAAAAGTGTGGCAAATTCGGCCAAAAACGGCAGAGCTCCAAAGAAGGTAGCACTAGGAGCTGTAAAATTATATTCTTCTAAAAACACATTATGTTTACAAAAATAATATCAGCTCCAATTTCAGATTTTGCAGAAGTTTTGGAGCTCATGAGATCCAAATTCTTGTTGAAAACTGCTTGTAAAATGCTAGTTTGTGATCGACATGTTCTTTACAATCACAATCTTGTTTTTATTATAACTTTTGTTTCAGTAACACAGTTTGCATTTTGATTTTAGATTTGGTATCAGAATATGATGAACATTGCAATGTAAAGCACACATTTGTGCACACTTAATAATCTAATCTACTTATGGATCTGCCACATTTTGCCATTTATTTTCACAGTAGAAGGGTCTTAGATAACTAGGCCACTCATAACCAATTCAATCAGGTTCTACTACCAATTTGAGCAAAGAGGATGCAGGTATATTTAAAACTCAACAAAAAACTAATAATGATACAAAACACTTTATATGATACTACTGATAAGTACATTGAATGCAATTTTGACGTACAAGATTAGGAGCAAAGAATTAAACAAACCACGTAACTTCATGTCATATCATTTCTCAAACATGTTTTGATTAGTAGCAATGAAGCTCACTCATATTTATTGGGAATGTTCGATTAATTTAAATTTTAATGCTAATCAGGCAGTACAACTCATGCATGGCACCAACAAACACTGCAGTCTGCTACGGTTATCATCTGTGCCAAGGAAAATTTTGAAATGCAAGGCTCTCACATTTGCAAAGATGTGATTACAAAGACATGCAGTACTATGACTAATCTTAACCCATACAAGTAAAATGCTCATGAGTTTCCTGTATTGCAGAATCATTAAATTTCTCAAAAATTGTGATCCCAACAAACTATGATTCCTGTGCAACATATTTTCCCAGGTTGTCCGTTAACACATATATAAGTCAAGTCCCCAAGACTTAAATGCAGCAATAATTCACACAATGTTTTGCAGAAAATTTTTATAACTATGGATAACTTGTGAAAAAACTTTAAAACTGCTTCAACATTGATGGTTACAGCTCAAGTGATAAGAGTTTTAAACCATTAAAAAAATTACGTTCAATATATTCTACACTTCTTTAGTCTTTTGTATCATTATTAATTTTTTTTTAGCAACATTTAAAGTCAGACATTTTTACTGATTCTTGCTGAACTAATTTTGAAATATGTTCTTCCTGGCAAATATTTTCTAAAAAATCATATTCACAAAACAGCTAACAAGATAGTTAATTTTGTCCTTTATTAAAACCTACAAAAAATTGGGCAGAGAATGTTACCCATTGTTGAAACAAAACACAGCGTTTGAATTTTATCCTATGTTATAGGTGAAACCAGAGCATGGTCAGTGACAATGAAACAATTGTTATAATGAAGAAACAAGACTATCAGAGTTCAACGAGTATATAGGTAATACTCAAACCTCAACCTGAATGTCGTTGCTTGTATAAGACAGAATGTTAGATTGCGTCTCTTACTCAGCTGACTTATCAAGTTAATTAGGCCAGGTGTGACATCGCAAAACAAAAGCATTGGAATAAGATTGCAATGGGAAACAAAATACCAGTTCAGATAACTAAACAAAATAGTAAACATTATTATGGAACAGAATCAATATTACTTTAATGGGAGATGGAAAATTTGAAGGAATAGATTAAAAGTCAGCTTAAGCCTTCTTAACCATAATAAAGGTGTCCAATGAGTGGATAGAGAAAGGCACTATTCAGTCTAGAGGTGAAGAAGCACAATCTGTGCACAAGGTGCGTACACTCACAACGTCCATTGCGCATAGAAACAGCGAGTTGAGGAACTTTATGAATGAAAATACAAATTGAAAATCAAGTTGTAGGTACTGAAAAAGAGGACAGCATTGAACAAAAAAAAGATGGTCCCCAACAAAACAAAAACCTATTCTATTAAAGCAAAAAGACCTATCAAACATTTGGCTAAGAATCTTAGATCTTAGGAAGAATAAGTTACAAAATATGAGAAGAAACCAATTAAAATTGCATTGCAAAGAAAAAATGAAACCAAATAAAGGTAGATAGTCATTATGAAGGTATTGGCCTATATGATGCCCACCTTCAACCTTCCTAACTGCCATGTGAGCCACCGGTGGTACTTGGAGGGAATTTTCATGGTGCTGCTGACCGACCAATAGTCACAAATTCAATTCTCATAAGAACATAATCAAAGCTAAATAAAGATACAATCTAGGTAGTATATGGTGTTTTCAAAATTGATTATCAATTTAAGTTGAATATTAAACTTTAGTTTAACCTATGATGGTTAACATGCTAGAAAAATCAAAGTGAAGAAGACCTTATTCTAAATTATAATTCTGAATTTGTAATCTCTTATAAAACAATAAAATCTATCCAAGTTAAATCTAAAAATATTACTATGATTAAATGCATTGACTGCAGTACAACCATCAATTGCAGTAAATTAGGACACAAACTCCTATGGGAAAATGTTTAAAATAACTGAAGTTTTAAACAAGTAAAAACATTAGTTACTCACAGTATTAGGATAATATAGATATTTCATGTTGTTCCTGTGGAGCTGCACCCGTTGCTCAAATAGCTCATCAGCTTTGCAGGGGTGGAAATGCGCAATGGCCAGCATTTCTCCAGCCTCAACTTCTTCAAGAAATTCACGAGCCAAAATCCTTTCAAAGGGAGATTCCTGATTGATAAGAAAAAACCGTTAGACAAAAGTATGAATAACTTAAGTTCTATCAAATTTTCACAACCAATATTTCTATTATTTACCACTTGAGCTCATGAAATGAGTATAGTATTTGGCATAGTTGAAGTTTATTAACTTTAAATTTGAACTGAAGACTGGAAATAGCTCACAGTCCATAAATAAAATTTGAATCCATAATTATGGTTTTGATCTAAAACTGGATTATTGGAAAAAATAACTCAATTATTGCATCAAATTTGAAACCAGTCATCTCAAAATTTACGGGTACACCTGTGTGAAAACAATGTATCTTTAAATTTCTAAATTATAACAGTAAGAAACAGAAAACCAACAGAAATTCTATGGCTTTATGAAAGCTGAAAATTTATTCATCATGGCAATCACACTAAACATTTTTCAATAGCTCATTAATTTGAGATGAAGTGCACCAGTTTCCTCATATGCAGTTCTAAGGCAGTTGTGTTTTCAGTCACTCAGTCATCTTGCAGAAGCAATTGAATACAAAACCACATTATGTTGTTCCAGTTCAGGTTTCTGCTCAATTACAACAAGAATTCAGAGATCATATTCTTCCTATAAATAACAAAAACATGATGCTAAAACATACAGAAATATGGTACAAGAAATATCCTTCAGCTTGCTGCTACAGTTTGATGTTCTATCTACCACAAAGTGAATTAAGACTTTTCCTTGGTCAAAATCAGGAAAGCACATTGTAGTGCATGTCACATTCTGTGGAGACTTCTAGAAACAAATTTCAGCATACTTTCTGTTCTCTATAACAAAACAAATTAATTGGTTCATCAGAATTTCTGGTTACTTAAAGGTGATTTCTAGGCACTTATCAGATATTGTAGAGACCAAGCATTTGGTTGACAATGGTAAGGCAATATTGCATCATCATAAGATGAAAATGAGCTTAAAACATCTCTACTATGTTAAAAAAAATCTAGTTGGGAACATCAAAGCACAAATTAACTATTTAGTTACCACACTGTTTGATAATACATTAAGTATTCACATAAATATACAACAGTGGAGCATAAAATCCATGCATGACTAAGGTGTTTCAACATACTATTTTCAGCTGCCAAAGCAAACTACTTTAAATTCTCTCAAGACAATTGATGCTACAATTTTCCACTCTACTTTCAATAAATTACTTCAACTTTCCACAGCTTCCAATTGAATGCCAAGAAATAAGCTTTAAAAACAATAAATCTTGAAACTTGTATTGATGAGCTGTAGAAAAAGCAGGGTAAGCAGAATGCAGTTGCTCTCAAGTCAAAATTTCAGAAAAACAGTACAAGTGATCTCTGTCCTTGTACATAAAAGACAATATTAGCAAAAGAGATGGAAAATTGAAACATGTGACCTAACATCTGAGTTACATGAGGACAAAACAGCATCGGGAAAATTCAAAATTAGTCGCATAAAAATTGTTATGATCCCTTTCCAGCAATCTAGTAATACCCTAACTAAAGTAAAAGAAGTCCCATAAGTTAAACAGTTCAGAGACAAAAACATTTCTAACTTTCAAGTAAAACAGTAAACTAACTTACCTCCTGTTTTTTGATATATTTATTTTTTACAGCATTGATGCAGGTCTCAGAAACTGGAAGCCCTTCTAGTGGAAACTTGAATTTTTCCTGAGTCAGCTCAAGGACCAATGCTCTTTGCTTGTGGGGAATTTTAGCTCGTTTTATTTCAAGAGGATTTCTCCATCTTATGGACTGAGCCAAAGGAATTTTCACTTCAAGAGATAAGGCATTTTCAATGCCATTTTTACTTTTCAAAAATTGGTGGGGTTGTAATGAGATAGCACTTGAATAGTGATAAAATCTAAACAAAATGTTTCCATTTTTCACAGTATTGAGGATCCTACTCTGAGCACGGAACATAATGAGTTTGTCTACTAGGTATTACAATGACAAAAAGTACGCAATTTCATCTGAAAATTAACTTTGGAGATTTAAGTCACAAAATAATTATATTAAAGGTTGAACTCACAGTAATGTCACACTTCTAAAATGATATTTTAAAAGAATTACTTTACAAGCTCATGCATAAAAAATTCAGGATTGAAATATGGGTATGTTTGGGTTATCTGTCACCATTAGTTTAGGGGAAAAATGAAAAATGCAATTGTTTTATGAATATTGAACTGATGTCCTAGACACAATGAATGGATTTTTAATGTGAGAAGGTATACTTGTTGATTTATATTTATTTCTAATGCAATTCATCTACTTTCCATGTATATACAATGAATCTCTGGGACCTTCTTCTTCAGTTCTTGGAATGTCCCAGAGATTCAACAAAATAAAAATTACAAATATTAAAAATTGATAATAATTTAATTAAGCTAACCTAACCTTAAATCTAAGAAAGTCATAAATTTAAAGTGGTGACAAATAACCGTAAGTACCAAAATATGCATTTGATATTCTTGAGAGATTCATTCTTAAAAGAAATATCAATTGCAAAAATGTACTTTATTTGGTTCATGGTTACTTGTCTAATGCATAACTACTGTTTATCAAGTATGAGAAGCATGGCAGGACATCAAAAAGCATATATCTAACTGTAACTAACTTAACTGAATATCTTAAGGAATACAACGTGGCATTTATGCAAAAATCTAGCTAGTAGATGCAGCTGTGCAATCGTTAGTTTTTGTTCCAAAAAATACCTATATACTAAATAGAGCACTTGTTAGAAGAAGCCACCATCTTCTAAATTTATTACTTATAAACAGCGTGAGAAAATACATTAAACCAGAACTTACAATGTATTCTAATCATCATTGAATATAAATATACTACAGTTTTGCCATTAACATGGGCACACATTTTAATAGCCAATATTGATGAAAATTTGGAAAGAACAAGTGCATATATACAAGAATTAGATGTCAAAATCAATTTAAAAATATAGGCCATATATAGTAAACCTAGTAGTTTTTCAGGAACTTGAAAACGAAGAACACAGCACGTAGTGAAATCATTCTAATTTTATTTCCTTTTTTACTTACCTAATCTAAAAAAGTGAAGAAACTAAGAAACTAGTAGTCCTATTTTTCCTAAACGTTTTGGAGTCCAGCTCCATCATCAGTAAATAAAATCTGAAATTTACAATGCAAACGGTTAAAAATGCAATGCTATTTCAAGTTTTTTTTCTATTCTACAAGTAAATGAGCTAAATGTAAATTTGCAAAGGAAATGAACTGGTGGCATTATTAAGAACCGGTTTGTCTTTAGCTATGTACAATGATTCTAAAATTCTCAAATCCAAATCATTAGAAGCAGAACATAAAATTTAGAACTCATCCTCAGACACACGGGCACTGCACTGCTCCGCATGAAGGCGGACAGAAGAATGACCGGGCTGCGTAAGTCGATTCCCCGTTCTAAAGCTCGGTCATTCGATTCCCCGGGCTGCGTACGCAGCCCGGTCATTCTTCTGTCCGCCTTCATGCGGAGCAGTGCAGTGCCCGTGTGTCTGAGGATGAGTTCGAAATTTTATGTTCTGCTTCTAATGATTTGGATTTGAGAATTTTAGAATCATTGAACATAGCTAAAGACAAACCGGTTCTTAATAATGCCACCAGTTCATTTCCTTTGCAAATTTACATTTAGCTCATTTACTTGTAGAATAGAAAAAAAACTTGAAATAGCATTGCATTTTTAACCGTTTTCATTGCAAATTTCAGATTTTACTTACTGATGATGGAGCTGGACTCCGAAACGTTTAAGAAAAATAGGACTACTAGTTTCTTAGTTTCTTCACTTTTTTAGATTAGGTATGTAAAAAAGGAAATAAAATTAGAATGATTTCACTACGTGCTGTGTTCTTCGTTTTCAAGTTCCTGATGAACATTCGTAGTAGTTTTTCACGCTATAATCAAGATAAATATTGGTCATTAATGATTTTAATGTTGTCAACGATTTCAATAATTTTGTTGCCACATATGGGTAATATGGTACAATTGAAGACATTTTACACAAATGACATTGTGCTTGCAAATGCTAGGTTTTCGAGATCTTTAACTTTGAAGTTATAGGAACGTTGTTCATAAAATTATACAAACGGACACGTAAATAAGCAGAAATACGGTTTTGACACTACGATAGGTAAGGTTAAGTTAGGTTAGTTAAACAAACTAATCTAAACTAACCGAAGTAAACCTAAAATACTTTAACGTAACTTAGCCTTCCCAAGGCCGATGTCTCCGGCATCCGCGAAGCGCCGGAAGAGCCATATCGAAATCGCCATTCATGCTATTCTTACCTGAACATTATTTTTGCTATACACTATCTTCAAAACTAAGCATTTGCAAGCCCAACGCCATACGTGTAAAAAACGTTTTAAAATGTCTTCAATTACCTAGATCTCACAACAAAATTTTGAAAATTGTTGACAACATTAAATTCAATATTGACCTAAATATCATACAAGCTTTAACAGTAAAATGAAGAATTTAAAGATTTGAACAGAACAAAATATAAATAAAAGATGGCTCATTAAAAGGTGGTGCAAGTGCAACTTCAAATAAACTTTTTTTTCTAAATTACATAGATTTTCATTGCAGGATTAAGTAGTGAATCAATATAATTATTAAAATAATATCAATCTGTGCATGAAAAGGGAATTAGGTAAATTTAATTTTAGTCTGAACACTATTTCACACTAAACTTGAGCACTTGACCAAGTATCTACTCTTTAATGTCCCCACTAAATGGCTAAATGAAAGCCAACCTTAGTTTAGTTTTCTAAATGCCTTGGGTTATGCTCTAACATTAAAATTGTGCAATTGGAGAGCAAGTTCCCATTTTAAATTTATACAAAACTTTGGTAGCCAAGAATTGATTCTCAACTCTCTACTAGTTCAACACAATTGAAGCAGCCCATTATAATCAACAAATGAATCTAACAAGCACCTGTGCTATAGTAGGCATAGTTAGCTATACTCATTTTTCATAAAGGTTCAATATTAGATGCACAGTTAAGGATAATGCCAGCTAATTGCTTACTGTTATTTTACCATCAATCATTCCAATTAAGGTTTCCATTGCTCATCAGTCATATTTTCAAATTTTAGTTCAATGTTATCACTTCGTAAAATATTTTCGATAACACTGTAACTTTTCTACGGGCATTACTAGTTGAATGCCCTCTACTACCCCCTGGCAGAAACATCACAGGCTTCTTCTTCTTCTTTATTGGGGATCCGGAGGGATTTTGAAAGTTGTTGGACTTCTTCAGTAGAAATCCGTGTCACCTGACAGCTTGTCCTTCAGCAGCATCAGCAGGGTTTGGCAAATCCCCCAATACTGCAACACTTTTCTCTTGAGTCCTCAATATTGCTGGACCTCTCAAGCTGCCATCTGCAGAAGCTGACAGCTTATTGTTTCAAGATAAATTTGTTAGACACAGATGTTACACGGTCAAATTTGAGACATTTATAGTTGCTTACATTTATTAGTGGCACCAAGGAAGTTTACCAAGGAGCAGAGAACTACAAATTGTACACGTGATTGATATTCACCAAATCCTAAGATATTTTTAAGATTCAATTTTTCAAATGATACACATAAATGTAGTCTGGCAGCCTCATATTGTGGACAGCTGAGCAAAAAGTGCTTAATTGTCTCTGAAACACCACACTCAGGGCAGAGAGGGCTTTGAAGCAAGTTAAATCTACTCAAATGAGAAAAAACACCAACATGAGCAATTCTAAATCGGCTAATAATACACTGAAATTTTCTTGACATGGCACCACCCATTTTGAACTTAGGTCTGCTACACAACTCATAAATGAATCTTCCCTTCCCCGATCCCCTCACTTGATTACCCCAACACTCACTCCAGTAGTCCAACATTTTGTTTTTCAGTTTGCTAACTTGCTCCACATAACTAAGATACGTGAGTACTGATTTACAATGTTGGTGACCCATTTTTGTGCATCGGTTCGCTATCTCATTTTCCATTATGCCTGAATGAGCAGGAATCCATTGTAACTGAATCCTGTTATTCAACTGTGCAACAATTTTTTGAATTCTTTCACTAAAAATTTCATAGGTGGGGTTATCCAAGTTTAATATTATATCCAGAGAACATTTAGAATAAAAAAAATGACCACATTATGATATGTCGAGTTATTAACAGTATAATTTACAGCCTGTAAAATTGCAAATAGCTCTGCTCCCACAATTCAGTGACCTGGATTTAGGAGCCAAGAAGTACATATTTTTAGATGCGGCACACAAATAGCAGCGGATGCTGAGCCTGATTGTAGCTTGGAGCCATCTGTGAAAATCCTACAGGAATTATAAAATTTAGCTATTACATACTCTTCAAATTTATGATTTACTTCAGCTGCACTGAGAGATCACAGTCTTCTTCTTCTTCTTCGAGGTGAGGGATGAGCTTCAATCCCTCTTAAAGTTACTGGTCTTGCAAAGAAAACCGTTGGA